>CAMZMU010000033.1:82431883-82827287 GCA_947311845.1 Poa pratensis | reverse complement strand
AGGCCAAAAGATCAAGGAGGTTGGGAATTGCGGTTTTGGAGATTAAAAATAAATGCCTATTGAGTAAGTGGCTTTATAAACTATTAAACGAAGAGGGAGTCTGGAAAGAAATCTTAGTCAATAAATATTTGGGGGATAAGGAGTTATCTCAAGTTCAAGCTAAACCTTTTGACTCACCTTTTTGGAAAGGGATTGAAGGTAAAAGATGATTCATCCAGCGTGGTAGATTTCTAATTGGGAACGGTGAGTAGGCTCAGTTTTGGGAGGACGCCTGGTTAGGGCCGGCGTCGCTACAAAATGAGTATCCATCGTTGTATGCCATTGCCTCGAATAAACACAGCACGGTGGCTGATGTTATTGGGGTGGTTCCTATTAATCTCCCTTTTCGACGGGCATTACTAGGACAAAGGAGATCGGAATGGTTTCATCTAGTAAAGAGATTGATGTGAATAACTCTAACAGATGGACCTGATAAATTTAAATGGTCTCTTACTAATAATGGAGTTTTTACGGTAAAATCGTATTACGAAGATCTTTTAAATGGTCATACTAGGTACCTGCGTAAATACCTATGGAAATTGAAGATACCAGATTAAAATCTTTCTATGGTTTCTTAATAGAAAGGAATTATTGACAAAAGATAATTTGGCTAAACGGCGGTGGGTAGGATGCAAGAAATGCGTTTTCTATGATGCGGATGAGTCTGCTGAGCATCTATTTATCAAATGCACTTTTGCTAGATTTGTCGATTAGTACACTTTACATTTAATGTCTACCCGCCTGCTAGTATTGCGAACTTATTTGGTAGCTGGTTGAATGGGATATATAGAGTGACAAAGGCTCGCATTCGAATTGGTGTAGCGGCCATTTTGTGGGCACTTTGGAATTGTAGAAATGATATTGTTTTTAACAAAACAAATTCTATTCATTACTTGCAGGTTATTCACAAGGCGTGCTACTAGATCCATTTATGGTCATTCCTGCTACCGGTGGATCAACGTGGTCTTATGGATGCCGGATGTACCCGTATGTTGACAGTCGTGCGGGCTATCTTCAGTCGGGCTGGGTGGCTTCATACTAGAAGAATTGATGCTTAGTACACCTCTGTTTGAGTGGCTGATCTTTGTAGCCACCTTATGTGATCCGTGAATTGTAAAACTTGATATATTGGATGCTTAAATAATTGCGGAAAGTTTGTGTGCATCTTTTTGATGCAGAGGTCGGGATCCGCACCCCCTTATTTTAAAAAAAATCCTTCCTCCTATCTAACAAAGTGAGCCCTTCTAATGGAGTAAAAACCATAACTCGTAGTAGTCATGAACTCATGATAATAAAAAATAAAAAATTACATTTAAGGTTGGAGGAGCTACACAAATCTGCAGCTTAGAACTTCAGTCTTCTGCATGTATCTATCTCTAATGATGGCCCAAGCGAGGCAGAGGACGTTGGAGAGGTTGCCGGCCCACACGGTGCAGGTGGCAGGCCAGATTTCGTCGTGCAGGTCCTGGAACAGAGCCGCCGTGTAACCGACGAGCAGGACCATCGGCGCGGCCAGCACGGCGGCGAACGCTGACCTCGGCATGTCCTCGTACGGCCGCGGGCGCAGCAGCAGGAAGGGCACCAGGACTGTCACCGGTAAGAGGGCAAGGGTGCGCTGAGGCCGACCCCCAGGGCGAGTCCCATGTTCGACGACCTGCCGAGCACTGCCGCCAAGGCGATCCCCGGCACCGCCGCCGCCGCCCACACGCCTCTTCCTAGCTTAGCCATGACACCCGCTACTATCTCATGGGGTCGCCGCTCCAGTCGGGTGTTCGATTCTGCTGCGTCCATGTTTTGTTTCAGGCCGGTCACAGTGTTCCGTACGTGCCTGCCCACAAAAATTTATATAGCGGACATGATCGGAGAAACTTATTTGTCCGAGTACGTATCAGATTCTGAACCTGACAAGTTCGACACCACTTCGTATCGGTAGTTCCGTATCCTACTTGCGCTCGATCAAGTGCTGCAGATTGATGGAGTCCATATAAGCCGGCGCCGGCCCATGTATAGGCGAGATCATCAAATTCGTAGTCAGAAAGAAAACGCATAGGCAAGAAGATCAAGCATGGAAGACGACGCACACTGCAAGGCGGCGCCAGCCGGGGTCGTCGCTGAGGATGACCGGGCGGCACGGCGCAAGTCGGCAATCGGCTTCGGGGTGGCCGTGTTGGCGGCATGCGCGACGGCCGGCGGCGCGTTGTTGACTTGTTGGCGTACCTGCCTACCGTGTCGATGGGTCCGGCCTTCGGCCTCGGCTTCGGCGGCCTACTCTTCCTGCAGTCCTTCAGCTTCTTCTTCGTCCCCATGCTGCGGCCGGTGGAGGACATGCCCGAGGCGAGGTTCTTCCGCCTGTGGGAGACGACGACCGTCCTGGCCATGCTGTTCTGGGCGGCAATTATCATTGCTCTGGCGAACAAGACTGCCGCCGCCACCGCCGTCATGTTGGTCAGCGACGTCGCGGGTGCGTGTGGCTTGGTTGGTTTCTCTCCGACAAGGATGGTGCCCACTGCACGCAGGGCTCGCCACAGTCGATGATATTGTTTAGTTAAGAGTGATAAATGGAGAACGTAGATTTATCCCTGCTCAATTGTAATTAATGTTGACGCCGTCTTTCATGTATACTCGATGATATGGTTTAGTTAATTAAGAGGGATTAAATCGAAACAGAGAATTACCAGCATTCCATCCATGACAAAATGATCATGTAAAGCAAGGACCTCCTCCTCTAGATCAGAAAATTCTTAATCTTTTCAACAATGGATGTGTTCTTGATCAATGAATTAAGAAGAATAACGGCATCTTTTTTTCTCACAAAAAAGGGCCCTCCAGTTTCCAGTACACACCTCGTTTTGCAACCAGGAATTTGAGCTTATGAACTCGTTTAGATTCAAATGCTATTTCTACTGAGAAATGAATTCATACAAATTTGATTTACTTCTCCTGTTTTTTCTGCTTGGTTGCCACTTGGAACTGTTAATTCAAATGAAACCCGGAACATGCCCAAATTTTTTGGATGCCGAGAGCACTTTCGTGATCCCATAGCTTGGTCCATTGTTGCCATAACCGGATAAAAAGTGCAATACAATTTTTTTTCTACAATAGGTTAACATTATTTCAGTTATGATTTTTGTTCTCAAATAGTATAGGGGTTTAGACCGTTATCGATATGAATAACTGAGTAATGATATGCAAATGCATGCACTTGTTGTTTGCATGTTCAGCAACGTCAACCTTACACCAATTTGCAGCACTTCCACAATTAACATACTACCGTATGGAGAGTGATTTCGTGAACTTTAAACTATCAATGAAAAGGAAAAGGTGTAGTAGTCAAACAAGTAATTAATCAACCAAATAACACACATGTACAATTCAAACAAACTTCTAGATACTGTACAATCCTATGAATCAAGTGACCAAAATGATCGTCCGAGTTGCTCCCGTTTTTGTACGGTTAACACCTTGTGGATTCCCCATTCATGTTGTCAAGAATGGCAATCACACCGATCACAAAGGCCTGGTCATAACCCGGTTGCACCACCACATGGTAGAAGTCCTTGCCGGCCATCATCCCCTTCGCTCCAATCTAATCGACACATAGAACAAAACACACATAATCTGAATCACTTCTTGACAAAATGACATAACTGTTAGCACAGGTAGAATTTTACCTGTGCTACGACGTGTCCTGCTCGGCTTTTGACGGCGCAAGCTCTCTCGGCGAAGGATCCGGTGACCTCGTAGTCCCACTGCCGCTTCCTCCCCTTTGGTTCGACGGTAACCCGGACATCGCCCGGCACGCAGCTGAGCACCAGCTTCGTGGGATCCTGTAAAGTGAACACCGGCTTACTGGGTTCACCGAAGTCCATGAGATACCCTTTCCACCTGTTGTTCACGCTCAGCGCTTGGACAACTCCTCCCTGACGTAGTAGAGATAAATCAGTTCAAAACATTCAGAAATTGTTGGAACATGGAGGAGCTCGAGGTCGATCTCTGAACTAGCCTTCTTGTGGATGAAGAGGATCGCGGTGCCATCGCCGTCCCTGACGATGAGCTGCCCGCTGGCGCCGATGATCCCGCAGCCGTCGACGCTGAAACGACCCTCTGCTCCCGGTCGGTGACCACGAAGCCGCCTCCGGTCACGGTGGGCGGACGCCGCCGGACCAGGAGCACGGCGTGCAGGGAGCTGCAGAAGAGCTTGCTGACAACCGGGGAGAGGGACGTACGCGCACCCATGACAAATCGATCGCCTGCGTGTCCAAGTTCTGGCGATGCATGCATCAAGGAATAAATAGAGTGATTTGAGTGTGGATCTGCCCCATAACTCATGTTGCGTCTACCCACCTTGCCTTACCGGTGAATGCTAATCGGCGTTAGCTGTACGTGTGATTATCGCGAACCATGCGATTCCACGAAGGTTAGCGTCCGAAGCAATGCGTGACAACGCCTTGTATATATACGCAGGACCACAGCTAGGAGAACGATGGCCGGAAGAATCTTTGAATTCACTTGCTTCGGGCCACCAAACTGCAGCTTTATGCAACCTTTTTTGAGTTTACGTTCAGCTAAACATAATGATTATGCCTAATTGCAGGCCTAATCACGCGCCCGTGCGTACGTGTTGCCTTTATGGATACCGAATACGGCAGCTCTTAATGCTTCATGCATGATTGACACTTTTTTTGAAGCAATTAGGCAGCTGTTCTGCCGATTCAATTAAGTGGAGAAGAAATAGGTTTGACAGGAGAAGAAATACTTCATGCATGATTGACACTTTGACAGGCCGATCAAGGAGAAAGATAACCGAGCTTTATCCTCATCAGGAGCCAAGTTTTTAGTTCCGAGTTTTATTTCCATCGTAAAGCAACTGTGTTAATCATGGACACTAAGCAAATTTTCATTTTACTTTCAGGCTTTTAGCGGGGTTGCTCATGTCTCTGGCGGTCGTAGACGTAAGATAAGACCGTAAGAGTGCAGAGCTATATTTTTTTAAGATCATGCAGAGCAATCAAGTGGGAGTTTGCAGAGTTTTGTTGGATTTAGATAGTTTTTGTAGGAGTTCAATATGATTTTATTCTTTGACGAATAGTTCATGTTATTTTCAATCTACTTCACCGGCAAGTATAATAGGGAATTGGTTGAATGGGGTTAGTAAAATGACTAAGACTCAAATCTAGGTGGGAGTTTGCTTTGCTTTGGGCTATTTGGAACTGCCAGAAAGATATTTTCTTTTTCTTTTTTTGCATATCATTCTCGAGCTAGTGTTTGGTGATTGACCCTAACCCTAACCTCCTGAGCCGCCCCCCACCCGGGCGACTCCGGAGGCACCCCGAGCCGCCGCCAGCCCCTCCCCGTTCTCGACCGATCTTGGCCGGCGCCGTCGCTGGTCGCCGGTGGCGGTGACCGGCCCCCCTCTCACAGTTGTTGGAGGGGAGGAGAGGGTGTCGCGGTTGCGTCCCGAGGGTGAAGGCGGGGCGTAAGAGGCAGCACATGGTGGCGCGGCCGTGCGGCTGTGGCCTTGATGCCGGAGCGGCGGGGAGGACGGAGGGCGGCGCGGAGCTCCAGCGCATCTCTGACGGCGGCAGTGGCGGTCAGTTGGGCCAATGATCTGATATGTACTGAAGTTCCGGCCGGCCGGCGGCCATCCATCCACGGTCGGTCCATGCCCTGCGCACCCTGCGTGCATGGGCATGTCAATGGTCTATGATCTGTACTGATCTGTACTGGAGTTCCGGCGGCCGGCCCGTGCGCGCCTAGCGTGCATGGCGTATGATCGTCCCCTGCATTAGGTCGTTGTGGCTAGCTGCCCCTGGTCTACAGCTCTAAAGTTCAGATCGGAGAACGGCGAGGTCGGGAGGCCGTGACGAGAAGGTGTTAGCCAGATAGTGAGACCGGCGATGGCCGCGTGAGTCCGGACACACGATGGCAGCCGTCAGATCATCTGAGTATCGGCATCAGCTCACGGATGTGGATATGATCTGCGTGACACTATGTTTCGACCAGATCGAGTTCGTACCGCGCTGGGTGTCATGGAGTGTGGTTGGATGCGCTGCGGTCACCTCTCCCTTGGCTGCTCCGTCCGGCGGCGTGGGGGCCTGCTGGTGTGCTCGAATAAAGGCGGCGGTCCTAGGGTTCCTCTTGCGTCAAGATGAAGACCTACCTAGCGTCTGTCCTCTTTGATCTAGTCGTGTCGGGTTCCGGATGGCTCCGCTGACGATCTCGCATGGACTTTTATGCCTAGAGACTGCTGGATCGGATGAGATTTGGTAGCGTCGGAGAGAGCGGCGCGAAGCTCTACTTCTGTTGCCATCATGGGCAAATCCGTGGTGAAATCAGAGGCGGAGAATGTCACGAAAGGTGATTGGAGGGAGGACTAGTAATGGTGATTGTAGCCTTTGCTGTGAGGAGGAACTTTCTTGGAGCTTCAGGAATCGTACCAGCGGTATGTAAGTGGGGGCGACGGCGGAGGTGAAGTTCAGAATCTTACCTTTCAGGGTAAAAATTAAAGGTCAGGTCTTAATTGGTTGTGCCTGATAGTTGAAGACATTAAAAACCCAAGATTTTCGATCGGGCCACGACGGCGCTTGTGCACTGTTTCCTTCTTGAACGCGTTGCTTTTAGAGAATTTGAACATCAGGTGTTGTCTTGGTGGTTGTTGTGCTGCTGCTGCAAGACTGTATCTCTGTAGCGAGACTTTTCTTTTATAGTTTCTTCTTGTTTTTCGTTGTGTGTATCCGTAATACCCTGGTTATTGCGTTGTTGCAGAGACTGAGTGTAATTGGTATCTCCGTGATAAATATATACTCTTTATCTAAAAAAATATCATTCTCAACTTTATATACCGGATGTGTACGTGGTCATATCTATATCAGCCCATGGACTCTGTGGGTGCAATTGGGAGACGATATCTAGAGGTATATTCAACCAATTCGAATAGCACTCTAGTAATAGAATTTTAGTGAATGCATAGATGATATGTGTACTTTCGATTGCGTTGGTTGTGCTTTATATACTCCCTCCGTTCCAAATTAGATGACTTCCATACATCCGTATGTGGACAAATGGAAGTCATCTAATTTGGAACAGAGTGAGTACGTGTTAGGGCATGTACATGAGTGTTTATTTAGACGCTTAAGGTGAGAATAAGCCGGGCAAAAATCCTCGGTAGTCATGCACGCGTCGGAATCTCCAACGTTAGTACGATAGCGTCGACGCTTATGTGAATTAAAACATAACAGAAGAAAGAAGAGCAGAAGTAAAATAGGCCCGTGCAGGAAAAAAAACGAGACAGAGCGCCCGACAGCAGTTTTTGCGTCGGCGCAAGAGAGTTTCCTGGGATCGAACGGGATTAGCGGCTAACTACCGGGAAATTAACTCTAACGCCCAGCCTTAAGCATCTCCACGGCACCCTCCAAACGACCCCGAAAGGCTCACTGGGGTCCGGACGCCAAAAACTGACACCAGCGGTACCCCAAAGGGTCGCCCCAAGCAATTTCGTGTCCGGCACCCCCGAGAGGGCCTCGTGTCGCCGCCATTAACTCCGACGCGACGCGTGCTCACCCACCCGGCGCTTCCCGCCTCGGTTTTCCGCCTCGACCTTGGCCGGCTATAAAGAGGCCCCCGCCGTGCAGCCATTTCACCACACCAGCACCGACGCTCGCCGTAGCCATTTGACCACACCACCAGCCGTAGCCGTAGCCCAGAGCACCATGCCTCGCCACCTCATGGGCCACCCTCACCCAGGCAGCACGTCGTGCTCACGCCACGGCGCAGGAGGACGCCGCCGACGAACCCGCCTTCGACTGGGCGGACGTGGACGATGTCGACTTGGACGAGCAGGAGAAGCAGGAGCCGGTTCAGGACCCGTGCCCCGGCCAGGAGCCGCCGCCGGAGCTCGATGAGGTGCTGCCGCCGCCGCTGTGGCCTGACCAGGTGGTTGCCGCCAACTCGTTCGAGAGCTGGCGCAACGAGCAGGCAGGCCGCCTGGTCAGACTCGGCTACGAGGCGGTTGGGGACGCCGTGGAGGCTGCCATCATCCAGGCCTCCATCCTGACCGCGGAGCGCGATGAGCGTTGCCGCGTCTTCATGGCCACCGAGCGGGCGGCGTACGAGCAGCTCAACGCCCAAGCAGAGGAGCCCAGCCAGCAGCTCATCGCCCAGGCGGAGGAGCTAGCGCATACGGCCTCCCAGCTGCGCGCCGAGCGGGAGTCGCACGAGGAGCTGAACCAGATGCGGGAGGCGAGGCAGGCGCGGGCAGCGGCAGCGGCGGCAAACAGGGAAGCCGAGCCTCGGGCGGCAGAGAGGGATGCCATGCGCCGGGCGGCGAGCGCGCTCTGGCAGGAGAGGCGTGTGCGCTCGCGCTTAGCCCAGAGCCAGAAGGCCGCGCACGACGACGAGGCAGGCCCGAGCGGCGGCGTTTAGATTAGGATTTAGCTATCGCTTTAGTTTAAATTTCTATCGTTTTTGTTTAAATTTGTAACTTCTTAGTTTAAATTTGTAACTTACATTGTTTTAGTTTAATTTGTATCGTTTTAAATTAGTTTGAATGCCGCGGTCGAGACAAGTTGCCGCCCGCAAGGTGTTCAATCCGTTGCTCGCCGTTGGGGGGCGGGCCTTTGGGGGGCGCCGCTGTGGCGGCCTCCAAAACTTGGGCGGGCATGTGTCCGTCACCCCCAATTGAGCTCAATTGGGGGTGTCGGACACCGATTTGGAGGCCCCCGGTGGAGATGCTCTTAGCGCCTACGTTGTACATGCTCTTATGCACTCTGTAAACATGGATGGAATGCTCAGGCTGGCACAGCGAAAAGCCTCCAAGACCGAATGACCGAATGATTTGTCTATGCCTACACCGTATGATGATGTATTAGTGGTGAAACACGTACATTGGGTGACGAAAAGAACGTCAACACAACACAGGTCCACTAGCTAGAGTTGTTAGAGCATCTCCACTCGCGCCACCAAAGCCCCCTCCCCCCCAACATCTATGGGGTGCCCCGGATGAAAAACGGCTTCTACTCGCGCGCCCCATACGCCGTCCGGAGCTATATGCCCAACCCCTCGCCGTGGGGGCTGCTTCGGGTAGCACCGGATGAAACGACGCGCGCGCGGGCCCGCCCTGGCAATGGCACACCAAAACCGCACCAATTTCGCCCCCTCACCTCTTTTCCCTTTCCCTCCCACCAGATCTGCCCCTCGCCATTTTCCCCTCTCCTCTCCGCCCTCCCGCCCTCCTCGCAGCCATGGCTCCACCGCGCGTGCCCAACCCACCAAAAGAGAAGGAGAAGGCGGCGACAGGCACCACGCTCGGCGTCAAGCGCAACAACAAGCCGCACCCTCCCATGCCCAAGCCGGAGGCCAACTGGCAGAAAGACTGCCTTCACCGCAAGCTAGGCATGGAGAAACGCAATGGGTGACGCACCAAGAAGGAGCTGGCGCAACCGTGGCGGCGAACCTTGCGTCCATGTCTGAAGGCTTCTTCTTCCCTGTCCAGGGTGGGAGCCAAGAGAGCAGCGCCGCCGGTCGGCGAGGAGCTCTTCGCGGGGCAAATCGCCATACATTCAAGACCCCGTCACGCCTCGGTCCCAGTCCATGTTTTCCCCGAGCCTAAGGATCTCCCCCGAGTTCACCGAGTCTAGCGAGCATGGCCGACCACGGCGGCTATTTAGAAAGTTAAGCCTAGCACCCTAAAAGCCACATTTCGGCCGGCAAAAACTCTGGAAGCGCACCGTTGTAAATAGTCGATCCGGTGGTGCTTGTGTGTACCAAATGATAAAAGGGAGAAGACGGATTGGATTTGGTGCCACTGCGCGACTGCCACCCAACCTAAAGTTGAACTGGCATGTTTCTCGTTTTCGTTCATTCTTCGCATCATAATCCACAAGATTCACTTTGCCCACGACGCGACTGCCCTCACCCCGCGGTCTGCCATATCCAGACGATCAGCACTTGACGAATCGTTTGTTTTCTGGCTGAAAATGATTCGGGGTTATTGTCTTATTGACACATCAGGATACACGGGAGATAAGTTCACGTGGAAAAGAGGTAGAATCCGGGAGAGATTGGATCACGCAGTAGCGAATGGAGCATGGATCAACAAGTTCTTTGATGCTTGTGTGATCAATGGTGAAAGTACAAAGAGTGATCAGCGCCCAGTTTTGATTGATACTGAATATTTGTTGGGAACACATACACTTCGTGGCCCAGCTGCGAAACGCTTTGAAGCAAGATGGTTGGAAGAAGAGAAACTGGAATTGGTGGTGGGCAATGCCTGGGAAGATGCAAATGCAAGCGGGGAGAATCACAATTTCAGTGAAAAAACAGCCAAGGTACATGAAGAACTGCACGCCTGGGATATCAGGGAGCTGAAAGCACCTCGCAGGCGTATTAATCTGCTGAAAAAAGAACTAGAAGATCTCAAAAGAGTGCCACTCACGGATGAAAGTGTGGCTGAAGAAGGAAATTTTACTAAAAATTGAGACTCTCTTGGAGCAAGAGGAATTACATTGGGTACAAAGGGGCAGAGCTCTTTGGCTGCGGCATGGTGACAGCAACACAAATTTCTTTCATAATTTTGCTAGTGCCCGAAAGAAAAAGAATACAATCAAGTACCTGATGGATGATAATGGGATGAAGTGGGAGGACCCTGATGGTATGAGTAATTTAATAAAATTTACTTCTTAGGGCTATTTAGTTCTGAAGTTGTGGAACCAGATGAGCAGGTTATTAACAAAGTAAGCCGCAGGGTTACTTTTGAGATGAACAATAAGTTAATGGCTGCTTATACGAGGGAAGAGGTGAAGAAAGCCCTTTTTCAGATTGGTGATTTAAAGGCACCAGGGCCAGACGGGTTGCATGCAGTGTTCTATAAACGTTTCTGGCCGATGGTAGGAGAGGAGTTAACTGACGAAGTCCTAAAGGCTCTGAATACTAAGATAATTCTTGTCGGGTCGAATGATACGATGATAGTATTAATTCCAAAGGTGGATAACCCGGAGAAGTTAACTCAGTTCAGGCCTATAAATCTGTGTAACGTGGTTTACAAGGTGATTTCAAAAATCTTGGCAAATCTGCTGAAAACTATTCTTCCTGAAATTATTGGTGAGAACCAGAGTGCCTTTGTACCGGGTCGGTTAATAACTGATAATATTATGCTTGCTTATGAGTGTGTGCACTCTATAAAAAAGAAGAAGGGGAAGAAAGGTTTATGTGCTGTGAAATTGGATATGCATAAGGCATATGATCGGGTAGAGTGGTGCTTTCTAAAAGAAGTGACGGTGAGGATGGGGTTTGATACCGAATGGGTCGACATGATAATGGCGTGTGTTTCTTCGGTCAAATACTCAGTCCGGTTTAATTCCAATACAACTGAGCAATTTACTCCTTCTAGGGGTATACGCCAAGGAGACCCTTTATCGCCTTACTTGTTTCTGCTGTGTGCGGAAGGTCTATCAAGCATGTTAAGTGATGCAGAAAATAGTGGGGAAATTGTGGGGGTCAGAGTTTGTAGGGATGCGCCAATGGTGTCTCATCCCTATTTGCAGATGACTCCTTAATTCTTATGGAAGCAAATCACTGAAATGCACTGATTTTGAAGAAAATTCTGGATGATTATTGTGCGAGCTCGGGGCAACTTGTCAGTGATGCAAAGTCCAGTGTATATTTCAGTCCGAACACTACAGTGGATAACCGAGTATAAGTGTGCCAAGCTCTCAACATTATGACAGAGTCCCTGAATGACAAATACTTGGGACTTCCTTCCATGGTAGGTGTCGACCGTTCGGACTGTTTTAAGCATCTGGTGGAGAGAGTTCTAGCTAGAATCAGTGGCTGGAAGGAGAAGATGTTGTCTATGGGTGGAAAGGAGGCTTTAATTAAAGCGGTTGCTCAAGCCATACCAGTGTTTGCGATGACAGTATTCAAAATTCCGAAAAATATATGCAAAGGAATATCTGATGCTATTTCGCAGCTTTGGTGGGGTGATGATGAAAACCAGAAAAAGATGCATTGGGTGGCCTGGTGGAAATTGTGTATTCCAAAATCTAGAGGTGGCATGGGCTTTAGGGATTTACACACTTTTAATAAAGCCATGTTAGCAAAACAATGTTGGCGATTATTAGAAGATCCTGATTCACTATGTGCAAGGGTGCTTAGAGTGCGATACTACCCAGATGGAGATCTGTTGAAAGCACAGTTGAAGCCTGGGAGTTCTTTTACATGGCAAAGTGTTATTTCAGGGCTGGAAAATTTCAGGAGAGGCTATATTTGGAGAATTGGAGATGGTACTCAGGTAAACATCTGGAATGACCCTTGGGTGTCCACGAGTCCTACAAGAAAGAACTATACACCGAGAGGTAATATTATGCTCTCAAAAGTGTGTGATCTCATAAATCCAGTGACAGGAAGTTGGGATGAGGATCTGATACGTAGCAATTTTGGCCTATTGATGCAACCAGAATTCTAGAGATTCCAATGGCACCGGTTGGAATGGAAGATTTCGTGGCGTGGCATCACACAAAATCTAGGAGATTTTCGGTTCGTTCTGCATATCATGCTGAGTGGTCCTACCAATTTGGACGCCATGAAAGAAATATTATGGGTCTGGAAGATTCAAAAACTAAGGTAGTTTGGAAGAAGCTTCGGGGTCTAAAATTGCCATCAAAAATCAAAATATTTGGATGGCGTGTGCTCCATGGTCTGATCCCATGTTAGGGGTGTGCTAGCGAATCGGCACATCATACATGAGAGTTCCTGTCCTTTGTACAGAACTGGTTGTGAAGATATAATGCACCTGATCTTCAAATATGAATGAGCTAGAGAGGTTTGGGAGTGCCTCGGGCTGCAGGAGATCATTGATGAAGCAACCTTTTTGGATCAATCAGGAGCTATGGCTCTAGAAAATATTATCTGTAGGAGAGGCCAATGGAGCATTATGGGTGATGTTGGATTTCCAGATCTAGTATTGACAACAGCCTGGTATATCTGGTGGGAGAGAAGGCAGTGTGTGCATGAGGAACCAGTACAAATGCCGCATAGATCAGCAATGTTTATCGGCGCCCTAGCTGCTAACTATTCAAGAGCAAAGAAGAATATTGCCCCTGTTATCAGGAAAGGCTGGGAGTGCCCTCCTAAAGATATGTTGAAGATCAACGTTGATGCGGCATTTGATATTGATGAAGGCAGAGGTAGCAGCTCTGGAGTTGTAGCTCGAGACGGCAGAGGTAAGTTTGTGGCAGCGTCTTGCACAACAATACCTTTTGTTTCGGATGCAGCAATGGCAGAGGCATATGCCTTGAGAGATGGTCTTATTTTGGCTCAACATCTTGGCCTTTCAAAAGTTATTATTGAGTCTGACAATCTTGAAGTTATTGAAACTATGAAGGATGTAGGCTCTTCTGCAACGGCAGCTGCTGCAGTTTTTTATGATTGCAATTTGTTAGCTTCAGGTTTTGGTTCTATTAGCTTTATTCATTGTCCAAGAATTTGTAATGAAGTAGCTCATTTGCTGGCAAGGAGTAGTTTTACTCAGTTTTTAACCAATGTTTGGGATGGTGACCCACCTAGTTTAATCCTGCCAGCAATGATAAACGATGTATCCATGTTTAATAATCAATAAAGCTAGCTGAAAGGCATTAATTCAAAAAAAAGGATACAAGTGTTGTAAAGGTGGCAAAGGAACCACTCGCTGCAATAAAGTGTTAGACGTGAGCAAGCACTTCTTAAAATATTTGTATATTCTGTTTTTATAAAAAAAAATTGCAGCTGATAATCCGTACTATTCTCTGTGAATGACATTTCGTCTTCCTTCTGATGAGTCGAGAAATGTAAATCTCTTAAAAATCTTTCTAGACCAAATGTTAGAACAATTGGGTTTTACATGAGTTTGTTTTATGTTTCTTCTTTTTAACACCTTCACGTACACAGATGCAACTTTTCACATGTCGTACCATAAGTTGTTATAAAAACACCCGGATCAATTCTTCTTACGTCACCTCCTGCCAAATCTCGCCTTTAGTGGAAGTTAACAAACATGACGAAAGGGAAACAAAACGCGCCGACATGACTGTCCCTTTCTCGCTTCTAGACGATTGACGAGGGCATTGCCGGATTCACACAAATCTTGTGTTAGACTCCACCGGCGCGCCCAACTCCGCTACCAATAAATGTTTTGGGCACGCCGGCACGAATCTGTCCCCCAGCGCGCGCCCAATAGAGAAAACGCTGCCGTCACGTCCCAATACAGCGTCCGGCAACCCCGCTTTGTGCCCAGGTTCTGGGGACGCAAGCGGGCGTGCCGGCAACCGCGGCAACGCGCGCCTCGTCCAAACCCGACGGGCGGGCCCACGCGTCAGCGACACGGGACGCTCGATATCACTTTCCCCTCCCTCCCGTTCATTTTCATTCTCCCGTCATTTGCCTCCCCCCGCGCTCCTCGTTCCCGCCTTTCCCACCTTGGGCGATCTACGTCCGCCGCCGATGTCGCCCATCAAACGCAACCGTGGCGGCGCTCGCGGCGGAGGAGGACGACGGGGTGCTGCTCGCGGTGGCGGTCGCGGCTACGTCGCCCCTTGCAAATCTCGCGCGCGGCCGCCGGATTTGTCGGATGTAGCCTGGGAAACTAAGCTGGCGCGTCGAGCGGCGGCGACCGTAGACAGGAGAGGGCGGCGCATCGGTGCGGAGGCTAGGCAGAAGGAGATAGATCTGCTCCGGGCGTCGATGGCGTACGCCCCTGCCGGCGGCGCAAGTCAAGGGAGCACGAACGCGGGTGCCGCATCGCCGTCGAACCCAGCGTTCTTTGATGGCGGTGGCGCCACCCCGTGTTCCGGGGTACGGGTCTCGCCATTCTGTCATAGCAGTAGCCACTCCGACTCGCCGACCGTCGGCGTCGGCGTCCCCATCGACCTCAACCAGGCTTTCACCGACTCGCCAGATCTCCAGAGAGGTCGGCGCCGCCATCGCGTCGATGTTAGCGGCCGGCAATGCCTCTTTGGCGCGGACGGCAATGGTGCCGGCTACAACGACGCCCACATGTTCGACGGAATGCCAAACGACGTCGACCACGACATGGTATGAAATCTACGGCTTTTACCGCCATGATCATCGTGTTCAATACATGTAACCGACGTGCGCGTTGTTGATTGCAAAGCTCGAAGGCTCGGAAGTGTTGCGTGACATGATCCGTGATGGGTCGGGGACCGGCGTCCTTGAGCAGATTTGGAGGCCGGATGGTACGGTGAGGAGAAAGAGGCGACGATGAGGAGGAAGAGGACATGGAGGGCGGCGGCGAGTACATGGAGGGTGGCGATGAGGATGAGGAAGCCGGCGGCGACGACGCGGAGGCCCCGACGGTCCGGAAGACGAGGAAGAAGGGCACAAAAGGGAAGCGGTGGAAGACCAAGGAGGATGAGTGCCTTTGCGACGCATGGAAGCTAGTCACCAACGACTCCATCGTTGGCTCCAACCAAACCTACGGCTGGTATTGGAAGAGGGTCGAAACACAATTTCATGAGACGATGTGGTATGGTGACTATGCGAAGGTACCTATGGATCGCAATTAGAATGCAATGTCGCATAGGTGGCGGGTAATCCAAGCCGAATGCAACAAGTTCCACGGCGACCTTGAGCAAATTAAAAGGAGGAAAGAGAGCGGCAAGACGGTGAAGGATATGTTGACCGACGCGACCACGTTGTTTCGTGAGAACAATGATCACAAGGACTTCAAGTTCATGCATTGTTTCGTGAAGCTCCAAAACAACAAGAAGTGGGAGAGGACGCGGATCGACCTCAACGGCGGCCACAGCGCACGAGGGCCGAACGACCCAGCGTTCCCAGCGTCGGAGGGGCGCCCTGTTGGTCACAAGAAGGCCAAGAGCGACAAGAGCGACAAGGCGACCGCGGCGTCCGTGCAAGCGTCCATCGACAAGTGCCTCGCCGACGTCACCACCATGTCGAAGCAAAACGCAAGCACCTTCGCCGAGAGTTGGTCGTCCTTGATGAGCAAGCATGACGAGAAGGTCGCGCTCGAGAAGGAGAAGATCAAGCTCGAGAAAGAGCGGCTCGAGGTCGAGAGGGAGAAGGCCCAAGCGGCTGTCATGCAAGCCGACACGGCAAGGATCCAGGCGATGTCCGACGCGTCGCAATCCGTCACTCGGAAGATGACGGAGGACTCCAGGATCTTGACCGCCGACCTCTCCGCCTACACGCCGGAGGTCAGGGCTTGGTTTAATATCAGCCAGCAGCGCATCTTGCGTGAGATGGGGGTTCTTCCACCGGAGCCGACGTCGACGGACACGACGGGGGAGCCTACGACGACCACCGCGCCGATGGACACGACGGGGGAGCCTACGACGACCGAGACTTCCTCCGACGCAGACGCAGTGCCACCGCCGCGCCCTGGCTGGGAAGACGCCGAGACACAGAAGGAGTCGCTCGAGCCGGTGTTGACGATCGACTGATACTCTTGATCGACGTTCTATAATATTTTCGCCGGACCTGGCGATGCTTTTGGGTGTGATCGCCGAACCTGGCGACACTTTTGGTGTGCGAATCAACGCTATTCGAACTTGTGGGGCCGTTTAAATTTGAATTTGTGGGTCGGGCTATTGGGAGTGCTATTGGGAGCGACCGGTGGGGCGTGGCGCTCCCAATAGGCGGCAACGGTTGCCGGCGCCCAATAGCGTCTGTCCGGCAACTTTGCCGGACGCTGTATTGGGCGTGCCGGTGGAGATGCTCTTACATGACAAAAAAATGATTAGTTATCTTTCTTTTCCAGGACAACTTTTTTTTTGAATTTTTCTTTTCCAGGACAACTAAAATAATAATGCAACGAAGAAATTGAAAAGTTGCTCAAGCTGAAAATTCCATCTACGCGAACCTCTTGTGAGTATTTCTTTTGTTTTTTCACTATGGTGGCAAACTCCTTTTGGCTCAAATCTCTATAGTTTTTTCAACCAATATGATTTAAGAATCCTACAAAACAAATATGCTTGGATCGTGCGAACCAGAAAGGCTAAAACTGCGAGTTATTCCACGGTACCGGCACAGGTGGTGAACTAGATACGAGCACAAGCAACCAATTAATCGTAATGCACTTTTACACAAAGTGAAGATTTCTGACCCGAGTTCCAGTGGTTATTTAAAAAATGATAATCATATTTATGAGTTGCAATTTTCTTTTTTAAAAAAAAGAGGATGTAGCCAATGGTGTATCCCACAAATGTGGAAAATATCAATTCGAAATAATTTGTATTCTGAGATACACAAAAAATGACAAAAGTGTGGATCTGAGTATGCATATTTTTAAATCTCTAAAATTTACCAAAATTATCATTTTTGTATAGCCCATAATACAAATCATTTTGCATTGAGATTTCCCATACATCTAGGCGATGTCCAGATTTTATTTGATTTTTTTAAACTTGCAATTTTTTGTTTGAATATTTTAAAATGGAGCGAGCACTATAACTCGGGAGTCCAAGAAAATTTCGGAGATTATAGATAAAAATAAGTACCCCACTCATGTGTAAGTATGACCCTATTTCAATTAAATGCAAATCCATTTCGAGACAACGCTTAAAAGACAATGCATTGAGTTAACTATTTCTTAATTTTTTTACCACTATAATGTGCAAAATGAACCAATAAATCTTGACATGCTCTCGGAATGAGCCTCGCTCCCGACCCCGACAGGGCGACGCGGGCGGCGACCACTCCTGCCGCCGTCAGCGCCGCAGTAGCCACCCCCACCAGCCGAGATTCACGCCCAACCACCTTCTCCCCGTCGCTGTGCCCCTTTTCCTGGGCGGACTGCCCGGACGCGGAGGGCTCCGAGATCTCGAAGGTTCCTGACTCGATGCAAGATCTGGAGGAGGGTGAGCTGCAGGACGAGCTGCGGCAGACTTCGCAGGCCTTCAATGCCATCTGTTGTGGCGGATCCGGCCGGTCTCCTTCGCCGGCCTTCGGTGTTGGGCATGTTGGCATGTGGGTCGCCCGGCGTCCGCCGCCCCCACCTCCAGGCCCCCCTTCGCGGGGCCAGCCTCGCCCCTTCAATGCGGTGGTGGGCGCAGACGGTCGACGTCGTCTCCTCCTCCTTCAAGGCATGGCAGTGGAGCGGGCGAGACAAGGGCGGCGGCTCCATGGATGCGACGGACGCTCCACGGCGTCAAGACGGTTGGAAGCCCGTCCGCCCTCCGCATTGGTGGCGACGGGATGCGGGGGGCTCGAGGCAGCCGGCCCGTGGCGCGGGATGGAGCCTGCCTAGCGAGACGCGCTCTCCCCCTTGTGAAGCTGCGGGGACGCTGCTTCCGCTGTCTTAGCCACCGCCACTTCGCCATTGTTTGTCGTGAGCCCAAGGTGTGCTGGGAGTGCCACAAGCCTGGCCACCTTGCTGGAGATTGCAGAGAACCTCCGGCTTCTCCCCCCTGCCAAGCCACCGTGTAGGGGTGCCACCTCGCCCGTCTCTCCTTTCCGCTCCTTCCGCGACGTGCTCATGGCGCCGACGGATCTTACGGGTGGCCCGGAGCTGGATGTGTGCTACACCAAGGCGGAGGAGGTGGTGCTGGCCTGCCAGCGGTGCTACAGGGAGGGCGTGGATGGCGCTCTCTCGGAGGAGAACGAGCGGACCGGCCGGATGCTGCTGCTGCTATCGCAAGGAGGGGACGGCGACCGCGAGGCGATGGAGCAGGAGGTGCCTGTGCCCAACGAGACCTCGGCGGGGGTCTCGCGCCCGGCCTCGGCGTGCTCCCAGCTTCGGGCTGAGAGTGACGAGTCGCCTTCTCCGGGTGCGGGCCTCTCCAGGGTGCTCTTCTTGCCAGGCGACGCACCGTGCGAGGGGGGGTACGTCAGCGCAGATGAGGGGCAGAGGCTGCTGATGGGGTGTTGCGGCAGCTGGTGCCGTGCCTCGCCGAGCTACGTGGGCAGGTGGTGCTGCTCGGCGACGAGGAGGTGGAGCACGAAGAGGAGGGCATTGCCGAACCCGAAGCGGGCTCCGCCCTGTTGTCCGATCAGGGTGAGCATGCTGCTGAGAAGGAGCCGGGCAGCAGTTCGGGAAGGACATCGTCTCGCCGGTGCAGGCTGGCCCTGGACAGCAGGACATGGAGGTGGGTGCACCTTCGTGCCCCTTGTCGAGCTTCCTCGCTCGGATCACGATGCGCTCGCGGCTACCGTTTTGGGCACGCCGGACAAGGCGTTGGTCCATGAGAGGGAGGTGGAGGTGCCATCTGTGCGGAGGAGCGACAGGATCGCTCAGCTGCACCCGGAAGGCCGCAACATCGAGCAGCTGGCCAAGGAGGCCGTGGCGCGCCGTCTCGGCTCGCTGCCTGAGGTGGCCACCCTTTCGGAGCGTCGCCGGCAGGACTACTTGGCCCTGCTCGACGGACCCCTCTCGGATCATGCAGTGGCGGTTATCGATGACCTCGTCCTCTCCGTGAAGAAGCCCAAGAAGAAGAAGGCGTCAGGGGCCGGGATGGAGCGGCAGATGCCGCCTGGGGTGGCCTAGATGAAGTTGCTGATGCCTGAGAACTCCTCGATGTGGGGGTTAGGGAAGGAGAGGAACCGAAGGACCTTCCGAAGTGCGGCAATTTCGTCTACGGAGGTGGCGGCTTTGGTGCGGGAGGAGTTGGCGTTGCGGGCTTTCGCCCACACGCAGGATCCCGGAGACTAGTTTTTTGGTTTTTGCCTAGAGAGATTTTTCCCTCACTCAAAATTCTGTACATAAACCTCTATTCTATCTAATCGGATGGTGGATACGACCGCATTTAACCTCAAAAAAAATAATGTGCTAAATGATTTACGAAACACTGTACAAACGTAGACACTCACATAACCACCACTCACCCTTATGAACGCACACACGACATTCTACCCCTGTGAGCACCTTCGAAACATTGAACCGCGGGTTGGTTTTGAAATTGACGAAGGAGAAATCACCACAGATTGCTCACTATCGACGGGAACGTACATGTACTGAAGTCACCTACCGGGTACTCGTCAGTACATCGTCCTGTAAATGTTTCTAAAAATTTCAACATTTTAGAATATGATGACTCTGAATTTCACTCTATCACAGTACATGCTTTGTCAGAGCAACGACATGATGTTTTGACTCACGGGTGCTGATGAACTCGTTGTGCAAAATGTATTTTTAACGCATTTCAAAATGTTAAAAAATTTCAAACAAAAAATTTGGGTGTTCATATGAATAATGTCTATCCGTGGTAAAAAGTTACGCATTGAAAAGACGTTTTGTGTGACCGGCAAAAAAGAGAAAAAAATGTTAAGGCATTTTTTAACACCGGGATTTGTCTTTTTTTACACCGGCCGCACAAAATGTCTTTTTATGCCGATTTTTTTTGTACGAACATAGAACGTTCATATGTATACCCAAAATTTTAGTTTGAATTTTTTTGACATTTTAAACTTCGTTTTTTGGGTAGTGTGTAGATGCACCTATTAGAGCGTGCATCTTCCTGGAGTTCCTATCTTCTTCGCTCCTGCTGTGGATGTAGGAATTTGTGTCTTCAACATTTTATTTGTACACTACATTCTCCGGAATTAAACTTCATGTGGAAGTATCATGGAAATAACAGGAAACTAATGATGTGGAATTGTACTTAAGGAAATATACTTAAGGAAGCCGGTACGTCTATACTGGAATACAGTGTATGTGAATATGCTGGAATTATACCCGGGACAGTATAGAGTGGAAAGCCAGGTTGTTCATATGTTGGCTATATGAATTGATTAAAGCCTGCGAATTTGAATTATTCAAATTCGGCACGTGACTCACACACGTGTGCTCGTGGGACTAATTGCAGATTGAAACTCCTAGATGGTTACTGATGATCGTGTTTGGTTTGGTTAACCTGGAGTTTCTGGAATAAATATCTGTGGAATTACGATTTAAATAAAACCGGAATTAGCACTATATAAAGGTCCCTAACCCCTAACCTCAAATTGATCATTGTGAGCGGCACCACGGAAAAAGGTCGAGGAATAAGGGTTAGACCGGATTAGTGCTAAACCTAACATTGGTATCAGAGCCCAAGGTTCACCGCCGCCGGAATCCGCTGCAAAATTCTCGTCAACGCCGTCGGGATCCTCCGTTGTGCAAACTCTGCGTTTGCTTCCGCTTCGCTCGTCTCCGCTGCGCCGCATCGCCTCCGCTCTCCCGTCTCGAATCGATCGGCAGTCTGATACCGACATGTTGCGCGGTCGCGCGCCACGAAGTTGTAGCCTTGCTCGATCTGGAAAGCAGAGCAGCTTCTCCTGTCTGCTCTGCACGCACGGATCGAGGACGGTTGCTTGCTACTTCTCTCGTCGATCGAGGAAGGAAAGATGGTCTTCACGTCATGGGAACGCTGCATACAATTTGTCCTGCACGTGGATCAAGCATGTCAGGCCATCCGTAATGCTACGCCTTTTGGAATTTGCCTCTTCACATCAATCGAGCAAGGTTCAGAAAGCTAAGCTGAAGGCCGATCGTTCAATCGCTGAGGTAGACCTCCGCTGTGATTTCGCCCGCATGTATGAAGTTATGAAGTGTGTCGTTGGATGCTACACTCGATCTGGAAACAACATCTGATTTTGTGTGCACACATCGAGGAAACACTTATACAAGTATTATTGATGGATCGCGGTTTGTATTTCTTCATACACGGCTGGAAAGCAATTCAACTGGATCGAGGAATCATGGTCCACGGAGCAAAGCCACTCGGATCCAGGGATTTCGTTCTCCTAGCATATCAAGTTTTGGCGCAGGGATAAGGAAAATTAAGCTAGCTACGCTGCTGCTTTGGTCTGTGATCTGCACGTATTGTTTTCACCGGATTCCTACATCCAAACTACGTACCGGTAACACTTATTTATATTTTCTGCTGAGAATATTGATTGTTTGCACTACTACTTGCTGGAACAAGTAAGGAGAGGACTACTGATCTATTTTGGTAATTGGTTCATCACGGACAGTAGGGAATTTATTAGCATACTTGAAGTAAGGCCTGGATTATTATTTCTTCTCTCGGATTTTTGTTATGTCATTGATATATCTAAACCGGAAAAGCCAAAGGGAAAGAAAAAAACTATGGAATTTGGACTATGGAAAATAGACTGGTCCACATAGTTATATCAATATTTGATGATTGTGTAGCTTATTAATATGAGAGCATACAGATTACGGAATTTTATACGTAACCTGGAAAAAGATTCTTATTTTATGTGGACTTCTTTTATTGGACACCACTCGACTTTAGAGCAAGTTGGAATTCACTTCGAGGAAATTTATGTTTCTCTTCGCCAGATGGAAATTTCATGTTTCTATGATTTCTCAATTGCTACGGATTGACTTTGTCACCGGAATATATGTGGAACTCGTCGGAATACTCTGGAACCTGTTGGAGTAATTAATAATTCATCGGAATTCTTTGGCGTAACAACGATGAGAAGGCATCAATCATGGTTATATTGAAATTGGCATCAATTATTTTTGGAGGAAAATGGGAAATACTCCATGGAAAAGGAAATCAATATTACTCAACGGTATGTCCATTGCTATTGTTCGCACTAAATATTTGTTTATGATTACTTCTCCATATAGTTTGGATTTTACTTGTACGTCATAATTTGATGGAACACAATAGCAACTTATTTATATGCACGCAATTCCAAGCGGATATAGATATGTCTACTTAGGCATTATTGCTAAATATGATATACTTGGAATTTGGAAATTATGCAATCAAACTCCCTTGTGGAGGAAAAGTATTTTTGTTCTTCTATTCACCTACGATGAGAAGGAATTTAATTTATACTTCCCTATCGGAATACATTGATTATTACATGCTATTTGGAAAAGTAAGAGTGGAAATATTGCTCCACGGAAAAGTTAGTGCATTATGGAATTTAACACAATGGTCTCATTTCTTGTTGACAACCTATTGGAAGTTGGTGGACAAATTGTTTATTTTGTGAAGATAACTCCATGGGGAGGAATACTTGTAATAGGAACACATGCTCGGAATTTATTGTTGATGGTACTTACGACTTGGCAACATATCAAGGAACATAATTAGTGGATTTTTAATTCTGGAATTCTTGACTTAAGTGGGAGGATTATGATACTTCATGAACATATATTTATGGTATTTTTTGACACTCCTACTTGAGGTGAATATATTTGTTTTATTTCATGATTGCACTTGATATGGTCATTTATATCTTATACAATACAAGTCGGAAGGTTTTTGTTCTATACTGAAGTGGAAAATCAGTTCATCAAATGATTTAAAGGTTTGAAAACTGATTGGTGGGGGAAGTACACTTCAGGAATATTAACTGAAACTAATGTGATGAGCATGGAATTATTACCGCTGTCTTATATCATATACTCCGTGGCTGAATGGAGAATACAACTATTGGTTATTCTCTTGATTATGTTGGAAAGCATTACATACTACTATTTGTTGACTAAGTCATTATTTATCACAGTCACTGTTTATATTTTGTGAACTGGAAGAAACTATTCTATTTATATTTCGGTAGTATGGAATTGGAATGATTGTTTACTACATAGCACATCAATTTTTTTTAATGTACATATTCTAGTGGATCAAATGGTATTTTGTTTTGATCTGGAAATGGGAAATTGGTGGAAATAGGAATATGATATTTTCTCATGAAGGGTGTGTTCTAATAGTCACACCGGAATTTTATATGTGTTAAACTCAAAGGAAGACACAAGTTAAACTCCCAACACTAACATGCTTATAAAAAGTGGGAGGAATTATCCCAACACTAACATGCGTAGGAAAAGTGGGAGGAATTATCCCAACATTAACATGTTTAGAAAAGTGGGAGGAATTAAATTGGACCATCATATCTTCGCTACTATTGTGTATTGTTTGAGGAAGTTACTCTATATTTTAGAGGAAAGAATATACTGAAACTTGTTGCTGATGTTAACTATGGATGGAAGCATTGCGGGAAGCAATAAACTCAATGTGGAGGAACCGCATGCCTATTGGTTGTTAATGGATTTATTTAGATGGAAGTTTAATGCAACATGCTTAGTGTGAGTTACAATTCTAAGCTTGTTGTTTAATTCTTTACACAAAGGAAATATTTATACTTTGTGGAAACTCTGGAATTTAGAGAATGTGTTGTTGTTTTATTCTTTACACAATGGAATTAATTATACATTGTGGAAACTCTAAAATTTAGAGGAAGTGGGAATAAAGATATGGTTTGCTAACTGATTAGGTTCATTCATGTTCTTGGAACAAGCTTCACATCAATGGTATATCAGGTCATACGGTTTTTTACTGATGGAAGATATTCATATACAAAGGTTAGTGTGAATTGTTTTTGTGTTATCATTATATGTGCTAACTATGTTCTTATTGATTTTAAAATATCACATTGATGGAAGTGAAAGCTTGGTTTGGTTCTAACTTTCTTATGAAAGGAATATTCAAAGCTTCCTGCGTTTTGGGAGTGGAATTACATAGTGAATGTTTTGATATATTTTTCTATGGAAAACTGCAAACCTGTCAAATACCTTTGGTAAAGGGAATGATACTCCGCGAGGAATTATACTTTAACTCGTGAGGAAAAAGGAATAGTAATTGTCATACCACTATTATTGTGGGACATTATTTGTGCGACCTGAACTTAGCCATTCCGCTATAATTGTTGCTTTTGATTAGCACGGAAAATGATTTGCTGGAATTATTAGCAAATGGAATATGAATCTTGGAAAGATAGCTCCAATCAAATAAAAGACTTGTTGCTCAATGCCAAGGAAAGGTGGATTATTCTTTTTTTTGGCGATCTCAACCTTCAACCGCGTGGATATATTGACGCTACTTTCGAAAGGAGGATCTCGCTAAAAGGTAATTTTGTTTTATGTTATATGTTAATATGTACTTTTGTAGGTCTTTATGGCGTACAAAGGAAACATGATTTAGATACTCGTTATTTACGAAATATGAATACTTCAATGCATTCAAGCATTGAAGGAAGGTCTATGGTTAAGGAATTTTCTTCGTAAACTTAAGGTCGCGGAAAGACGCATCATAACCTGTTACTTTGTGATAATATGAGTGCTAAAGTCACAAAGTTTATATGCAACATGAATACACTGAAGGAAGGAATTATTTTATAACCATGCTAATTGTGTGGGAATTCACTTGTTGAAATAAAATGTTTTCAGTCAAGTGGGAGATGTAGGAATTTGTGTCTTGCAACATTTTATTTGTACACTACATTCTCCGGAATTAAACTTCATGTGGAAGTATCATGGAAATAACAGGGAACTAATGATGTGGAATTGTACTTAAGAAATATACTTAAGGAAGCCGGTACGTCTATACTGGAATACAGTGTATGTGAATATGTTGGAATTATACCCGGGACAGTATAGAGTGGAAAGCCAGGTTGTTCATATGTTGGCTATATGAATTGATTAAAGCCTGCGAATTTGAATTATTCAAATTCGGCACGTGACTCACACACGTGTGCTCGTGGGACTAATTGCAGATTGAAACTCCTAGATGGTTACTGATGATCGTGGTTGGTTTGGTTAACCTGGAGTTTCTGGAATAAATATCTGCGGAATTACGGTTTAAATAAAACCGAAATTAGCACTATATAAAGGTCCCTAACCCCTAACATCAAATTGATCATTGTGAGCGGCACCACGGAAAAAGGTCGAGGAATAGGATAGCCTCAAATTGATCATTGTGAGTGGCACCACGGAAAAAGGCAAGGATTCAGAGATTCGGAGCCCAAAAACTGCGCCCGTCTCATGGTCGTCTCTCGTCCGGTCAAAAACAAACATGCAACTTGGTTGGTTCACGCTTGACTGCAAATATAAAATAAAACTCGCTCGAGACAGAAGGCACACGCACGACTCTTCTCTCCCTGACCCGACTCGATCGTACTGCTCCAACCACTTCGCCTTGTCACCTTCTCGCCTCCTCGCTAGTCGCTAGTCGCTAGTCCTCTCGCCGGAAGAAAGCCAGCGAGGAACATCAAAGATCCGAATCGCCGGAGCCGAAGCAAAGAACGCGGCATGGCCGCCTCGTGCAGGGAGTTCACCGGCCTAGCGCGGACGGCGACCACTACACTGCAGCCCCGCCGGAGCCGGAACGAGCTCTGCTTCGCGCCTCTGCAGAGGAGGAGGAGGAGGGGCGTGAAGGTGGTGGCGGCCGTGAGCGAGGAGCTACCGAGGCTGGCGTCAGCAGCCGGGAAGGGCTCCACGGTGGGCGGGAGGCCGCCGCCGCCGGGAAGGTGGCGGTGCGGGCGGCGCTGACGGTGCGGCGGAAGCACAAGGAGGACCTCAAGGAGGCGGTGGCCGGCCACCTCGACGCGCTCTGGGACATGGTCGGCAGGGGAGTCGTGCTCGAGCTCATCAGCACCAAGATCCATCCAAGTAGGCAGCAATCACTCACAACATCCGTCTCTTCCTTTCTCCTCTCATTCATTCCTTGGACTAGTGCTAGCTTTCGCCGAGTTGACTTGCTCAATCGAGCTGCTGAATCATAGCAGTTCGCAGTATATTAGCTTTGTTTTGTTCGGTGATCGATCGGGTTATTTGGAGCCGGTAGATATGCGAAGTTGATGCCTTTCCAGGATCCTGCGTCTTCCGCTCTTGTTGGTCTCTTAATTGGTAGTAGGTGTCAGCCAGGACCAGGAGATGCTAATAACTAGATGCAGACGATCATCGAATCTCCAATAATGCTGTCTGTGATATGGGCATGTCACATGTGGGTGTTTGCACTAGGATATCCCACTGCATTTTTTTTTTTGACTTTATTCCCACTGCATTTTCCAAGAACCTTTTCTCGGAACCCCGTCATAAAAGAAGAAATGAACCGATTTGGACCTACTTCCCACTTACATGTTCTGCGGCCGACATCTTGCACAAACTGCAAAATTCCAAAGATTTGAAGGATGGAGATGAAGAATTGACTGTCGAACATTGCAAAGCTTGGACCAGAATCACTTTGCAGTACTGCAATCAGCAATTCAGCATGTTTTCCTACTCTCCACATTATTTAATTTGTTTCCATCATTTGGCCGGAAAAGCTTATGCAGTATTATCAGATTTTGACTTTTCTTCGCGTCCCAACTTTCCCAACTCTCTGCCACGTGACGTGATGACGATGATAAATCCATCATGCTAATTGGCAGGGACGAAGAAGCCGGTGCAGAGCGGCCGGGCGTCGATCAAGGACTGGTGCCAGAAGCGGGGCGCCAAGGGGAGCACGTCGTGTACACCGCGGAGTTCACTGTGGACGCCGACTTCGGCGAGCCGGGCGCCGTCCTCGTGGCCAACCGGCACCACCGGGAGTTCTTCCTCGAGAGCATCGTCGTCGAGAGCGGGCTGCCGTGCGGCACCGTCTACTTCGCCTGCAACTCCTGGGTCCAGACCACCGGGGAGCTGCCCGCCCAGAGGGTCTTCTTCAGCAACAAGGTAGGTACCAACCATTCGGTTATCGTCTTGACTGGTGAACGTAATAGCTAGCAATCATGCGTTGATCAATCGAGATTTTGGCTGCTACAGCTGTTAGTGCATCCTTGTCCGTGATGTTGATAGAGGGACAGAGGAGGCCATTAGATATGGTCTGGAAGAAAATGGAGGTCATTAACTGCAAAACGAGGAGGCCACTCTAAAGGCATGACACTGATTGAGACATGTCATTGTCTGTCCAGGAGCTGTTTACATGCCTGGCTTTTGGCTAGGCCGAAGTAGAGCATATCTGTGGCCTGTACGAGAACAATCTGTTAGCACTAACCAACTACTTTAATGCACCTAGTGGGCATCAATGTCCTACTATACCGTTTATACCAAAATAGTCTTTATATATACTTGTATACATTACTTCAGACAATTATTACATGTGTTTTCCCTAACACCAACAGTGGCAGCCTTATTGATTTTCACCATTTATCAATGAATTAGGCAATAACCATTCAAAAGGCAATATGTAGTCTAACTTAAGTTGTGGTCTCTGTATGCTACCTTTTATTTATTGAGAAAACCATATGCATCCTTTAAGCCTAAAATGGTTTATTATTTATTTTTTACGAGTACATTTGTTTTCCTAATGTTGGACTCAATCACCAGGAATTCATAGTACCGAATATGTAATAGTATATGGATGATCTCATGCAGCCGTATTTACCATCTGAAACACCCCCTGGGCTTAGAGAATTAAGGGAGAAGGAGCTGAGAGATCTAAGAGGAGATGGTACAGGGGTTCGAAAGATATCTGACCGGGTATATGATTATGCAATGTACAATGATTTGGGAAATCCAGACCGGGGGAAAGAGTTCATCAGACCAATCCTTGGAGGAGGGAAAAATCCTTACCCACGACGATGTCGAACTGGTCGCCCACCAACTGATACTAGTAAGTTCTTTTGTCTTTTCAAAAACCCTTAGCAGGTAATAGAAAAGAGAATTTAGCCAAAGTCAGAGATGTGCATGTTACTATCCAACTATATCTACTAGTGCTTGTCCAATTCTATTCAAGTAAAGGCGATGTCGTTTTCAGACTTTAATAGCTTGAAGCATCAGGAAATAGTCCTTCACCACATGGTTTGTTGCAATGATTGTGTCCAAATTTGACAAAAAAAAAAGGAATGTCTATGCACAAGACCCAAAAGTTAGATCTCTACATACGTCTATAAAATATGTTCCACCCACTACATGGATAAAAACCAAGATTTTCCAAAATGGAACAGAAAAGGATAGTTCAACAGGTTCATATCAGGATCTGGACAATTTCTTTCGAGTTATGATGCTTGACAACTACTGAACATTGCCGTTAGTTAGGTCGGAAGTACATGACCATATGTCCAGTAGCACATTTTTGTTGCATTGTTTAGCTACTACACGTTCCTTGGAAACTCTACAAGAAAGCATGGAGGAATATGTTTATCTCTGAAGTGCATGACCACCATCAGTAGTAAATCCGCGACAATTAATATGGATTGGAGGGAGTACTTTTCATTGCACAAAATTGACTTTTCAGCTTGCCATTGTGTACAGTCAAGTCTTAGTAACTTCCATGAAATGTCCATGCACATGCTACATAAAACTGAAACTAATTAGTAGTATTATATTTGATATCGTCCTTAGCAATTAATATTAGTTTCTCTGTAGTGTTGCTACATTACATTTCTTAATTCATTCGGACTGTACAACAATGTGAATTGTGATTTCAGAGAGCAACAATCAAACCGTTTACTACAGAGTGGTCGTGATGAATTGTTTTCAGATAGAACGATTTGGCATTCACCTCATACAGAAATATTAAAAACTAAACATTGCTCTTACCTATGGTGCAGACATGTTATCAGAGAGCAGAGTGGAGAAACCACATCGAATATACGTACCTCGTGATGAAACATTTGAGGAGCTGAAACAGGGCGCCTTCATATCAGGGAGGCTCCGAGCAGTACTTCACACCCTAATCCCGTCGCTGATTGCATCAGTCTCAGCTGAGACACACAACTTCCAAGGCTTCCACCACGTTGACAACCTTTACAAGGAGGGTCTCAGGCTGAAGCTGGGCCTCCAGGAGCATCTGTTCCAGAAGATACCGCTTGTTCAAAAGATTCAGGAGTCGAGTGAAGGAATGCTTCGCTATGACACGCCTAGCATCCTTTCCAGTAAGTGAAGTTCATGAAATTTCCATTATGGTGCTGTGCCATCAGAAAATGATTTTAGTCAGCCTCAAGATCCCTGAGAGTATTTGCTTTAATCCCGTGACTCCTGTTCTACAGAGGACAAGTTTGCATGGCTCCGTGATGATGAGTTTGGGCGGCAAGCTATTGCAGGAATAAACCCAGTTAGTATCGAGAGGCTCACGGTAAGAAAAAAAATACATGATCCTTAGTGACATCAGCAATAGTAGTGTACTTCTAGGTTGATCAACAGAAGTAATCATATCTCTGTGTTTACTTCGTAAATACTTAACTGGGGCACTTACATGGAAATAGGTTTTCCCACCAGTGAGCAAGCTGGATCCTGCTATCCCGCCAGAATCATCAATCACCGAACGGCACATTGCTGGTCATCTCAATGGACTGACAGTACAAGAGGTAGCTTCATACTACCCAGTCTTAATCTATGCCCAGTTATGTATCAATGGTCATTCTTCTGCTGATTCTGATCACGCCTCATGAATAAAGGCAATGGACAAGGAGAAGCTTTTCATTGTGGACCACCATGATGTGTACATGCCATTCTTGGACCGGATCAACGCAATTCAGGGGCGGAAAGCATATGCAACCCGGACAATCTTCTTCCTGACTCAAGCTGGCACGTTGAAACCAATAGCTATTGAGCTTTGTCTCCCTCCAACCCAGTCAGGGGAGCCTCAGCCAACCAAGGTTCTTACTCCTCCCAGTGATGCTACAGCCAACTGGATCTGGATGCTTGGAAAGGCTCATGTCAGCTCCAATGACGCCGGTGTTCATCAGCTCGTCAATCACTGGTATGATGATGTTTCATGTTTTCCTCTCAATTGCAGAATCAACTGTCTAGGCTGAACATGCATTTGATGTGAGTCATGGCACTACATTGCTGCTTCAACTGCCTCCAAGTGTAGTAACTCCTAAACAGTATGATTCAGGAAACACTCACCATGTACTCTGATAAATTCTTTCAGGTTGAGGACGCATGCTATCATGGAGCCATTCATCCTGGCGGCGCACCGGCGTATGAGTGCAATGCACCCAATTTTCAAGCTCCTACACCCTCACATGAGATACACCCTGGAGATCAACGCCCTTGCAAGGCAGAGCCTGATCAACGCCGAAGGGGTGATCGAATCCTGCTTCACCCCTGCCCTGTCTCCGGCGAGATCAGCTCCGCCTACTACCGCAAGCACTGGCGCTTCGACCTCGAGGGCCTCCCCGCCGATCTCCTCCGCAGGCACGCAATCACTGCCAGACATTGTAGTTGCGAAAGATCTGTACTGTCAGTCTATCTTGGTCACTGACATCCTCTTGTTCTGACACTCTTCTCAGGGGGCTATGGAGGACGCCACACAGCCTCACGGCATCAGGCTTCTCATCGAGGATTACCCTTATGCAAACGACGGCCTGCTGCTGTGGTCTGCCATCGGCAGCTGGTGGAGTCCTACGTGCGGCTCTATTACCCAGACGCCGGCACGGTCCAGTCCGACGACGAGCTCCAAGGGTGGTACCACGAGTCGATCCACGTCGGCCATGCCGACCTCCGGGACGCGCCATGGTGGCCGCCGCTGTCCACGCCGCGCGAACTCGCAGACATCCTGACCACGCTCGTCTGGCTCGCGTCGGCGCAGCACGCGGCGCTCAACTTCGGGCAGTACCCGCTGGGCGGCTACGTCCCGAACCGCCCGCCGCTGATGCGGCGGCTGCTGCCGGACCCGGACCGCGACGTGGCGGAGTACGCCATGTTCCTCGCGGACCCACACCGGTTCTTCCTCAACGCGATGCCGGGGTGCTGGAGGCGACCAAGTTCATGGCGGTGGTGGACACGCTGTCGACGCACTCGCCCGACGAGGAGTACCTCGGCGAGGGACGCGACGAGGGCGCCGCGCCGTGGACAGGGGACGTGGAGGCCGTGGCGGCGCACCTCGCGTTCGTGGCCGACGTGCGCCAAGCAGAGGATACCATCGACGGGCGCAATGCCGACCACGGCAGGAAGAATCGGTGCGGGGCCGGGGTGCTGTCGTACGAACTGCTGGCCCCAAGCTCGCCGCCGGGGGTCACCTGCCGCGGCGTGCCCAACAGCATCTCCATCTGATAAAGCATTGCCCAGGAAGGGAGACACCATTGTTTAATTTTCTCCAATTTTTGCCTCTCCATTTTATTCGGGGTTTCATTTACGGGATTCCCCTCATTACGGGACTACAGTATATAGTTTTGATCTGGAACAAACGCCCGGCGTCTCCAAATCAATCTAGCGACGCCTTCGCCATGAAATCGCCACAGTGCTTCGACGAGATCGCCGTAACGCCGCCGCAGCCGCCCGCGTCCGAGCTCCGCGACTGGAGTCACCACGGCACTCGGCGACGTCCTCCGCCGCCTGGTTCCCTGCCTCCGCTCGTTCCTGAACTAGACTCGTTTTGCGCTATCAGTGATTCTCCTCTCGCGCTGATTCCACTTTGATAGGCATTCTCATGTTCCACTTTGTCCACGTTTGGAACACGCACAATGTAAAGCAACCAGCAACCAGGTTACCAAGAAACAAAATTCCCATCGAATATGTAGCACGAACAGGTTGATAAATTGACTCAGCGCGGGCAACGGGTGCTAGGCCAGGTTGATAAATTCTGCCTCTTGTGGAGGCAATTACATGCTAACAAGCCGAAAAGAACACCAGTAACAAGCTATCACGGACCCCCTCAAAAAAAAAAAAGCTATCACGGACCCCCTAAAAAAAGCTATCACGGAAAGTCATTTTGGGCTCTCAGGCTCCAATGATCCCACTAATTTATTTATAACATTCAAAAAATATATTTGAAAGTTTTAAGAAAGATCTGAAAAGCATTCTGCATGTTGTCAATGATGTATACTATATAAGCGTGCAAAATTACAGTGTGAAATGTTTTGTATTATGGGCTACACAAAAATGACAAAAGTTGGATATTTAAAACTATACATTGTTCACTATTCTCATATCTATATTTTTCTGTAGCTGAAAACGCAAATTATTTTGCATTGAGATATTACACGCTTGTAGGATATATCATCGAAAACATGCATGATTTTTTCTTCATATCTTTTGAAACTTTCAAATATATTTTTGATTTGTTAAAAATAGTGAGGTCACTGGGGTTCGGGAGCACCAAATCTCCACTCCAAGCTATCATGACTACAAGTAAAGTACTCAGCAAACACGTGACAGTACAGATTTGCTAGTTTCCTGTCACATAGCCTACATAACAGATCGTGTCTTTACAGAGAAACACTAGTTCTACAGCAACTAAAAACAAAAGGTCGAATTCATGATGCAAGGTGAAAAGTTTACAGATAAGCAGTACACCAGTTGCAGGCATGTTCTCGTTTATCGTCTAGAACCCCTGACAAACATACCATATGAATGGATTTAACGCAGAATAAAAGGACAGAGAAACAGTGTATAACAAATTTCATTTATGTATATCACAGTCATGTACAATACACCAAAAAAAACTAATTCAATCCAGGAAGTGGCAGTATCCCCATAGCATTGCTTACTCTAATGAAAAGGAAACAGAGTACACCAGCTGCAGGCATATTGGTTTATTATCTAGCAACCCTGACAGCATATGACTGAATCTGAGGCACAATAACAGAATAGAGGAAAATTGTACAAAACTCAATTTCATTTCTATAGATGACAATCATGTACAATAGATACAAACAACTAATTCAAGCCGGAAGTGGCAATATCCCCATAGCACTACTTACTCTAATGAAAAGGAAAACAGAGTAAAGAGCAATGAGACCAACTCCAAGTGCCTTGTTAGGCCGCATGCCGCCCCGTGGCAGCATAACAAGAGCCCAGATCAATCCAGCAACAAGGAAGCTCATCGTGTAAATGAGAGAGCTGTCTTGTGGAAGGACATAGGAGTTGGGTGCCGCTGACCATGCTCCAAGCAGCATTGATATTCCTAGGCCGGCAAGTGTGTTGAACATAGGTCCTGCATAACATCCAGACATAGCGATCTGCACACCGTCTCCACCATTCATCGCCAACGCTACATTTGACATTAGGTCGCCCATTGAGTTGCCCCATGCTAACACCGTTAACCCAAGAATTGAAGGATTAATCCCAAGTATCACTCCAAATGCAACCAACAGCGCAACCAGCTCATTGGCAATGATGTAGAACCAAGTGATGCTCATCACAAACCCTCCAAACACCCATGGGAATAAATATCTCCGTGAGGGCGATCAGCACTGGTGGATGTGAAAGCAATAGCAGAAAGTCCTATCCCGAAGATGGCAGCTATCACATATGATGCCACGCTAGCACCCGTGGATACTCCATCCTGACTGTTCCACAAAAATGCCAAGAGAACAGGCGCCAAGCCAGCACTGGCAACAGCATATTCTTTGGACCAGCGGTCTTCCTCGACTATTGGAATCGTCAACTTTCTTGGTATTGCCAAGGGTAGCTCCAAAAACAAAAACAGCTTGGAGAAGTTAAGCGTGGAGGTGTCCACTCTGCCTTCCTCATTCCAACCCCACAACGGCCTATCAGGGGAACCATCTCTCCCTTGATTTGAGTAGATGGCCACATGAGATGCCCACATCCACTGAGGCAACGATGTGTTTATCTGGGCTGCCTCATCAGTTGTATCCTCCTCAAGAAGTGAACTGTACACAGAGTCATCCTCCTCTATTCCTTGCGAGAAAATACTTCCCCTCACAGGAAGCAATGGTGTGACTACATCAAACTTCAGCATCCGTGCATGCTTCCTTAATAACTCATTTGCAGCCACCACAAATGCATAAACAACATAAATCGACACAAACACCATCGCTCCCCAAAAGGTCACCTTCCCGACGATCAATATAATAGACAGTGCAACCAAAGTGATCAGGAAGAATCCAACATCCCTTACAAAGCACTTCCAATCAATCTGCACATTCTTATCCGCGACGGACAATGACACTGCTCCAACAACGACACAAGTAACAAAAACCGCTCCGCCGAGAACACTGTTCAGTCCCACATCCCCGGCGCCAGACCCCATAAACGCTGCAATACTGGCAAACACGTCAGGAGCACCATTACCAAATGGGAGCAGCGTGACACCGGCCACGGTGGGCGGGAGCCGCAGCAGCGCCGACATCTTCTCGAGGCTGCAGCAGAAGTAGTCTGCGGCCGTGTTGCCAAGCATATAGAACAGCGCTGCCAGACACACCCCAAGCACAGCATAGCCAAGCAGCCTGAATCTCTGGCACCTGCAGTAGAAGAAGTCTAGGTAGTCCACGAACCCGCCGGAGCTGCACTGCGGATGGGCCCGGATGAACTCGCACTGCGACCCGAACCCCTCGTGGCGCGCGATGCCGGCGCACGAGGTGGAGGGGTTCTCCAGCTGCTCGGTGACCTCCGAAAGATTCCCGCGTTTGGACGCGCCGGGGCTGGCAGGATCGGCATCGGAGAGGAATCTGCGGTGAACCGGGCGCGAACTGGAGCTCCAGGGTCCCGGAGATCGCGGGAAGTCCCCATCCGAGCGGCTGTACAGGAAGAGGAGGAAGAGTACCAGGGAGACGGCGGCGAGGGGCCGAATCCGCCGGGGATGCAGCGGCCGCGAGGCGATCATCTCCGGCGTGGTGACGGATTGGATCTTCGCGGGAGTGGCATGCCGAATCTGAGAGTGGGTCGGGTCGGGGTTAGGGTTTGCGCGGAGGAGGGCGTGGTTTGGGAATTGGGGATTGACGACGAGCCGACGAGGGGAAGAAGACGTCTCGCCCTGGTCGGATGCCGCGTGAAGAAGGAACGGTAACGGAACGGTTGTTGTTGACTGGGCTGGAATAGGCTTCGATCGGATTGGGCTATAGGGCCTCCGATCCATGATAAATACTTTGTTTTATTTGTTTGTTTTACTTTGTCATATACTAGTACACATGTACGTGCAACGCACGTTCCAAACTATAAAATATTTTGACGCTGGTGTTTCTCATTTAAGGCGGAATATTCTTCAGTGGGAGGCGACGTTCCCGTCGACAGCGAGGCGCCCGTGGTGACTTCGTCAATCTCAAGACTCGACCCGCCGACTCAGTCTCTCGGAGGTGCTCATAGGGGTAGGGTGTGCGTGCGTGCGTTCATAGGGGTGAGTGTGTGCGCGTGTATATGAGCGCTTGCGTTGTACTGTGTTTCGCAAAAAAAAAAAAAAAAAAAATAAATAAATAAATATAGCGGTTGCCTTTCTCCCAAAAGAAAATTTGGCCTCCCATGTGACTGAAACAAGATTGTGTATTTCTTTTTAATCCGACAGCCTAATTTCCTGCAAATTATGCAAGCAGATCTAGCAGAAAATGTTACTGAAACCGGTTGTCTAAACAACGGACATGAGAGACGAAAGTTGAAATAAATCTTGAATATTGAAACTGATGTTATACTTCCAATCAATTTTTGCTTCATGCATAGTTGGGAACAGTAGAATTTCCATGACCGGTCGATTCTTTTTGCAATGTTCAATTCAAAGGAAAAGATCAGGATAAAATTAAAAACATACTGCTATCCTCTTCTTTAAGGTCCAAATCCTGTCTCGTAATCACCCTACAAATTTCTGCAATAACGTTGTGGAGCTTCGACCTGAGCATCAATAGCCATGAGAAGGTTAGATGCCTGTACGTACATAGTTGGTGGCGGCATAGATCGGTGTAGTCAATGGAAAAAGGGCCACGAGCGCTATTGTTGTCTGCGCCTTGGAGTTCACAGCGAGCTCGTCCGATACCAACGCCGGCTCGCAGCCCTGGGTCTCATCCTTCCGGTTCCAGGATTCTCGTGTACATGCCCACGCGACGCCGGCGTGGAGTCCCGCATCACGTCCTCCCGAACTCCCACTTCCGAGGCCAGCAGCGAGCGCAGTCCTATTGGGACACCTCCACGTCAACGCTGTGCAGTCCGGCAGTCCGACGCCTGCGTCGAGTAGCAGTGCATGGTCGCAGTTGGAGCAACCCACGTCTCGTGCAGGTATGCGCCGTTGGTGGGGAAGGGAACAGGTCGCGTGGGAGGAAGATGGCGGGCGATGAAGGCAACAAGACGGCTCGGGCATTGGCGACATGATGGTGGGGCGACGGTGTCTCGCCGGTGTCAGCGGATGCGCAGGAGATCGGGAAGGTTTTGTGAATTTGTCTTCGCCGGCGGCCTGCAGGCATGCGCCGTTGGTGGGGAGCGGAGCGACGCGTCTGCAGCGGCCGTGGCGATCGAGAACGTCCTCGCCTGATCTGGACGTCGAGCGGGCGTGATGGAAGCGGTTTCGGCTTTGTGCTGATCCTTATCTGTACGCGGCTGACAGAGACGACTGCGAGTCCGTTGCGGGCACCATGGTCAGATTGCCGACCCGAGCACGAACGACAGTCGACAATTGATGGCTATGCTGCACGGGCCTCGTCAGGGCAAGGACAGCCTGCGAGTACACGGAGACGCGCCCGCGCGCGATGGTCTGTTGAAATAAAACGAACCGGTACGATGGCATTAGCAGTATTATGTGATTTGGTGGGAGGGTAAAACGGGCAAAAGTGGATTTGTGTTGAGTTGTCAAACATTGGAGCGATCTGGACCGTTGGCCAAATATTGAAGGGCTCAGATTCAATGTATCAACACAAGTTTGCTCTTTTAATAGTAAGTATAGATATAAGCCAAAAAAAACACTTAAATACTCCCTCGATCCATAATAAATTTCGTAATTTTGAACTAACCCCAGTTGCGGCACTTATTTTGAATCAGAGTGAGAGAGTAGGTGTTTTTGGTTTTTTGGCTTTTGGAAGACAAAAAAAAGTTCAAACCAAAAGTTTTAGTCTTCCAAAAGCAACTATTTTCATGATTTTTTGTCTTATAAGTTAGAGTAAAAAAACAATCCCAAACAAAGAGGCGTTGAATGTTTTTAGTAGAGCCTTGGGCTGTCGAGCTTGCTATCTGTAACTTGCGATTACGTGGGAAAATGCGTGTTATCACCCGAGCAATTCTTAACGAGGAGTCGCTCGGCTGATACGTGGCAATGCCGACCCAAGCCCATATACACTTTTCGAGCTAAAGCTAAACTCGGATATAGACATTTGATGGTTCTAAAAAAAGGTAGACACAGACAAGGGAACACTATGTTTGTATGTCTTTTTTAACGCAGAAAATTATTTTCATGCATGTGCAATTTACTGAGATGAGAGTGAAGGAGTCACGCTCATTATTACAAGGGTGTCTATAACAAGACATTGTGATCCCGATGCGCCTGCAAAGAAATACATATAAAAAACAAGGAATATTTATGCATCCTCGGGGCAAGTTTGGCTGGATGATATGCTTTTGTGTTGGCAGCCTTGCTGATTTAGTGAATCCTGCTGCAACTGAAGGAGAAGAAGGCTTGAATGTGAGCAAGAAGCGGTATGCTTATCTAATTCCAGTGCGTCATGTAGAAGATGGGAATCTTCACCGCACTGACAAACACCGAATAAGCTATGTAGAAGTAGGGTTTTGTATTCTGAAGACATTCCCAGCTTCACCGCTAAAAGAAGAGGGTATTTTTCGGTTTGAAGAGGAGAGAAAGCCAGGGGGAAGTCATTGTCAAATAAATCTCCCTGGCATGCGGATTTTTGTTTAGACAAATGATCACTCCAGGCCAGCGTGGTGGGAATCTCCTCCCAATTGTTCCTTCCAGGATACATCGCAGGGTAAGAAGTTTCATGCATTGGTCATTGAGTTTAAAGGACAGGTGATTGTTGTAGTCATGTGGCGGGAATCATGGTCACTACGTTGCCCCTTTTCGGTGACAAAAATCTAAGGTTCTAGCTTCGAACTCTGCAAAATAGCATTAGCCATGCATAGCGGCGACCTATGTCGAATTACCTTTCTTTGCTGCAAAACGGTTTTGATTTCTAGCTTTCGAGAAACACCATAAGAAAATATACAAGTTAGAGTGATTAATATAAGCGTGTCCAGAAATATGGAAGTAGGCAATCTTGGAGGAGATAGTATTAGAATGAGATACGAGGCTTTCAGATTTTAAATGCCAAGGAGGATAAAACCATGCCTCCCTAGAGATGGATAAAGAAAAAATACATGCATGTCATCTTATGACATTCCGCATCTGGAGCAGGACCTAATATATGATTGAAGAATCGACCTACTAGATTAATAGTTGGGTGGCATGCTCGATTAATAGTTGGGAGAGCTCTCCTAAGCAACTGCCATGCAGAAGTTTGAACCCTTGGCGACATTTGTATTTCTTGCCAAACTTGGGTCAGCAGGGCGACAATCTGGGCTGGCACTATTTTTGGAGTTAATTGCACTGGCGGTCACACAACTCATCGCGTATATGCACTTAAGTCACACATCTGGAAAACTGGATTATTTGGTCACACAACTGAACATTTGGGTGCATTTTTGTCAAAAACCGGACACATCATCCGGTTTTGACGGGAACTTTTCAGAAAACCCCCTGTATTGCAAAAATCGCTGGCGTCGGTGCGCCATGGAGGTGTTCGACGAAATGCCGCCGCCGCCGTCATGACCCCCTTTATTTCCAAAGAAGAATATCCCTTTCATCTATATTTAAAAGAAGTGTTTGCATGATGGCGTTAGTAGTTTAGGTTTGAAGAGAGAGTTGTGTTTTTTTTTCAAGAACACGCGCGAGAATCGCGTGTCTTTGTATTAAGATAGAGAGGTAACCATTTACAAAGATTTTGTTTGAGCCCCAGCCACAGGGGTCTTGGCTCCTCCACTACCAGAGAAAGACGCTACTCGATCTCTCCCCTATGTCCACATAGCCCTGCTGATTTTCAGAGAGCGAAATCCTTCCTGATGCGACTACACACCACCGCTGGCAGCGAGGCTACATTATCAAATATCATAGTGTTGCGTTCTAGCCAGATAGACCTCGCAGTGAGGATGGTGAGCCCATTGACCTCTTTCTTGTCCCTTCTTGGCACTGCCGTCGCAATTGCATGCCACCATTATGTCGGAGTTGAGTTAGGAATAGCAGTTTGGCAGCCAAATGTCACGGGCCACTGCATGATAATTGTGGGATGTTGAATAATGAGGTGGTTATAAATGTTTTTGTAACCGTCAAACCAAGGAGCATTCCGGACGAACTAGAACCATCTTCTAATTGCACTTGGGTTGTGGATCCGAGGAGACCCCTGGCCTTCAGAATTGTAGCCCAGAAGGCTGATTTCGGTGTTATTGACTTCACCATCACACAATTCATATCCATCACACATTGTTTTCATGGGAAAACCGTGTGTGATGGCGCACACACGACTGAGTATCGTGCGCGATTGACCACACCATCGTCCAGCCCCTCGTTGTGATGGTTATTTAGTAAATGATGTGCGATAGGCAATTTTAAACACGTGAGATTGTCTAATGGTTTAAAATTAGAGTAAATTCCACTTGTACCCCTATTTATGCATTTGTGACACTAATTACCCCCATCTAGTCAAAATTCATATAGATTACCTACTTTACAAACTTTAGACCCTCTTTTTGTGATGCTTACAATTACACAGGAAACGGGAAAGGGAAAGGGGCGGAAGGGACGTGATTAATTAGGTAGAGAAGGGATGACTATCGCGCCGGATGGACGCTGCTGCCTTGTCAGCTTTCTACTACTAGCTAATCTCTCGCTGGTGCCCTAAATTAAGAACACTCGATTAGCACCCCACTACTGTTGACTGAAAGTGAAACTTTGTGCATGTCTTTCTTCTTGTCTATAGATTATGCTTGGGTGCTTATGTCTCGGTCGACAATTTTTCAACACTCGCTCAATTGCATGTGTGTAGTGACAGTGACAACTTCTAGATTAGAAACAAGCTTTGGTTGGGCATGATTTTCAGGTCGCCAAAGTTGATATTCACGCCAATGGACAACCATGGACTCAACATCAGACGTACACTCCTTATTATTGTAGTTGCAATTATTGCTTGCAGCTGGCTTCGAATCCATTGCAGGCCGGCTTTTTATACAGAAATTCATTTTCTTTTCCCAGCACAAGTTGACCTTACCTCTTTCGTTTTCTGTTCAAGCAAATGATGAACTGACGAGGGACATGAGAACATGCATTGTTTTCGTTGGCAAGCCAGCGGATAAGAAGAAAACCACGTTGCTTGCATATGTCTCTGGCATATGCTAAATTTGACAAAGTCTCAAGTCCCAAAGGGCTAGTTCAAAAGTAAAACCAGGAACACAAAACTTGCCAATATTGGATTGATCAGATGAACACTTGACAGAACTTAAAATGAATTTCTTCCATCTATATTATTTTTCTTGCTTCCTCTAAAATATCACGCCAGATTAAAGATTTACAGGAAGGTGAAGAAATTACAGGGTTGGCGTCCAGATCAAGCATGTCGATATTCAGCAGAAACTAACTGGAAATTTCGGAAGCGTATTGAATTGCAGATGATGAAGAGAAAGACCCTAGCTAAGTAAGTAGCTCCTGATTGATGAACAGATCTTCGATCTGCTTCAGGCCTCCTGCAACTCCAGCACCACCTGCACGGTCTTCTCCTTCCTCCCGCTATCACTGCGGAGCAGACGCCTCACCGCAGCGATCAGCCGCTCGGTTGCCTCCGGAGACCTGCAGAAGAGAGCCCGGCAGAAGGCGGCGTGCCTCGCGATCGCCGCTTCAACCTCCGCCGAGGCTGCCGCTGATCCTCCACGGGCGGCGAGGTCCTCGCCCACGGCGTCGCCGCAGAGGCCGCACAGCCACCGCCCGGCGTACCGCGCGCGCACGCCGTCAGCGTACGCGGCCGTGCACTCCTCCCTCAGCCCGCAGCACGCGCACGCCGCCCACTCCACCTCCACGGCCGCCGCTACCTCGATGGCCGGCGCCAAGTCTTGCACAACCGCCGCCAACATACTGCTGCAGTGGCTATGGAAACTGGAAACCTCGCTCTTCTTTGGGTCTTCAGGACTCTAATTAAAGGCCCGCCTGGTCGATCGATTCTTGTGGCTTTTCGTGTTTGGATGCGGCCGTGTCAGAGGAAGACGAAGAGGCGGTATTCGCCGCGGGCGAGGGGGAGGAGGAGGGGCGGTTGGTCGTCCATGGAGGAGGTGGAGATGGAAGACATTGGAGGAGCTCGGCTTTTGGATTGGTGGAGCAGCTTGCTCCGCGACGCGTCTTTTGTATACGACGATGGAGCTGGGATGGAGAGTGAGACGTGTAGTGCGGGCTAAAATGGCGGGAGCAGCGGACGGGGTCGGGGCGGGTGGGCCCCGCTGGCAAGCAAATCATTGAGGTTCGATTCGCTTCGGGTGTTCGTTGATGCGGTAAGCTGGAAATGTGCCGAATACTTGAGCTGTCAGTGATATCGATGTGGTCAGTACTCTACTCCCAGTTGTATGCCACGAGGAGATATGCATATCTTCCTAGCTACCTGATGATTTTTATTGGAAAGTATGATGGATTTGTTTGAAATTATAGGAATGAAAACAACTGACACTTCAAGTAAACTATAGAAGTTGAGTAGTTCTTCCACAATCAACGAAGCTACTAGCAAAGCCTTGGAAAGATCACCTAATCTTGGGCCATGATGTAGTTTCTGGAAGTATCTATACACTATACCATAGTATGGCGGCATGTGTATGTGCTCACATGTGCGGAAAGTCCTTTTAGAACCCGAGCTCCATGGAGCTCGGTTTTTAAAAAATTTAAAATCCGCACATTTTGGTTTCCAAAAATCGTGAAAAAAATCACAGGTGTTGGTAGTGTCGGGACACACACACGTGAATTTTTTTGACTTCAAATTCGTTATATTCTGGGCTAGATCTAAAAGACAAATTTCTGAATCGGAATACGGATTCAAAATTTTGAAAATCTGTCAAAATTTGTCTTTTTTGCACAGCCCAAAATACAACGAATTTGAAGTCAAAAAAATTCACGCGTGTGTGTCCCGGCACTACTACACCTGTGATTTTTTTCACGATTTTTGGAAACTCAAAAATGTGAATTTCCATTTTTCAAAAAAAAGGGGCTCCGTGGAGCTCGGGAGCCAAATCACCTCACATGTGTTGCAAGCTGCGGTGTGTATTTTTTTTATGAAGTAATAATGCTATGAGCACTGTATTGTCCCATAAAAGATTGCACACACATCTTGGAAATGATATGAGCACTCTATTGCCCATGGAACTGAGGTCTCGTACTGTAGCAGTTGTTGATTCTTGTGATCCTTGTATTTCATCTTTTTAAACAACATTTTTACAATTTTCAAGAAATCCAAAAAATCACACTTATTGAAATACATTGCGTATCTAATTTTTTTTTGAAGAAATATAGTTTGGCTGTAAGAAAATGACAAATTTATCTTATGGCATAAGTCGGTACTACTTACTCATCCATACTATAGCTCATCACATTTTATTTTATACATTCTAAATGAAATCATTTTTTCGTAAAATATTGCAACCTTATGTTTTCCACATAGATAAACATGTGATATTTTTCGATTTATCATAAACTTGCAAATGTACGTTTTCTTTTGAATGTCCAAAGTATAAAAAAGGTTGGAACTCACAAGCCAAATGTGTTTACTAACCTATACCACATAAAAAGAGTAAACAACCTTTTGTCAATAAACTGTTACCTTATTCTACTCCAATCCACACTGATCATATTATTGTTTTTGGATCTTAGATGGTAGAAAGAAAACCATAGAGCCTCCCCAGCCGCCTCTAGTGAGTCAGGAGGCCACTGCCCCTGCCAACTACCCCTGCCACCCACTGAAGTTTCCATGCAACCTCCCAACCTTCTCGACGCCGTCGGAGGAGGCCGTTCGATGGAGGTTGGACGTCTCTGCTAGTAATTTTCTGAATCCCCCTCCCCGTGAATCAAACCTCTCAACCTTTCGCATGTGGAGGAGATTTTAAGCTCATGGTATGAACATGTGAGGTTACATGTGTAAGTTTTGTGACAAACGAACATTGTTTTCCTTCTAGAAGGTGTCCCGAGGGAACCATGCATTGTCTTCACCACTCATGCGGGTGTTCGTGCTTCGCTAGGGCCGGCGCATGGGGCTTGCACGCTTAGGTTTGGCAGTACGTTGCTGCATCGTGGTGCTCCACGACTTCATTTTTGATGAATCTGGACCAATACTTTCGTCTCCCATTGTTTTTGTTAGACCTATGGTTGTCAAATGTTGGTGTATCTGGCTGCGACTTCATATGATTTTCACGGGTGCTGATGTGTGATGTCTCCGACATTTTCCCTCTATGTGTTGTGCAAGCTCGAGTTTGTACCGTATTGTTGGCCAGTTGTATTGTATGAGTTACGTGTTTCTTCGGCGGCGGCGGTGGCCCTCATCATTTCGGAAAGAGCTCGAGGTTGTCCATGTGGCGGAGTTGGTAGTCAAGCCTCGTGTTCTTTGGCATAGTCTTTGATTTTACAATTCCCTTCGATGGCACGGGCGGAACACCTTGTAGTGAATGAACTCTATTAGCTGGGCAGGGACGTGCCAAAGTTAACTAGTGGCGTGTATCGTTTCACAATGGTGACAACACTCGCTGACTTGTGTGTGCGCTAGTATTGTGCCCTTGGTGTCAGTAGAATAGCGAGTGATAGAATGGCAATGGTCATCATGTGTGCATGCTCAAGAGTGATTCATCAGGTGCACTTGTGTTTCCTTTCTTTGTGTTGAGGTTTCCATGTTTTGTTCTAAGTTCTTTGTAGGTCACAATCCATGTATTCAGTCTAATATCCGCTCGAATGGGATGTCAAGATTCTGATCTTGTAACACTCTTTTGAAGTAATATATTCAGGCGGGAAGATTTCCCCTCGATGGTTGTTTCATAAAAAGAAATTCAATGTTGTTTCTTACCAAACTCCATGTGCTTGGAACTCATATGCCTAGGATGCTAAGAACACACAACTAAAGTGTCATGCCACTTGAATCATATACGAGCAAATTTATCTTAAAGTTTGTCTAACTGCACTACATAAGAGAGATATGATTTTTTTTCTAATGCATGAAAACTTACTTTCAGATGTAGCGCTCATAAATTCTTAGAAAAAATTATGTGAGCTCACTCAATTCTTCAATTAAATATTTGACAAGGCAAGTTTTTCTACAAATTTCAGTCAATTTTTTATTATAGAAAATCCTTTAGTTCAACGAGATCCTGATTTTGGACTTGTGACTAGGGTGGGATCACCGGCTGGTATTTGTTGTCTTATTGTAGTCCTTGTATTTGAGTTTTCTTAAACATAGAATAGAAAGTTTGTATAACACCACATTACTAATATACTAGAAAGCTTGTGTGGATAGCCGTTTTTTGGCATATTGTGGTATTTGTATTTTAATTTTTTAAACACCATTAATATTTAAAATTACAAAGAAATCTAGGAAGTTGTTATCGGTACACATATCAAAATACGTTATGCATCCGCAAATTTTTAGGAGAAAATAGTTTCAGTATCGGTTGTACAAAAAAGGCAAATCAATAATAGCAAACCAGTTGTCCTACCACTCCTATTACTATTAGAGCTATGTTTGTTCACTAAACGTTGACAACCTATATTTTCTTCTATATATACATGCGATATTTCAAGGGTTCTCATGAACTCGTAACACATGTATTTATTGCACTTTGAAAGTACAACAAACAATGGAACTCAGTAGCCCAATGCATTTACTAGGCCTATGTTATTTCTGCAAAAATAAAGAGTGTATAACATATATAAAAAATGTCACCTTATTCGTGCTTCACAATTCAAAAGGACCATACCAGTACAGTGTATGATGTTTTTTTGTTATCGAACTTCTTGTGAATGCTTAGCTCACACATGGAGCTCTTTGATGCGTACGATGCTAAAAACGTATGCTTGAAGTGACATGTTTCACTTGAATCATGCATGCTCGAATTTGTGTAAATTTTTGTTTGGTTCAACTACAGGAAAAAAAATCAATTTATGGAAAACTTACTGCAACACATATAAACAATTAGATTTTTTTATGAGACTCAGTTCTTCAAATTAAAGATTTCACGCCGGAAGAGTGTTACAAATTTTAGTCCTCCAAAGTTCTTGATAAAATCTTTTAGTTGAAAGTCATACTGATTTTGGACATGTGCCAAGGGTGGGAACAGTGGCGTAGCGTGACCAAATCACAAGTGGGGGCCAATACTACAGCAAACACGAATATGCATGAAAAAACCAGCCAAATTTGTGCCAGTGTTATGATGATATACTGTTTTTTAACAGGATATATAACTGGACAAGTGACTTTCGGTGCTCCAAAGAAAATATCATTGCTAATGACCAAAAGACAATTGAATAGGACCAATAACCTAGAATTATAAAATCAAAATGTGTATCAATACATCTAAATTACCTAACCTGGGTAGGGGTATCAATTGCTCCAAATCCTCGGACAGTTGAGTTCATGGCTGCAAACGGCAACGACAGAGGTTGAAGAACACGGTGTACACTAGCGCAGTCTTAAACACGTACAAAGTTCAGTATATGTCTGTCGAAATAGAAATGTTACAATATAAAAGTTGTGGGAAACGTCGAGATAAACGTGCTCGTGAAATGATTTTTCAAAACATCAACCGAGTTCGACAAATTTGACAAAATTTGTTCAAAACTGTTTCAAACATCGGTTCAAAATTGGCAAGTTATGGTTAATGAAACTTGAAACCAAGTCGGGAATGGAACATACTCATTGACGCGCACAAATTTTGTGTACACAATATTTTAAATCGAAGTGTATTTTTGTAAATTCGAGAGCTCCACCTAATGTGCTGCTGATGAACATGTGCTCTCCTTCTTCCACCTAATGCGCGAGGACGCCGACGTCGGTGAGGACTTGCTGGCCGAGCGGATCAAGGATTTCGTCGAGAAGGAGGAATCCGGCAACGAAGGGAGACCTAGCGCTACAGGCGGACGGTTCGCGGTAGACTGGACGAGGACGTTTCCAACTGGTCTGCTTCATGTGATCATTGAATTCGGGAAAGAAAAGAGAAAACGGCCTGAGATCTGCTGATGGGCTGGGCCACGAGCGGTGAGTAGTACATAGTAGTATAGTTCTCACCCTGAAATTTTACCCTGCGGATAAGATTCACCTCAATCTCTAAAACCGGATAATTTGAACCTTGAAATGTGACAAACCGGATAAATAACCCCCCGGTAGTGGTTTTGCTCGAATTTGGGCGGTTTTGGACATTTGAGGTGTTGTTGACGTGGCGGTGACGTGGCGTCTCCGTTAGCACTGTTACAGACAGGTGGGCCCGACCTGCCAACAAACTCTCGCGTCTCTCAACCTCGCGCCGCTCGCCCTCCCACCCGTCGCTTCACGGAGCTCGGCTCGACCACGGGGCCGACCAGCAAGTCCTCACCGACGTCGGCGTCCTCGGGCCGTCGGCGAGCGCCTCCGGGCACGGACAAGAACGATGGCAGAGCGGCTGGTTTCAGATCCGCCGGCAGCCCGGGCAGCCCCAGCGGGACCTCGCGGATGACAGGCACCTCCATCGCCCAGCCCAGGTGTGCTCGTAAGCGACGTTCACGGTGGGCGCCTGCGCGAAGATAGACGCGCACACGGCGTCGCGCCGCCTCGCCACGCCCGACGCCCACTGCCGCCAGGGCACCGACCCGTGAGGAGCTCCAGGAGGACGACGCGATCGAGTACACGTCGCCCTTCTGCGACGCGCACGGCCGTGACGGGGGCGCCTCGGTTGCGGTACCTGGCCGAGCTCGACGATGAGCCGTGGTGGCTCTAGGTTGACGAGGGGAATATCTCCCCGGCAACGGCGCCAGAAAACGTGTTGCTAGCGCTAGGTTGACGAGGGAATATCTCCCCGGCAACAGTGCCAGAAACAATGCTTGTACGTCACACGTCAGTTGGGAACCCCAAGAGGAAGGTATGATGAGTGCAGCAGCAAGTTTTCCCTCAGTATGAAACCAAGGTTTAATCGAACCAGTAGGAAAACGAGGTTTGCTTCGAAGGTGTTGGTGAAGGAGTGTAGTGCGGCGCAACACCAGGGATTCCGGTGCCAACGTGGAACCTGCACAACACAATCAAATTACTTTGCCCCAACTTAACAGTGAGGTTGTCAATCTCACCGGCTTGCTGAAAACAAAGGGTTAAACGTATCGAATGGAAATGATGTTTGTTTGCATAAAACAGTAGAGAACAATGATTGCAGTAGATTGTATTTCAGATGTAAAAGAATGGACCGGGGTCCACAGTTCACTAGTGGTGTCTCTCCAATAAGATAACTAACATGCTGGGTAAACAAATTACAGCTGGGCAATTGACAATTGATAAGTGCATATAACATGCATGTGTGAGCTGTGGTGTCTACTATGAGATTCATTTGGGCATTACGACAAAGTACATAGACCGCTATCCAGCATGCATCTATGCCTAAATAGTCCACTTTCCGGTTAACATCCGTACCCCTTCCAGTATTAAGTTGCAAGCAACAGACAATTGCATTAAGTAATGTGCGTAATGTAAACAATACATTCATCCTTGAATAAAGCATTGCTGTTTTACCCCTAGTGGCAACAACACATCTACAACCTTAGAACTTGCTGTCACTATCCCAGGTTAAATAGAGGTTGAACCCAACTATCATGCATAAATACCCCCTCTTGGAGTTACAAGTATTCACTTGGCCAAGGCTTCAACAAGTAACGGAGAGCATGCAAGATCACAAATGACATAGACATGATAATATAATATTCAGCTCCACATAGGTATCAATATAAGTCAGATCCCAGCAAACACAACATGTAGCATTACAATAAGATGATCTTGATCATGATAGGCAGCTCACAAGATCTAAACATGATGGCACAAGTGGAGAAGACAACCATCTAGCTACTGCTATGGACCCATAGTCCAAGGATGAACTACTCACGCATCACTCCGGAGGCGGGCATGGCGATGTAGAGCCCTCCGGTGATGATTCCCCTCTCCGGCAGGGTGCCGGGAAGAGCTTCAGAACCCCCCGAGTTAGGGTTGACGACGGCGGCGGCAGCGAATATGTTCTGGATGAAAGGCTCGGTGTTTTAGGGTTTTCACGTCTCGGGGAATAAATAGGCGAAGGGGCGATGTCGGCGGACCCCCGAGGGGCCCAAACCACAGGCTGGCGCGGCGGGTGGGCCGCGCCGCCAGGTGGTTTGGCCACCTCGTGGCTCCTTCGTCTCTCCTTCGGACTCCGTGTACGTGCTGGAAAAATAGGGACTGGCCTTTTGTTTCGTGCAATTCCGAGAATATTTCCAGAAGTAACTTTCTGAAACCAAAAACAGCAGAAAACAGGGAACTGGCACTGTGGCATCTTGTTAATAGGTTAGTCCCAGAAAATGCATAAAAGTGATATGAAGTGTATATAAAACATGTAGCAAATGGTATAATATAAGCATGGAACAGCAGAAATTATGGATACGTTGGAGACGTATCAAGCATCCCCAAGCTTAGTTCTACTCGTCCTCGAGTAGGTAAAACGATAACAACAAATAATTTCTGAGGAGACATGCTTTCACACAATCTTGATCAATATATTGCAAGGCTCATGTCATGAATGAAGTGACTCAAAGCAATGATCTATAGTTTGCTAACAAATAGATAAAGAGTAAACAATGAATCATATAAGCAAAAACTTTTCATGAATAGTACTTTCAAGACAAGCATCAAAAAGTTTTGCATAAGAGGTAACTCATAAAGCAATAGATTCAAAGTAAAAGGCATTGAAGCAACACAAAGGATGATTAAGTTTCAGCATTGCTTTCAACTTGTAACATGTATATCTCATGGATAGTTGTCAACATAAAGCAATATAACAAGTGCAATAAGTAAATATGTAAGAATCAATGCACACAAAGTTGACACAAGTGTTTGCTTCTAAGATAGAAAGGAGTAGGTAAACTGACTCAACATAAAGTAAAAGATAGGCCCTTCGCAGAGGGAAGCAGGGATTAAATCATGTGCTAGAGCTTTTTAAGTTTTCGAAAGCATATAGAGAGCACAAAATAAGTATTTGAGAGGTGTTTGTTGTTGTCAACGAATGGTAGTGGGCACTCTAACCCCCTTGTCAACCAGACTTTCAAGAGCGGCTCCCATGAAGGACGTTATCTCTACCAGCAAGGTAGATCATCCCTCTTCTCTTTTGTTTACACATGTATTTTAGTTTCTTTATAGATGACACTCCTCCCAACCTTTTGCTTACACAAGCCATGGCTAACCGAATCCTCGGGTGCCTTCCAACATTCACATACCATGGAGGAGTGTCTATTTGCAAAATTAAGTTGCTTACTGATAAATCAGGGCAAAACATGTGAAGAGAATTATTAATGAAAGTTGTAATTAATTGGGGCTGGGCACCCCGTTGCCAGCTCTTTTTGCAAATTATTGGATAAGCGGATGTATATGCCACTAGTCCATTGGTGAAAGTCTGTCAGAAGTAAATGACAAGATTGAAAGATAAAACACCACATACTTCCTCATGAGCTATAAAACATTGACACAAATAAGGAGTAATAAAGTTTTGAATAGTTTAAAGGTAGCACATGAAATATTTACTTGGAATGGCAGGAAATACCACATAGTAGGTAGGTATGGTGGACACAAATGGCATGGGTTTTGGCTCAAGTTTTGGATGCACGAGAAGCATTCCCTCTCAGTACAGAGTTTAGGCTAGCAAGGTTGTTTGAAGCAAACACAAGTATAAACCGGTACAGCAAGAATCACATAAAAACATATTGCAAGTATTATAAGACTCTACACTGTCTTCCTTGTTGCTCAAACATTTTACCAGAAAATATCTAGACCTTAGAGAGAACAAATATGCATCCCAAGTCTCAACAAGCTCTACGGTAGTTCTCCACTACTAGGCTTTAACTACATGATGCAAGAGCTTAAACATGATCTACTTGAGAGCTCAAAACAATTGCAAAGCATCAAATCAAAACAAGACAATGATCTACAAGAATGCATATGTCTTTTCCAATACCAACTACTACATGTAGCATTTTCTTTCTTCCAAACAAACACCAATCAATTTATTTAAACATAAACTCTCCAAATGATAATATAATGCAGCAAGAGAGTATTTATAAACAAGTGCTAACAGCTCGAAGAGATGCATGAAAAACAGGAGCTAAAAGCACTGCAGTAGCTAGTTAAGAATACTCAACAAATATAAGTGAAGAACATGAGTATTCACATGAAAAAGCGGAGCGTGTCTCTCTCCCACACAAGGATTGCTAGGATCCGAATTTATTCAAACAAAAACAAAAATAAAAACACACAGACGCTCCAAGTAAAGCGCATAAGATGTGAAAGAATTAAAATATAGTTTCACTAGAGATGACCTGATAAGTTTGTTGATGAAGAAGGGGATGCCTTGGGCATCCCCAAGCTTAGACGCTTGAGTCTCTCTGAATATGGTTGGGATGAACCACGGGGGCATCCCCAAGCTTAGGCTTTTCACTCTTCTTGATCACATAATATCACCCTTCTCGCTTGATCCTTGAAAACTTCCTTCACACCAAACTCAAGACAGTTCTCATTAGAGGGTTAGTGCATAATCAAAAATTCTCATATTCTGTAATGATACAATCAATCCCAAAGCTTCTGGACATTAGCTACAGCCACCAATGCTTTGTGGAGCAAAGAAATCCACACAAACACAGTAAAAGAGCGAATGCAAAACAAAAGGCAGAATCTGTCAAAAACAGAACAGTCTGGAATGACGAATTTTTTCGAGGCACTTAAGTTGCTCAGATGGATCTGGCCTAAAATAATGAAAGTTGCGTACATATCTCAGGAATATGCGTGATTTTTCTCAGAATTTTTTGAATTTTCTACAGGGAGATAAGCTCAAATCCGTGACAGCTAAAAATCTGTCACTGCGCAGAAATCCAAATCTTGCATCAACTTTCAATATAGAACTTTACTTGGCACAACATTGCGATAAAATAAAGATACAAAGGAGTTGCTACAGAAGTAACAAAACTCCTTGACTCAAAGAAAACAAAAATAACAGCAAATAAAAACGATGGGTTGTCTCCCATAAGCGCTTTTCTTTAACGCCTTTCAGCTAGGCGCAGAAAGTGAAAATCAAGTGTTGTCAAGAGAAGAAGCATCAACATCATAACTTGCTCTAACAATAGAGTCAAAAGGTAACTTCATTCTCTTCCTAGGGAAGTGTTCCATACCTTTCTTGAGAGGAAATTGGTACCTTATATTACCTTCTTTCATATCAATGATGGCACCAACAGTTCGAAGAAAAGGTCTTCCCAAAACAATAGGACAAGATGCATTGCATTCAATATCCATAACAATAAAATCAACGGGGACAAGGTTATTGTTTACTGTAATAAAAACATCATTAACTCGCCCCAAAGGTTTCTTCATAGCATTATCAGCGAGAAAAACATCCAAATAACAATGTTCCAAAGGTGGCAAATCAAGAATATCATAAAGCTTCTTGGGCAAAACGAAATACTTGCACCAAGATCACACAAGGCATTGCAATCAAAATCATTCACCTTTACCTTAATGATGGGTTCCCAACCATCTTCTAATTTCCTAGGAATAGAAGCTTTAAGTTTCAACTTCTCCTCCCTAGCTTGCAAAAGAGCATTTGTAATATGCTTTGTAAAAGCCAAATTAATAGTGCTAGCATTGGGACTTCTAGCTAATTTTTGCAAGAACATAATAACTTCAGAGATGTTACAATCATCAAAATCAAAATCATTATTGTCAATGGTGGTGGAACCATTGTCTCCAATAGTTTGAAAAATTTCAGCACTTTTATCAGAAAAAGTTTCAGCAGTTTTAGGCAATTTCAAACGCTTTGCAGAAGTAGTAGAGACATTACCAACACCAATAACATTACCATCAATAGTAGGAGGCTTACTAGCATGTAAAACATTAGCATTACTAGTGGTGGTGATAGTACAAACTCTAACTATACTATTCTCTTTTTCAAGTTCTTCCTCTTTTTCCCACCTAGCATGCAATTCAGCCAACATCCTAATATTATTATCAATTCGAACTTGGATGGCATTTGCTGTAGCAAATGACTTATATCTTTAACTTCATTAGGCATAACTTTCAGTTTTAGAATTTCAACATCATGAGCAAGACTATCAACTTTAGAGCAAGATCATCAATTTTTTCAAACTTTTCCTCAACAGTTTTATTGAAAGCTTTTTGTGTGCTAATAAATTCTTTAAGCATAGCTTCAAGATCAGAGGACACACTTCTATTGTTGCTGTAGGAATTACCATAAGAATTGCCATAACCATTTGAAGGATAAGGCTTATAATTGTTGCTACCAAAATTATTCCTATAAGCATTGTTGTTGAAGTTGTTGTTTTTAATGAAGTTTACATCAACATGCTCTTCTTGAGCAACCAATGAAGCTAAAGGAACATTATTAGGATCAACATGAGATCTACCATTCACAAGCATAGACATAATAGCATCAATCTTATCACTCAAAGAGGAGGTTTCTTCAACAGAATTTACCTTCTTACCTTGAGGAGCTCTTTCGGTGTGCCATTCGGAATAGTTGATCATCATATCATCAAGTAGCTTTGTTGCTGCACCTAAAGTGATGGACATAAAGGTTCCTCCAGAGGCTGAATCCAATAAGTTCCTTGAGGAAAAATTTAATCCTGCATAAAAGGTTTGGATGATCATCCAAGTAGTCAGTCCATGAGTGGGACAATTCTTCACCAAAGATTTCATTCTTTCCCAAGCTTGAGCAACATGTTCATTATCAAGTTGTTTAAAATTCATAATGCTACTTCTCAAGGATATAATCTTAGCAGGAGGATAATATTTCCCTATGAAAGCATCTTTGCATTTTGTCCAAGAATAATACTATTTCTAGGCAAAGAAAGCAACCATTCTTTAGCTCTTCCTCTCAAGGAGAAAGGAAAAAGTTTCAGTTTTATAATATCCCCATCCATATCCTTATACTTTTGCATTTCACAAAGTTCAACAAAGTTATTAAGATGGGCAGCAGCATCATCAGTACTAACACCAGAAAATTGCTCTTTCATAACAAGATTTAATAGAGCAGGTTTAATTTCATAAAATTCTGCTGTAGAAGCAGGTGGAGCAATAGGAGTGCATATGAAATCATTGTTGTTTGTGCTAGTGAAGTCACACAACTTAGTGTTCTCAGGAGTACTCATTTTGAAAAACAAAATCAAACTGAATTAAACAAGTAACTAATTTTTTTGTGTTTTTGATAAAGAGAGCAAACAAGACTAAATAAAAATAAACTAAGCAAGACAAATAACAAAGTAAAGAGATTGGGTGTGAGAGACTCCCCTTGCAGAAGCAATTCGGTTTTCCCCGGCAACGGCGCCAGAAAACGTGTTGGTGGCTCTAAGTTGACGAGGGAATATCTCCCGGCAACGGCGCCAGAAAACGTGTTGCTAGCGCTAGTTGACGAGGGAATATCTCCCCGGCAACAGTGCCAGAAACAATGCTTGTACGTCACACGTCAGTTGGGAACCCCAAGAGGAAGGTATGATGAGTGCAGCAGCAAGTTTTCCCTCAGTATGAAACCAAGGTTTAATCGAACCAGTAGGAAAACGAGGTTTGCTTCGAAGGTGTTGGTGAAGGAGTGTAGTGCGGCGCAACACCAGGGATTCCGGTGCCAACGTGGAACCTGCACAACACAATCAAATTACTTTGCCCCAACTTAACAGTGAGGTTGTCAATCTCACCGGCTTGCTGAAAACAAAGGTTAAACGTATCGTATGGAAAATGATGTTTGTTTGCATAAAACAGTAGAGAACAATGATTGCAGTAGATTGTATTTCAGATGTAAAAGAATGGACCGGGGTCCACAGTTCACTAGTGGTGTCTCTCCAATAAGATAACTAACATGCTGGGTAAACAAATTACAGCTGGGCAATTGACAATTGATAAGTGCATATAACATGCATGTGTGAGCTGTGGTGTCTACTATGAGATTCATTTGGGCATTACGACAAAGTACATAGACCGCTATCCAGCATGCATCTATGCCTAAATAGTCCACTTTCCGGTTAACATCCGTACCCCTTCCAGTATTAAGTTGCAAGCAACAGACAATTGCATTAAGTAATGTGCGTAATGTAAACAATACATTCATCCTTGAATAAAGCATTGCTGTTTTACCCCTAGTGGCAACAACACATCTACAACCTTAGAACTTGCTGTCACTATCCCAGGTTAAATAGAGGTTGAACCCAACTATCATGCATAAATACCCCTCTTGGAGTCACAAGTATTCACTTGGCCAAGGCTTCAACAAGTAACGGAGAGCATGCAAGATCACAAATGACATAGACATGATAATATAATATTCAGCTCCACATAGGTATCAATATAAGTCAGATCCCAGCAAACACAACATGTAGCATTACAATAAGATGATCTTGATCATGATAGGCAGCTCACAAGATCTAAACATGATGGCACAAGTGGAGAAGACAACCATCTAGCTACTGCTATGGACCCATAGTCCAAGGATGAACTACTCACGCATCACAGCAAAAACAGGGAATTGGCACTGTGGCATCTTGTTAATAGGCTAGTCCCAGAAAATGCATAAAAATGATATGAAGTATATATAAAACATGTAGCAAATGGTATAATATAAGCATGGAACAGCAGAAATTATGGATACGTTGGAGATGTATCAAGCCGCTCAGCTGCGCCAGGCCACAGTCTGCCAGCCGGGCCTCGTCGGACCGGTCGAGCAGGATGTTGGTGATCTTGATGTTGCCGTGCGCCAGTTTGGGCGTCGTTGTGCCGCCGTCGCGTGGATGAAGGCCAGGCCCGCGCGCGGCGCCCGCCGCGATACGCATCCGCGCTGCCCAGTCCAGTGGGGTCCGCCCTGGTCCTTGGTTACCTGCACGCGACGACAGACGTTTGTACATTCAATTCAGCTACAAGGACATCATTTGGTCTACGAAATTATTGGCCTCAGGTCAATTAAGAATTCGGCAGTTACCGTGGAGGAGGGAGAAGAGGCTGTCGTTGGGCATGAACTCGTAGACGAGCAGCTTCTCGTCGCGGGCATAGTTGTAGGCGTTGAGCGACACGACGTTGGGGTGGCGGAGGCGGCCCAGCACGGCCATGTGGTGCTCGAACTCCTTCTTGCTGGACGCCGACGCCGACGACACCCAACGCCCACTGCTGCAGGAACGCGTCGTACACCACGGCTCGCACGGGCCGGCCCTGCGCCTCCTCGAACGGCAGCATCTCGTCGACGGTGCAGGACCCGACAGAATCGGGACGGAATTCAGGCGGGCGAGGTAGGCGGCGATGTTGCTCGCGGCCTCGGCGAAGCCACCTCTGTCTTAGTCGTCGGAGATCTCGGTGAGGTGGACGACGCCGGGGAAGAGTCCTGTCCCTGGCCGAGCAGGTAGCGCGTGACGGCGGCGTACATCGGCGCTCTTGCCGGCGTCGACCCTGCATCCCTGTCCATGCGCGTGGCAGAGCAGATTCGGCCAGCGGGGTGCTATGCAAATCCTTCGCGTCCATCCTGGCGTTGACCTTGCGACCTCCTTTAAAAAAAGTGACAAGTGGGGCCCACACGAACATAACACCGTTTTAAAGTTGACTGACGGCAAACACCACATCAGCGCCATGTCAGCGTCACGTCAACCCTCAAAACCGTCCAAACCTTCTAAAACCAGTCCAGGTTTCAATTTGTCTGGTATGTCACAATTCAGGGTTAAAATTATCCGGTTTTAAAGTTTGGCCCACTTTCGCCACAACGACGCTCCGCTGCGCACCCCGTACTTACACACGGTCGTGCTACTACGAATCTGGGCAGCTCAGGTCCACATGTCCATGACACAGCCGGTCGTGATGTGCCAGGTACTGTTGTGAACTGTGGTGTAGCCCACTTCTTTCTTTTTTTAAGTTGCATGTGTGAAGCGTGCAGTACGCACGTGCTGTGTCGTGAGTTTAGCCACAGCTGCTGAGATTACTACCGATTCAGGTTCTCACGTACACGTCGACGCATTCCCGAATAATTAATTAGCTGTGCCTAATACATTAGTCCTGGGAAAGGTTAATCAGTACATACTTCCACCGTTTCAATTTAATTGACTTGCTATGCATCAAATATTGATGTATATAGACATGTAACAAGTCTAGATACATCCACATGTGATACATAGCAAGTCAATTAAATTAGAAAACTACTCCATCCATATCAAAATATAAGACTCTCTAGTCACTTACCAAGCACATGAATCTTGCACTAAAATATGTCTAGATATATGTGTGTGGTAAGTGATTAGAGAGTCTTATATTTATATTTTGATATGGAGGGAGTAGTATTTCGATATCCATGCTGATAGGAAAATGCGCAAAATTCTTCGACCACCTTTGTCCTGTGATGTAGAGTTATAATCTCCAATATCTCTCTTTTTTTTGAATTTTTGAATTTATCTCCAATATCTCTCTGATGTTGAAACCGACATAGTTTTTTCACCATCGTTTTACTCGCTGGGATGTACTACTACACATCAAACGCTAGACTGCTAGAGGTTTGTTTTTCTTTTGCGGGTAGCTAAAGGTTGTTTTGTGATATTATATGCTGCAGCTCTGAATGCAAAAAATCACATCGCAATAGTTTTTGTCTGTCCGTCCTCGCCTTATATTTTACCTAACACACCGTGACCACACGACCCCGTGCAACCGAGAATCATTTCATCCGGAGGAGTACAAAATATGCGTAAACTATTCGCCCCTCGCGCCTCCAAAGGGCCGTGGCGCCGCTACTCGAACAGAAAAAGGCCCACCATACCGCACCCATTGAACACCGCTGACACGCAGGTTCCATGTCCCTCCGGTCCCACGCGCCAGCGGGGTAACTGCTACCAACCACCGGATCAAATCGAGAGCCGGGCCCACAGCTGGCCTCACGGGACAAACAAACACGCCACAGTAGACGCCATTCCTCTCCCGGGCCCACATGTCATCCAGATGCGGCCCCGTGGCTCCAGAGCTACGCTCAACCTGTACCCTACGGCGCACGGACGGCCGGATGCGCGCCCGCGCGCCGATCGGAGGGCCAGGAGGCGCCGGTGGGATATTATCGCGTCCTCGAATAATATAAGGCGACGAGTCAACACAGCCAACAAGAGGCCAAAAAAAATCACGGAAGGAAGGAAGGGAAAAAAAACTGTGGAGAGGAGAGGACGAGCAGCAGCAGGAGGAGGACGGGGAAGGTGAGATCTCCAATCCTTCTGGAAGCTTCTAGATTCATCGCCCCCCTTCGGCAATTCCGGTCGCGCGCTGCGTTAGCGGGTGGCTCTAGGCTTATCGTCGCGCGGGGTGTGGTGTGGTGTGGTGTCGTCGTAGAGAGCTCCGACAAGTAAGGGGGGCGTCGTCCGTACGTACGGGCCGGGCCTTCCTCCGTCCGTGCGCCGCCGGTTTCGTCGATCTAGTGCGCGGTGAGGTGCCCCCGTCGCCGATAGATCCTCCTTGATGCTCATCGGTTTGCATTGACTCGCGTGGGGTTTTGGGTGGATTGGTCGATGAAGCTGCTGAATTCAGCTAGTCCGGCGCTCGATTTCGCGAGACTTCGAACTGTTCGAGCGTCTGCTCACGCCGTCCCTCTAGTTCCTTTTTAAGTTTCATCTCACTGAGTATTATAATGATTGGACTGGATTCGGTAGGTGTGCGTGCGTGCGTGGTCTCCACTTGCGGTGGATTAGGCCTCCTGTCAGGACCCCGATGATCCTGACATGGAAAGATCACAGAATTTGGGGAAATTGGAGCATCGCTGCTCAGATTTGATAAAAACAGGAAATTGGAAATAAATTGCAAAAATGTAAAATACAGGAAATTAAGATAAGAACTAGGGTTTATATTTCTTGATTGGAAACAAGATACAAGCCGGCCTTATATGGAGTGCGGCTAGGTACACGATGGTAGGCTAGTTGAAATTACCAAACTACCCATGAGCTTAATACCCTTACTAGACTAGAGCTAATGACCCACTATTCCATAACACTAATATCACCATTACACCCAATACTAGTCCCTGACATTACTCCCCCCTTGAGACCATTGGTCACCAATGGACAAGTTTCTACAGAAACTTTTATCATTGTCAATTATCCTTTAGATCTGGTTCATTCTTGTCAAGGAGGTTGGAAATTGATCATCCAAAGAGCAAAATTCCATAGAACTTGATGTTGTTGTGCCCACTTATCTTTTCTTCTATAAATAGAAACCACCATTTGGGCTTGTACCAAGGGAACATAGTACCAAGGTCCCATACGAAAGAAGCACTAGCCACTTGACATTGCCATTTTGTTAGCTCAGGAATTGATAAGCAAGACAAAGATTTTTCAGTTGCTATCCTTACAGTCAAACCTTGCAGCCAGAGATAGATAGAAGAGGATGTTTGAATACCGGGATCCCACTGTAGTTTGGCCATTTCAAATGAAGGGAACCAGTGAGACAAAACATTAACCATCTGCCCATGAGAGAAATGTGCAGCCCTTGGCATGATGAAGGATGTATGATGAGCTACAGAATTAATGCCATTGGGCACCATATATTGCATGCAGGCTGTCAAGCTAAGAAATGATATTTCTGTTGTGCGCTGGATGAACTGAACTTTATTGGGCACTATACATTTATCTAGCATCATCTCTAGGATATTCAGAACACCAGGATCCCAAACATGAGATAATTTCCTCATTGGTAATTGAATACTTGAGACTTAGTACACAGCTGCTGCCTCTCTTCTTTCTTGAGCTGTTGCATGCGATGCAGACTGTAAAGGTGGACTGTAATGCTGTCTCCTGCTTGACATAAGAAGCAGAAAAGCTCCTGGATCCCATTCTTTTCTTCTCTCAAGAATTTCCAACACATTCAATTGTGGATCTTTTAGCTGTTGTACATTTACTGATGTCGTCTCGCCATTGTGCTCCTGCTCTAGAGCATAAACTGCTACATTGGCATTGGTTCGTTCAGTTTTCTGTACCTTGCTGAAACATCTTCGAATCTGTTCACTGAATGCATTGTCGGATGCCTTGTGGAAAACCCTGTCAAGTTGTTTCTCCATGCAATTCAGACAAGAAATGTCTTCTTCATCCAGACCATATACGGGCATTTGCTTGAGCACAAGGGAAGCCTCTTGCACATTCATTGGCAGTTGCAGGCTGGGAATCAACGGCAAATCAGAACCAGCAGTGTTGTTGGCTTTGGACAAGCAAACTGGAACCTGACCTGCTGTTTGTGCTGCTACAAACTGCGGAGCCTTGGCACCAACATGTTCAGCTGCTGTAGGTGATACCAGAGGAGTAGCTTGCTTCAAGGAATAATCTTCTGGTAGCGCATAGTAGCTGTGCTCAGTTCCATCTGCTCGGACCACAGTTCGGCAATTCAGATTATGAGGACCATAAGCTTGAGGCAGTTCTTCAATATTTTTCTCCCTGAGATTGGTGCTTCCACCTTGCACACAAGAACTCTGAATCTGATTTGGATGCGCAGAGCAGTTCTCAAACCCAGAATTTGGTGTTGGCATTTTATCAAACACATGTTGTGCAACATAAGCAGTAGTTGACGAACTTTCTGCTGCACTCGATTGCTTGCCAATAGAAATTGCGAGCTGTGTTGCCATAGACGTGAGTTTCGCGAGCTCACCTCGCAATTTGTCGAAAGAAGTACGGTCACGTGCCTGCAGCTCATCCAATCGGCGCTTGAGGTCGAGGACTGCACGGGGCATATCCTTGCTGATGTGTGCTTCAGCTGGAACTTGTGCTTCTGCTGATGGCTTGCTCTTCTCCAGGTCAAGTGTCGGACTTGGAACTCCTGTTGCTGTCAGCGACGTGGTGGGTGGCTCTGACGAATCCAGCAGTGGCGCTTGAACTGGAGAGAAGGTAGCGGTGAAGGCGGCAGGGGCGGTGGGTAGCACACCGGCTGTTGTGGCTTGGTGTCGACAAGGTTAGCGCTGGAACCCGCAGCGCTGGTGACGGGGGCACAGGCCGAGGTGTAGATGGGCGAGGTCGGCATGGATTGGGTGCTCGGGTGGCGCTCGGGGCCGGGACCGGAGCAGAGGACGATAAATGCGGCGGCCGGGGCGGACGTCGTCCCTGGAGAGTCGGGGAGGCGGCCGGACGACGAGGTGCTCGGGGCGGCGCCTTCTTGGACGGCGGGGACGGAGGCGGAGGGGAATGGCCACGCGGATGCGACGGCGGCCATGGATGCGGCCAGTGGAGGAGGTGAGCTTGGGGGAGGCCGTCGTGGAGGCGGAGAGCTCGCGGTGGGGGCTGGGCTGCAGCGTGGTGAGGATGCCAGGGGTTCCCGGGCGCGGGAGGCGGCGGCTGCATCTGCTGCATTCCCTGGTGCCAGTGGGGATTCGGGTGGGAGGGAGGAGGGAGCTGGAAGCTGTGGTGGTGGTGGTACGCGGCTGCGTGGTAGGATGGGGATGGCGAGCTTGGGTGGCGCTCGGGGCCAGGACCGGAGCAGAGGACGGTGGCGCAGGGGAAAGGAGTGGCGTAGAGATAATCTGGCGCGGGTGAAACGCCATTAGCGGCCGTGCCCGCGTAGGGGTAGGCTGGTGGCGGCGGAATCGGAGGGGGGCCGATGCGGGTGCTCCGAAGGCAGATGGGGATTTTGTGACGGGGGTGACGGATGGGAAGGTGGGGAAGGGAACGGTGAAGTAGGGTGTAGTCGACGGCGCGGTCGCCATGGAATCGAATGAAGAAGGGGTAGGGGAGATCGCCGGTGCGAATCGGAAGAGAAAAGGAGTGGGGATCGCCGGAGCGAATCCGAACGAAGAGGGAGGGAAGGGAGGGAGCACGCCCGACGGATCGAACTGCTCTGATACCATCTGTCAGGACCCGATGATCCTGACATGGAAAGATCACAGAATTTGGGGAAATTGGAGCATCGCTGCTCAGATTTGATAAAAACAGGAAATTGGAAATAAATTGCAAAAATGTAAAATACAGGAAATTAAGATAAGAACTAGGGTTTATATTTCTTGATTGGAAACAAGATACAAGCTGGCCTTATATGGAGTGCGGCTAGGTACACGATGGTAGGCTAGTTGAAATTACCAAACTACCCATGAGCTTAATACCCTTACTAGACTAGAGCTAATGACCCACTATTCCATAACACTAATATCACCATTACACCCAATACTAGTCCCTGACACCTCCAGAATCTCGGTCACTCCGATGCTTAGTTGCTTACTGTGACGCTTCTGATGCTCCCCGCTTACTTTGATTTCCTCATGGCATCGGTTGGAACTGAATCAACTGCCTTTTCTAGCTTAGTTCTAGACGCTTCTGGATTCGATGGTGGAGGGGAATCCCGCCGTTTCGGATTTGCGTGTTCTATTTTTTTGCAGCTGACTAGCTCTTTCTGGTTTTGGATGCGTCGTTGGTTTTGTATTGCGATTTGTCATATAATCCTGCTCCTGAGGTCGGTTTTAGATTTCAAATTATTTCACTTTTATTATCATTTTCTTCGCGGTTGTAATTGTTGCATGATGCTTCTGTGCTTTGGTAGAGCGAAGATGATTCTTTTTTTCGAGAGGAAGAATGACATGAAATTTAATGGGCACACATTTTCGTAGTGTTTTTCAATTTTTAGTGATTAAACATTGCACTTGCAGCTATTTTATGATCAAGTAAGCCCTTTTTAACGAAAATAGGTCGTAGCCCCGCTATATAAATATAGCAAACACCCGATACAACCAACAGATTTGACATGCTGGGGCGGCAGTAAACATACACCCAAAGAGAACCAAAGAGAAACAAAAAGGAGACATAAGCGGATTGACTAAACGACGGAGACTCGGAATCGCTGCGCCCTCTCCGAAGAAGTACCACCACGCTCCTAGCACCGAAACGACGAGTACCAAGCAGCACCTTCAAGAAGGAAAGCCATGCTGCTGCCCGGACCAACACTGGTCCTAGGGTTTCCCCCGGCACAGAGGAAAGCGGATGAAGGGTAGCCACGACGCCCTTCAGGAAGGAAAGGTGCCACCAAGAGCGGCACCGCATCGGTGTCGGATGAACCGACAAGGATTTCTCCGAAAGCCCTATCCACAATACCGTGCGATCCGTAGCACAGGAGCCCCGCGAGGACGGGCCTCGACACCACCAGGCAAGCCGCCCACCAACATGCGCCCAAACGATTCCGAAGCCACCAACGTCGTCTCACCAAAGTGGTCATCACGAGGTCTACAAGACGAGGGTGGGGCGAAGTATGAACCGAGGTCGGCAGAACCACGGCTACGCGGGAGGAAACAACCTCCACCGTCAAGGACGGTAGTCGACCGGACGAGGCAGCAGAGCATACCAGTCCCCGTCAGGTCCGGCCGGGCCCAGCGGGTCCGTAAAATCCCCACGGGGCACACCAGTCCTAATAGGGTCCAGCCGGGCCCGAACTGGGCCCGTGAAGCTCGCCGCCAAGCTGCAACAAGAGCCGCCGTCGCCGCTGCCCCTGCCACCTCCACCTCACCGACAGCTGCAGAACGCACCTCGGAGCATGGCGGCCCGCCTGGACCCAGATCTGGGCCGCAGGGCCCAGCCGCCGCTGCCTCGCTGCGCAACTCGGAGCTCACCACCGCGCCGCCCCGCAGCAGACGAACACCGCCGCCGCGACGCCACCATCCGGCCGAGGCCGGGCCGCCGCCTCCTGGGACGCACCGCCGCCGGAGATAAGCCGCCCCGCGCGGCCTCCATCCGGTGCGGGTAAAGAAAGGCCGCCGCCGCCGGCACCGCCCGAGCCTCGCTCGGCGGCTCGCGCCGACGGCGGCGGAGGAGGAGAGGTGAGGGGGGAGCGAGGAGAGGACGGAGTAGAGGCCGCGCTGGCCGCCGCGGGGGCGGCGCGGTCGCGGGAGGAGAAGGGAGGAGGGGGTCGTGGGACAGACGTCTTTCTGATTTCAAGTAAGCCCTTTTTTTCCATCTACTGGATCTTTCACTAATTTAGCCCGCAATGAGGCAATGTTTCTTGCTCAGGTACTTCTGTATCCAAAAATATGAAATGTGGGTGCTTAGTTCTTTGTCCATGCTTTTTGTAAAATCCATAACTGAGTTACTAGGAATGGTTTGAGATGCTTAGCTCACTGCAGTTTCAGTCTTTTCGCAACAGGTCCTGTTATTGTGGCTCCTTTTGCTTGTTCTCAAGTGTTTTCTGTGTCTGCTACCTTATGCACTGGTGTGAACTTCTAAGATTTGTTTGCAGGCTAGCTTTTCCGTTTCTTGCTCACAGTAAAATGGAAGAGTCCAATTTGTATGTAGAATAAAGCTTTCTTTGACACGTCATAATCCTAGTCCATACATTTTGCAGTTTGATGTCATAAATGTTCCATAACCTCTTATCCTCAGTCATTACTAGAATACCAGTCCATCTTCAACATCTATCCACTTGAATGAGATATCTAATTAGAGAAAATTAAAATATTGTGTTGTGCAAATGTGCAATTTTTTGTGTGCAAACCACACATGCATGTTGCCCTGAGATTTCTTCATCGTCACTTGGTGGATCGTTTTGAGTTCCACATAAATGTGGTACTTAAGGCCATTTCGTTATTTCTTGTAGAACAGTTTTGACTATGTTAATTTTGCATCGTCTGATATCTAATTCTACCTTGCGCAACTCTATCTGGTAGGTCTAGAAGAATCTCTCCAGCGAAAGTTCTGCCCATTGTTGTTCAGTGTCTTCGTGTCATTTTTTGTATTTTGGAGAAGAGCTGCATCTGTTCATCAGCAAGATGTCTATTGAAGAAAGGAAATTAAGTGTTATAAACAAGACCACTGCATTAAATCCTAATGCGATAGAATTTGTTCCTTCATGCTTTAGATCTGTGAGTGATGCTTCAAACAGATCGGACACAACAAAGATTCCTGTCTTGGGGTCCTCCAAGGATACTAGCGAAGATAAACCAGAGTCCGCTGTACCAAGTAACCCTGATGAAGAAGCACATCGGTATTGGCAAGAACAGCTTCCAGATGATATTACGCCTGATTTCAACGTTCTTGGACAAGATGAGACTCCTGCACATGACAGTCTTTCACTTGCGGGCTTGTCAATGAATGATGGATTTGCTTCTTCGATATTCTCTCCAAACCAGACATCAAGAATGCAGCACCATGCTTCTCCTTTTGTTAGGGACACACTGAGTGCACGCTCAAAGATTGAATTTCCTGGCCCAGAACAGCCACATGCTACTATTATGAGTCCAACTGCAAGTACTATGAGCCCAACTGCTGCTCCATGGGTAAAGACAGTGAGAAATGGTGGACAATACATTACAAATAGAAGGGATCCTAGTCACTACAATGGAGATTCTAGCATTGGTACATTAATTGGACAAGTGTAATTCTCTTTAATGAAGGTGGTTCTATAAACCCTAACCTTTCCCCTTGTAATTTCAGGATCCCCACTGCAGTCTGATGCTTACTACCGAAACCGGCGTAGCTTTAGGTCAACTATGGACATCATGACTCAGCTGGAGGTGTGTCTTCGTTAATCCTTCATCCAATTCATATCATACTGTTCTTTCTAAAATTGTATTCTTCCAAAGCTCCAACTGTCCCTGAGCTTGGGTACACAAGAAGCATTAAAAATAAGTTGGCCCTTTTGATGATAATAGTAGCTAAGCTGTCTATTGATAATAGCACCTGTTGTTTGAGTGAATGCCAGTATAGTGGAAGGACCTTGCTTGCTGTATCATCCAATTCATGCAAGTGTACACCATCATCTCACACTATAATTGTCAGGTGTTGTAAAAAATGCCAGTGTTCTACTAATTCTAAATAACAAGCCCCTTTTGATGACCTGCGGTTATGCTTTTACTCTCAGTTTACTCGTCAAGTTCTGCATGTATCAGCATTTCTAGTTCCACATTCAGTATTTGGTTTCTGCAGTTAGGAGTTCCACTCCCTAATCAGGAATGCATGTTCGATTTGTTTTTTGTAATCAATCACAAGCAATGGGAATCTCATGTTTCTTGACCTTTTTGGTTACTTGCTATCCTTTGCCATTTTTTGGCCAAATGTGGCAAGCAACAATTTGCGTCCTTGCAATCTGTTAGCAAAACCTAGCCACACCCACAAGTGTGGCCAAGTTTGGCAACAAACTGTATTTATGACATGTGAGGTGAGGTCAGTGCTACGATGATGTTGGGCACAAGCTCGGCAAAGAACCAAACACTGATCTAAGAAAGTCAAACATGCCTAACTCATGTGTGTCAAGTTGTGGCAAACAACTAAGCACCATCTTACTACACTATGTACTTAAAAGGGTATACAATACTATAATATGAGACTTTACCTACTACTGTATAGTTATTTGAGAAAGTAATCTGGAATTTATGTATAAACTTGGTAACTCTTTATGCTGCCTAATCTGGAACAACCACTAATAGGCACTTTCTCTTAATGTACAAGAGTATAAGACTGCAAGCCACTGATAGGGAAAAATGCATGTTAGATGGCTAATTATCTGTGCTAGATACACTTTACTATGCAACTGATGTATTGGTCTCTAAATGGCGTTATTGTGGATCTTGTAAATTGTAATATCACTTGCTTGGATTTTCGTTGGATTTTCTATGAAACGCAGAAAACTAGAAAGGCCTCTATCCATGTAGTGACTATGAAAAATCACTCGAATTATCTGTGGGCCGCTCTACTAAGAAACTAGCTTGTAAATCATATTTATATTCATTATGCCACATTTTTTACTATCTGTTTTAGGCATCGTGCTCTATTAATTCAGATCAAGCAATAGTGTATACCCTAGAACGTACTGATATGTTCATTGACTATTAGGAGGTTAATCTCCCAAAACAAGTTTCTACGTAATGAAACCTTGGCTTTGTGACCTAACAGCCATGTTTATAGTCAAATTTCTGTAATCTATTACTCCCTCCGTTTATAAATATAAGATGTTTTAGGTTTTGTCCACATTCACATGTGTCAACATGTATGTAGACATGTTTTAATGTGTATGTACACTTATTTGGGTGTGCACCTAGCCAACATGTGAGCTAGCTAAAGCATCTTATATTAAAATACGGAGGGAGTAGTTATCTGATCTGTCAGTGGGTCAACAAAACTGCATATGCTTTTATTTAATTTGGAATGTTTACTTTTATAGAAATATGATTTACACACTTGTTTAATACTATCATATGTTCATTAGCAGAATAAAGTTGATGGACGACTCAATCAGAATCTCAGGTCACTGTCATTTGGACATTCAAGTCCTCCATCACCAGTATCATATGCTCAAAATGGTCTTGCAAACTATAACAAAGAGGCCTTTGGTCTGCCAAACAGTCCATATAGATCTCATTCAGCTATGTTCACAGATGATATAATTTCACCTCCAGCTGGCCGGGAACGTTTATCCCTAGATTCTCCAAGAGGGAGGTACAAGACGACTAATTTGCCTGTTCCTGGTCTTGGTTCAAGCAGAGGTTCTCAGCTGTTGGGTGGCTCATACAATGGTAATCATGACATGGTCTCAAACAATACACTGCAAAACGCTCCTGGTGTTCAAACGGGACCAACTTGGCTTGAAACAGATTCTACGGGTAGTGTTGTTGAATTATGATACATGTATTTTCATGAACCTGTGGCTGCATGCATGCCTAGTTGCCTTATTGTTTGAATTTTCTTTTGACAGCGAACATGTTCTTGGAAAAGGATGAAGTTCATGACTTCGCGAGCCTAAGACATGCACTTCTTGAACAGGTAGATATAATATATTTTTGAAGATGTACTACTCATCACAAAACAGATATACTACTAGATACTGGATGATTGGAATTGAGCCAACAGTGTTATTCATGTTGTTTTCAACCGCATAGCATTTTTATCTAAGAAAATATATATGGTAATTTTGTGTTACTGAAAGTAGTCATTGTGAAGTACTGAATAATAGTACATCAAATAATTTAATTATAGTCGCAAATTTTCAATAGCATCTTCTATTCTACTGCAGTATAAGATGATGGTCGTCACTTTACCATTTAGTATCAACCCAGACCTGGAAATTGTAGTTGTTCATGGTTGTTAAAATGAAATCACGCGCAGTAATACGTTGTCATTTGATATTTGACAATACGAGAGTTTTTTGTAATGTGATCTGGAGCTACGCTACATGGAGTCATAGACTAGTTGTATCTTATATGGACCAATTTGCGATAAATATTTTATTTAATATTTCCGGTTGGTCATACAAGAACTGCATATGAATCTTAAATACTCTGATTTTGGTGTTGATTTTTGCACCACCTCAGTAGTAGCCTCTGAAAATATCTCTTGAATTGCGAGTACTTTTTTTTCGACTTCTGGTTATGTTTGCTCACAGTCCAAGCTGAAGGAGTCGCTCGTTCACTCACAGTGCTCCCATGAACTGAAATTTGTAGCAGGATAGGCAAGCTTTTCTAAGTGGTGGCAATCCTTTAGCAAAGGAACTAAATATTAAAGAGCTATACTCTATCCAAAGCAGATTAGCTCAGGAAAAGGCTAGAGAAACTTTATATCAGCAGAGGTCAGCACTAATTTCTCTTTAATGTCATCATTTATTAATAGATTGTTATGTTTATATGTATTCTTATGATTGTATCTTTGTATAATGAACACATCTACACATAAGAACTGTTCTGTTTGTAATTTTGCATATTTCAAATTACAAAATTCCACACTAGGCTTGCTTGGTGAGCACATGTGGTGGCTGGGCTTTCTATCTTAGGGGATAATAGAAGATTTCTTAAAACATAATCTGTTTGTGTGTATTTTTTGTTTGTAAACTATGTCCTTATTTGAATGACATTAGGATAAGAACTGTGCTTAGATACTGTCAGCAGGGTATGTTTGGTATTTTTTTATTTTCTTGAGTATTATTATAATTCGACTTGTATAGATAGCTGGCATTGAAGTTTAAAATCTTGAAATTCAACAGTAACCAGCCAGACCTTTACTCCATTAGGGAGTATTACTGTATACATCCTTTTGAGTCACTGCTATAGCTTACTATTATTACTCAATAAATCAGGACCAATCACTGCCCATTTGTAAATCAGGACCAATCAATACCCCACAAATGGATCTACTCCGTACAAGATGTTCTGTTGTGCCATAATTCTCACAGCATGATCTATCTGTTGGAGAATGCTGTTCACCATTATACAGAAACTAATGCATTTGCTTAGTTTCACCAGAGTCCAAATGCCAGAGTTGCAAGGCCTCATCCAGGAGCAGAATCCCCCGATCGACCTTTGTGGTCTCCATGCAACCGAGGCGATGCATGTCCTGAACTACGAACTCAACAACCGCAGGAAGATTGTGCGGTCCACCGGCCGCCGGCTCCAGGCAATCATAATATCAACCGCCCGTCCCCCCACTAGGCTGAGCGCTGCTGTCGAGCAGTATCTCCTGGAGCACGGCCTTCAGTATACACAGGCACAGCCGGGCCTATTCCGCGTCCTGCTGCAGTGAACTAGCAGCAGGTTGTCTGCAGGCTGATCTAGATGAAGAAAAAAAAGACAGAAAAAAGAATGACCTGTACTTCTGTATATGGCTGAGATGAGTAGCAGAATAGAAAATGATACAGTAACAAATAGTTGGTTGTAATGTTGGTATATCAGGTTTTTTGTCAGCAAATACGTTGTAAAATTTGCGAAATTAGGTGATAAATGTTCTTTCACAGTGGTTGCTGAAGTGTTACATCTCGGTTCTCTTTCTTGTACGGCTGAACTGAAGTATGAGCCCGTGTGATAACTGCTGCGATGTAGTTTTGCCGAAGCAGGTGGCACAACTAGAATAGGCGCCAGGGAGCTATCCAGCGATACCATCTGCCAACAAGAAAAGTTCTGTACTGTTTGACAGCATTGACACATCTAACTCTAGTATACACTTTGAGAAATGAAGAGGATAGATCTTTGGAAAATGTAATCCGTCCAGGTCCAGGCATTATTTGTCTTCGTTCATGTTGAAACCTTCAGGGAATGAATGCCTCTTGGTCCAAAGAAAGTAGCAGGATGTGTGCCATTGCTGCTCCTTAAAACATCGATCTCTCAGAGATCTTAGAGTTTAGGGGATGTTTGTTCCTATCCACACTTTGCAAGACTAAATTTGGCAGTTTTGTATGTGTTTAATTCTTACCACACTTCAGAATTGCCAAACTTTATTATACATATAGCCCATCTGTTGTAGGGTGAACTTTTTATCAAGTTTTACCACACTTTGTGGCATCTAATTTCTTACACCCACTTTAGTAGCCGCCACACTTGCCAAACTTAGGCTTGGTGAAGTGTGGCCAGAACCAAACAGCCCCTAATCTCATGCCACGCCACAACATGCAATTGCCAGCACCATCAAATTAAATCGTAGCGAATTAAACCACACATGGAGATTGATCCAACTATTACACTGCCGTTCTTGTTGCTGCACATGAAATAATTCACTGAATGCTCCTTTGCTCGCCTATGAAACAAAATAACAGTCGGTGCCAAAGCACTACAGCGCAGTGAATTTCATGGCTGCTCAGTCGCGCTCGCTTATGGCCGTTAGGTGCTGATCAATCTCCTCCGTCTTCAGTGTTCTGAAAACACGATCTTCTTTCCTGACAACACCAACCTGCCAATCACAAGTTATTGACGTAAGCATGCAATCACAGAGAAACGCTGAAAAAAAGCTGAGTTATGTATTTATCTATGAACAGCAGTAATACCTCAATCTCGGTAGCCTTGAAATCTTCCTGCAGAACTGATTGCAAAGCAGAAATCGCAATCTGGGAGTGTGGGATGCAGAGTTAGTGGAGAGTAAACTCAGCTTATACACAGACTATGAACAAAAAAAAAAGAACATCTCTTCGAACTAAAAAAAAGTACTACCAGCTTCAGTAATTAAACACACCCTAGACCATAGCCTCTTGTTGGCCTGACGGAAAATTTACCTGAACAGTTTCATCATATGTGAACTCCGGGCTATCCTTCATTTTCTTCTCCAGAAAATTTATTGCTTCCTGCTCCTTAAGTCCAGCACTAGTTGCCTACAAAAATGTCGATAGTTTGTTAGAAGAAAAGAAGGCAGGCAATAAACTAAGTGTTCAGCTGATACAGAATTAAGGAGGGATAATATGATACGGTGCAGAAAATTACTGTATACCTTGTGTCCATAGAAGTGACCTGCCGGGTCACACTTGAAAAGTTGAGCATTTTTCTCTTCGTCATAGCCGACGACCATAGCAACTGAAGAATACAGCCAAAGAAAATGAATACGGTGCACAGATTTATGTAACACCAGAACATCATAGAAGAGTAAGAAGAACAAAACATACTAGACGGCACTAACCTACACCAAGGGGTCTCATGTAGGCATGCTGCGTGTATATTTGTGCTTTGTCTGCTATCCTGAAACATTAATCAGATATGCAATGTTATTAAAGCTACCACTTTGTTATATGAACAAGCAGATTACACAAGGGACTTGGACGAGGATAAGGTACAATACCATTTTGCTAATACATCCACAGGCATCTCGTAACCCCATTTTTTACGAAATTCAGCTGCTTCGTTTCTAACTTGGGAGACCAAGGACCTTGCATCAGCTGGGAAACAAAACATGATATTCAACATCAAGGACAAGCAGCAGGCATGAGTAAGAGTAAATCCAGTAATCCAAAGGCCATAAAACTAAACTTGATCACAAACATGAATAAAAGGGCAATGGATGATATCTGATGCTACAGACACCATGACTGGATGAGGATACAAGGGAAATGCACCGAATTTTTTAAGAATGGTGCAATTTCTTATGGTTCCCTTAGTGCAGCCTTTTTTTTTTGCTATTCTCCAAAAGACAAGAAAAAAGAGCAGTGCTATCTATCATATTTAAGGGTGGACTAAAGAGTAGACAGATACTATTCAGCATCTCATGTATTCTTTTTTAAAGCCTATCAAATCTATGCCTTCCATTGTTTCTCTGATAATTATCTCTTGGGAAAGAGCCAGGGATTTTACTGTGAAGCCTAACCAAAATTGCCACTGTTCCACAATAGAAATCAAGAAGAGTTGGAATCATTTCTTAGAGTAAAACATGCCCAACTCCTCCAACAAATAGAACCGTTCTAATCTATCATGAGTTCATGACACATTAAATGGACAAATATTTACGGTCCGCTACCCGAAGTACAGATTGCTACAATCCAATACAGAATCATACATAAGCAGCGCTCAGTTTTACTAGAACATGCCATCATCATCTGCAATCATATCGTAATTAGAACAGGTATATTATGGCCTGTACGAATTTGGTGCTGGTCTATTTCCAGTGTGTTTTTACTCAAAATGACATATGAGATCACCAAATCCCAAAACCTAACACACAAGTAAAAGCAAACTTTCCTCATCGACTCACACAGAAAGAAGTTACGTCAACGTTATCTATAATGAATTCTTCACCGTGCAACAATACATCATTATCACTCATAGCATAGCAACAGTAACCATACCTGTTAGGCCAGTGGCAAGCAACCCGGTGTACTTGGTAATCTCGAACAGGTGTGTGATGCTCGTGTCATCCAGCAATTTATCCTGCAATCAGAGCCACATCACAAAGGCACAAAATTCAGTCTTTCAGCATCTGCGGCCTGGTAAACAACGAAAAGGCGCACAAATTTGCGCCGCAGGAGATAGCAGCAGCTGGGATCGACCAAGGCGGCGGATGACTCACCGGTACTTTCTTCTGGGTGACGACGCAGACGGAGTCCTTGCCGCGCACGCCGATCGACGTGACCCCCGACGACTTGACCGCCTTGAACGCGTACTCTGCGCACAACACACCAACACGCACGGATCAGACGCACTCGAATCTACGCGAGGAAGGGGGGAAGAGCTAGGGTTTTGGAGGAGAGGAGAGGAGAGATTGCACGCACCGACTTGGTAGAGGCGACCCTCTGGGGAGAAGATGGTGATGTGGCGGTCGTAGCCCGCGCCCGATCCGCGGCTCATCTCGAGGTTGCCGGAGATCTCGCCGGAGCTGAAGTTGGGGAGGGTGTGTGGCTTGCTGTCTCTGATGGCCTGGGCAAGTACACGGGAATTTGTGTGACCTTGGCATTGGCTTCTGCCGCAAGAAGAAGGAAAGGCCCGTTCGGGTCTAGTTGGGTTTGGCTTGGACTCAACGGGTTTCTGGTCCAGTCGGACTGGAGCCCAAGTTGGAGAAGGCTGGGAGTCGGAGACGGATTGGGGTGCGTCGTTTTGGAGCTCGGCTCCATGCCTCCATGGAACCCTCCTACAAAAATGGCATTTGTAAGTTTCAAGCAATTCAGTTTTTTTTTGGCTAGATGTGAATAATAATGAACTCTACTAGTGTGAAAATAACCCAATAAGAAATAATTTATAATGTAGCCTGACTAAAAATGATAACTGTGCAGATCTAGGTGCGGTGAATACTGCACATTTTAAAAATTGAAATATTTATTAAATTTGTTATTTTTCTGTAGTATAGAATACAAATTATTTTGCATTAGTTTTTTTCGCTGGTGAGTTCAACATTATCTACATTTAGGATTTTTTTTCTTAGATTGTTTTGAAACTTTGAAACGAAGATTCTAAAATTTTCAATTACAAGTTTTAGGGTGGTTGGCATTTTTAATAAACGTTCATCCACCGCGATATAACGGTGTTAAAATAGTCGGTACCAGCGGTACCGAAAATTGGGTGGGACCGGTACCAAAATTTTGTGGGACCAGGTACCAAAACTATGGGTCCGATATCAAATATATGTGGGACCAATCTGACAGGACACTCTTTTTGTTTTGACGAATCTGACAGCACACTCGATGGAGGAGGCAGAAGCACTTCATTCATAGAACCGCGAGCAAAGTGCGTCATCAACATAAAACAAAAGTTTATCAAGGTGTATAGAACAACTCCAACCATGACAAACTCCCTCTCAAATGGCACTGCCGCCTCCATTGGCATCACCACCATTGCCTCCTTGTCACCATTGCCTCAATAGCCCACGCAAACCCTCTTGATGCCAAGATTTGTTCACGACAAAACTCAAAAAATTGCTCGGCCCCTCTCCCTCTAATACAGACCATTTGGGTCTTTTAACATGATCCTTTTGTCACTCTCTAACCTCCTAAGTAATTCATTGTTTGGCACTTTTCTCTTCTCGATCTCAGCCAACAACTCCTTTATTGTGCCCTCCTCTCCTCGGTGTACGCCTTCCTCTTCTTGGCCTCACTCATCTCCTCCAATGAGACAAGCTCCTTTGACTCCTTCCTAACCGCCATCATGTTGTACAATGACTCTTAATAAGGAAATTTTTGTTTCTGGCCACATTTGTTTTTATCCATTTTCCTTTTACCACTCTAAATTTTGACATTATGCTTTTGCACTACCAATTCCTGGTAATAAATCATTTTTTGCCCTCCGTGGGGCAAAACGAAATGAAAATGGTGAAATATTGTTTTGCTTTTGACCTTTTTTAAAATCTTTTTGCTTTTTCTTTTGCCCCTCAATCTATACTACTATTAAAAGAGCAAACTTGTGTTGATACATTAAATCTGAGCCCTTCAATATTTGGCCAACGATCCAGATCGCTCCAATGTTTGACAACTCAACACACCTTTTTCGTTTTGCGGGTAATTACAAAGGATTGCCACCGAAAAAGAAAAGTAAACGCTTGGAGCGGGTAATTACAAAGGATTGCTGTCCCGGAACGTTGCGTCGCGCCTCTCCCGCTCCCTCGACTCGGAGCGCGACGCCGCACCTCTCTCACTCTGTTTTGCTGGAGAACACGAGCGTGACGTCCGCGATGCCGGCAGCCTCTTAGATGTGGCAGCGCCATAACGATGCCCCAATCCTCACGAGACAAGGCCGCGAGCAGCCGTAATTTCATCCATACGATTAACCAATGATCCAGTAGGAAACGCTCGATGAAGTCTGCTGCTCATTATCATCCCGCGCGGCGAGCTGACGTGCTGGAGCCTGACTGCTCTCTACCTGTCCTTCCCGATCTGCTAGGACTAGATCGACGTCACATTACAGTTATGGAGTAAAATGTTTCTTTTTTATATATCACTAGTGAACGTGCACGTGCAACGCACGTTTCATAATTTTTGATACTATATGCACGTTTTTAATATATATTTATATCAATGGGTTAATACTGCCCTGCCAAGTCAGTCCCCTTGTAAAACTTCTTTTGGAACGGAGATAGTTATCTTATTACACTGCTCATTGAGATAGTTATCTTATTACACAATTTGTTCATCACCCCAAATTGAAGGTAATCTGCTGCAGAAAGAATATGTAGCCGAAATTGTTGGTGTATTTCCTGAAGGCGGGGTATGGTATAAATTTGTGGCCGCTGTTGTTAATTGTAGCTGGTTGCTTTCGCTGGTCGGTGCCAGTCTTTTCTGCTGTGAATTTCCCAGGTTGAGAGGGGCCTTTTCCTTGTACCTTACTGAATCCATTCACCATATCTTGTAGTCAGGTCTACATCTCTCACGAGGCAATCGTATTTAGCTTGCATGAATTGTAGGCCTTAGTTCCTCCTTACCTTTTTTTGTTGTTGCAAATCACCAGGATTTCAGAGTGTTTGATGGAGTATATATGTTGTGTTGTTCATCCCTTCCATAAATCTCGCCCTTTCATTTGGAACCTGTCAGATTAAGATCTGTTTTTAAGATGCATTTTAACTTCTCCTGATTATTGTCTTCGTATGGTTAAGTAACTCGATCTTATTCAATACATGTGTTTTACAAGGGGACTGACTTGGCAGGGCATTTTTCATGCTACCTCCGTTCCAATAAGTAAGGTGTCCTCCACCAAATAGCCTGAAAATGAGATCTTAATTGTGGCTTAAAACTTCTTTTGCGAATGATTACCGCCGGGGTTAAAATCATGATGTTCGGTCAGTTGGATAATTTATAGTAGAATTACAAAAATTTAACCAGTTTGGTTCAATATGAATTGTTATGCATGTGACTGGAGAATTGATGCATTGCAGAACCAACAACAATGTAATAGGTAATAAATGGTGCACCGCAGTTCAAACATAAATAGCTCTAGCAAATCAGCTATATAGCTTTCAGAACTACGTAGTTCTGAAAATTCGAAGGTATAAAATCTACTTTAACTTACCCTAGCTATTAACTGCTTCCGCTAGTACTATGGAAATCACAGACCATGCCGACCTGATCGTAATCTTATCCAATATACATGTATGCTAAACCAAACAGGTGCAAACCAAGTCGAAATCTTATCCAATATACATGTATGCTAAACCAAACAGGTGCAAACCAAGTCGAAATCGACAAAAGATCTGGCAATGATTATTTAGTGATTAAAAGCTGTAGACGACTGACAAAATTTGTATACCACGCGTTCGTTCCAGTAGATGGAGTGCAGCCTGACCAGCAGGGATTTGGGATGGAGATCAAACGTCTTGACCCGGAGCTTGCAGCGCATGGAGTAAGGGCTGATCACCTGCAGCACAGCCAACGGCGGGCACCTGTTGCTTGCCGGCGACCGACAGCTCATCCGGATCTTGTTGATCGGGAACACAGGGTGGTGCGCTGCATGCCTGGGCTTCCTGGTGGGAGGAACACGTCGCCCTCAAACATCGGCATGCTCTTGACCACGCCGCCGGCGAGCGAAGCGGCCATGGCCGTGAAGTTTGGTGTTTGGTGGTGGCCCAAGGATTGGAGAGAGAGGACGGGATCACGCGGGGGACAGGCGTCCGGGCGCGTGGTGGCTGTCGTGCGGTGGCGGCGGCCGTGCATATCTCCTGCCGGATGCCGGCTGTCAGCCGACGGGTGCGTCGGGCGGGTCGTCAGGCAGGCGGCGGCGGCGTTCTTTGGGATTTATTGTTTTGACGTGGCATTGTTTGCAGTAAGAAAAGAGGAGATCGGAGATCATGTTCCGTTCCCGTTTGATCTTGCAATACTTCTTTTAGGTGGTGGCAATTCTTGGTAATTACCCACAAAACGAAAAGGTGTGTTGAGTTGTCAAACATTGGAGCGATCTGGACCGTTGGTCAAATATTGTAGGGCACAGATTTAATGTATCAACACAAGTTTGCTCTTTTAATAGTAGTATAGATGTATAGTGAGTTTCTAGAATATGTACATATTTTTGGCTAACCGTGCTTGCAAATTCACATAAGCCTACTGGAATGATGCTACAAGATTAATGCATGAGATTATGACTGAACTTACTCCCTCTCACGTGTAAGTATGATTGAAATCTGAACGATTCATTGTATACTGAATGTCTATTGCGAATTTTACTAGGCATTTGATTGATTGACTAGCTTGGACGTGAAGGACTCGACAAAATCTGTTCTCCTGCAAATTGATCACCAACACATAAGCAGCTCAAAAGTTTTCTGATCTGAAGTTCTGAACTTTTAGGAGGTATGTGGTTGTTAATACTAAATCGATAATAACAGCATAATATTCCCCGGCAAAATAATAATAATAATGCAACATGGCATAGCAATGATTACTAAATTTAGAATTAGCCTGGTTGATGACATGCAACGTTCTAATAAAACAGTTCAATGAGATGGTTCTTTGTCTCTAGCAAAGCTCTTGAACTGGATTTTAGTAAAATTGAAATGAGCATACTCTATTGATTACTCTTGTTCCTACACTATTACCTGGACTATTTTGTGGTTGGCTAAACAATTTTAGGAATTTGTATTTAGTAAATCGTCTATTCTGATTTGTCTGACAAAATAGATTCATATTTGTACCTCCATGGAAGAATAATGAAAGTTTGTTTGCATAAGTTGGTTGTGTTGCTAAGAAGAAGCTATGATTGGAATGAAGTGTCTCAGTATGCTTCATAATTTCTAAAGTACTTTATTCTACATAAGCTACTTATATCCAAAAGTTATTTGCACAATGGTGGTTGTTGATTAGGAAGGTCATTGCTCTGAGACAAGTATGTGAATGCCTTTAGTTGGATAAATCAATATTATTGTAGGGCTAATCTTCCTTTCCATTAGTGATTAGTCTTACCTTTCTTGAGGTTGTACATCCAAGCATAGTTTTTATGTTTTTGTGATGAAAACCAAGTATAGCTATATAAACACTTGTTATGTTGGGTTTCTCTTCATGTGAGTTCAGTTCACTATGGTGGTTGCTGATTAGGAAGGTCATTTTTTAAAGATAGTATGTGAATGCCTTTAGTTGGATAGTTTTTGCATAGATTCATCGAAGTACGAATATTCCAAGAATCATACTAAAAAGAAATGGGCTTATGTTTAACCCACTCATGAATTCTGTAATCTCTATAGAATGGTGTCTGGAAGTTGCATGGGTCTTAATAGAGTCAATACATACTTAAATCGCTCACGGTGCGCCTGGCCATGAATTAAGTTGGCCGATTTCTACAACACGCCGCTATACCAACAAGAACTTAATTTGGGCGGAAAACCTGCCTGTGGTAATAAGATATATAGGAGGGTGGTTGTATCCCGAGCCCAACAGAGTTCAAACCCCAGGTTTCTCTCTGATGTTTCTCATTTAGGCGGAATATTTTTCAGTAGGAGACGATCATCGACAGTGAGGCGCCTATGGTGACTTCGTCAATCGACCGCTGGCTCAGTCTATCGGAGGTGCTCACAAAGGTAGGGTGTGTGTGGGTGCATTCATATGGGTGAGTGTGTACATGTGTATATGAGCGTCTGTGTTTGTATTGTATTTCGCAAAAAAAACCTAATTTGGAAGTTTGCACGATATTGATTTTTTATATTCCGTGCGTTGCACGGGCATGGCAACTAGTGTGGGAAAAGGGGCAAAAGAAAAATGTCAAAAATAACTTCTCGTGTAAAAATTGACCATGATCAGGTTGGACACGTTTGGGTTGCTTCGAGTGATATAACAACCGGTGGGGACCCTCTTCCCTCCCCGGCATTCTCGAAAAAAAAAAGAATAATGGGCAAAAACAAGTTTACACACGATACATGGATCCTCTGTTTCGTCTCAACATCTCGCAGTGTACGCCGACCGGGTAGATGCTAATTCTTCTCTTGCTTATGCTCAAGGTCTTCAACTGGATGCACACTATATATGCTTCATGGACCGCAGCGCATCAAGGAGAAGAAATAGGAGTTCAGTGCAGGCTCGCCTCCACGGAAGTCACGACCGAGTAACAGCGTCAAACTGAAGCATTTGCACTTCAGAGTTTCAGAACCGACGACGTTCCAATCCGATAGCTCTAGTCAAAACGGTTACCTACCGCCAATCCGGCTTTCGTTCCAACTTGAATCCGAGTCGAGGTCGGGGCAGCACTTCTGTGCCGATCGCCATTGTGCGCTGTTTATATATGTCGCCGAACCATACCGAAGCAGCTCCATCTCCATCATCGCCTGCTTTCCACGGCCGTCTCCTCCTCTCCACCCCCATCGGGCAGGCCATAACGCTTTCCCAGCAACCAAACAGTCGATCGAGCGCCATGGCCGCCCGCAAGCGACCTGCCGCCGTCCTCGACGCCGCCCACGCGATGCCCACCCAAGGATCGGCGACCTGCAGCAAGAAAAGGCGCATCAGCATTGGGAGCCTCGAGGAGTACGAGGAGCGTACATCCATCGGCGAGGGCGGCTTCGGGGTCGTCTTCAAGGCGCGCCACCGCATCACCGGCAAGACTGTTGCGATCAAGTGCCTCTCCTTGCCGCCGGACAACACCGAGGAGCCTCCCGACGCCACCGTGCTCGTGCGTGAAGCCCGATTCCTCGTGGCCTGCAGGGGGAACCCTTACGTGGCCGGCTTCGAGGGCCTGGTGCGCGACCCCACCACCGGCAACCTCTGCCTCGTCATGGAGTACGTCGCCGCGCCGAGCCTCCACACCATCTTGTGGGACAGGCGCCACGGACCGCCGCTCTCGGAAAGGACGGTGTGCGCTTTCATGTGGAAGCTACTGACCGGGGCCAAGATGATGCATGACGGCGACGTCGTGCACCGTGACATCAAGCCGGCCAACATCCTCATCGGCCAAGGAGGACAAATCGTCAAGCTCTGCGACTTCGGGCTGGCGATGTCCATGTCCGCGCTTCCGCCGTACACCCCGGCCGGCACCGCGGGCTACATGGCGCCCGAGATGCTCCTGCAGAAGACGAACTACGACGCGCGCGTCGATATCTGGTCGCTCGGATGCGTCATGGCAGAGATGCTCACCGGAGAGACGCTGTTCCTTGACGATGAAGAAGAGGACGAGAACATTGACGAGATACTTCAGCTGTGTAATATCTTCAGAATGCTGGGCATGCCGGACGAGAGGACGTGGCCTGGATTCAGGTCGCTGCCGCTCACTGCCAAGGCGATGCGACTGCTACCGGCAAGGCACAAGCGCAACAGGCTGCGGGAGATCTTCCCTGAAGAGAAGCTGTCAGAGCAAGGGTTCGAGGTGCTGCAAGGACTTCTCACGTGCAATCCCGACAAGCGACTGACGGCGGCCAAGGCGCTCAAACACCCATGGTTCGCTGCTCCCCGTCCTTCCGCCGCCGCTGCAAAGGTTGAAGCTATGCCGTTGCCGACAAAGAAGACGCCGCGCTTCGTGGTTCCACTCGCGGTATGCAAAGCACAACGGGTGTAAAGCTGTCCCAGATGTAACTGTGTTTGGACGACCGATCCATGTAGACATTGTACCAAGTTACATTCGAATTGTAGAGAAACGATGTACTGTCTCCAGCAAAATTGCAGAGCTTGGATGATCGATCCATGTAAATCCTCGATCAATTGTAAAGAAAGAGATGTAACTGATACACGATTGAATTGTAAAGCAACTGTCTTCTTTTCAGATTATGGAATTGTTCTGTAACTTCTGTTTAATTGCGAGAAATTAGTCCATCCATTGTGTTCATATGCCCCAAACGTTGTACTACAGTTAGTGTGAAATTCAGAACGGCATGCTGTTTTCAGTGGCTTCCTCACCAGGACAAGCTTCACGGGAACGACGGGTGAACTGAGACCTAATGGGGTACAACTGCAGAATGTTTTTGGTTCACAACCTACGTCTTGTTTGGAATGCAGCAAATTGTTTTCTCCAGATTCTTCCGGGAATTGAACTGTTTCCGGTGAATTCATGTTGTTCTAAAAAATCCCTATTTTATTTTCATCATGACAGGTCCCCTGGCAACCGCTCCATGCACAACCTGAAAACTTGCCGAATGGATCAGAACAGATTCAGAGTGCGAGTTCCTTTGAAAGAGTGGTCTTGTACGAGCGCTTATATAAGTTAACAGAGAAGCCAATATATTTTCCATAACAGATACGGAGTAGAAGTTTAATACTCCCTCCGTCCTAAAATAAGTGTCTCAAAGTTGTCTAAAAGTGAATGTATCTATACTTGTTTCATGTCTAGATACATCCACTTTTTGACAAATCTAAGACAGTTATTTTAGGACGGAGGGAGTATGTCCATTTGCTCCAGATGTAGTGCTGGTGATGAACCACAAGATGGCAGCATGGAGGAAAGGACTAGGGTATTCCTGATACAATTTTGTTTGGCAAATGCACAAGTCTGTCGGCAAAATGTTGTCAGTTTGCCTCAATGCAGTGTTACACTACACCCGTAGGCCAGTAGTAGCTAACATGACGAAACAACTTCGGGTGAGGCATGTGCAATAGTACCACCAATCACCAATGCCTTTGGTAGCAATTGATCCTAGCAAGCAGCTGGTGAAAGCAAACTGAAATATGCACATGCTTTCTCCTCAACCTGCACGTATATCTAGTTTCTCAGGTGCACAATAAACCTATAAACTACAGAATTAGCAGCAGTTATTCAGATCGGCTGCAAAACCATCCTTTTGCCAACCTGATTAATATTTATCATGTGTTTTAGCCAATGACCTGCAAATTAAATGTGAAAGAAGGTAAGGCTAATCTGGTGAATGCAAAGTACATATTTAGTGGGCCGGGTTTGAAGCTGTCACCTGGTTTATCAAAGGAAGTGCACAAGTTTCCCATTCTGTTGACCATTTGGAAGATGACACTGTACTCAAGGCACCATCCTTGAGGGGTTTCAAGGTGTCACATTCCTTCGGAAACCCCTTAAAGAGCATCTGCGTGATTTGTCAATCGCAAAATGTCCCTTCTAATGATAATAAAATGACAGAATAGAAAGTAATTATACTAATTCTAAAACACATTAAAACAATGACCTAAGTAGTCATATAATGATATGAAATGAAAGATAAGTGCTAAAAGTAGTCTTCACCATAAAAAAAATTGACGAAAATGCAGGTGGAGCTGCTATTTCATTGATCAAAGAAGAAGAGTACAGAGTATTAGGACTGAAACAAAGAAGGAAAATAAACCGGGCTACACAGGGTCTGTTTGGGACAACAGGCGAAAAACAGAGAAAATGAGTTTGATTGGGCTCCAATCGTAGATTTCCTTTGGTAGGCGCGATGTGAGGCGCCGCACGGCCTCACCCACGTCCTGTTTGGAGCGCAGCAAATTGTTTATCTCAGATTCCACGCACAACCTGGAAACTTTGCGTTGGAAAGACAATGCGATGGGGGAGGAACAAAGGAGCGAATATATTCAGAATCACAAGACAACTTGAAACATCGCTTATAAGTTATTAACAAAGAAGTTTTTTTTTTCTATAACACATGTAAGTTCAATACGTCCATTCTGTCCAGAATTCCAGATACAGTAATGGAGATCTGAACCAAGAAAGCCAGTTTGCCTGAATGCATTACACTACTCCAGTACACCAGTAGTAGCTAACATGACTAAACAGGTTCGACATGAGCTAAACACTTTTCCGATTAAACCAACTGCGTAGTTTTAAATGGTGGTAGCATCTGCAAGAGTATCACCAATCACCAATGCCTTTGGTAGCAACTAGCAACTGATCCTAGCAAGCTGCTGGTGCAAGCAGACTGAAATATGCACATGCTTTCTCGTCAACCTGCATGTGTATCTGGTTTCCCAAGTGCACAATAAACCTATAACGTACAGAATTAGCGGATATTCATGTCGGCTACAAAACCATCCTTTTGCCCATCTGATATTTATCATGTGTTTTAGCCTATGACCTGTAAATTCAATGTGGAAGAAGGTAAGGCTAATCTGGTGAATGCAATGTACATCTTTAGTGAGCCAGGTTTGAGCTCTCACCTGGTTTATCAAAGGAAGTGCACATGTTTCCCATTCTGTTGACCATTTGGAAGATGATCCTGTACTCAAGGCACCATCCTTGAGGGGTTTCAAGGTGTCACATTCCTCCGGAAACCCCTTAAAGAGCATCTGCATGGTTTGTCAATCGCAATAGTTAATACATTTGAAGAATAAAAGTACTTATACTAATTTTAAAATACATTACAACAACGACCCCAGTTGTCATACTAAAAGTGGTCCTCACCATAAGTTCATCTGCTAGCTCCGAAGATGTTGAGAAAAGAAGTCCATTTCTGTTTACTTTTACAAGCTCCTCGATGCTGCACAAAGAAAAGAAAGCCAGAGGCTTATAATAAAGAACAACCCAAAGGCCCATGCCAACAATTCAAACATCTAAAAAACATGGTTTACCAGGAGAACGAAGCAGCACAAACTGGTAATCCACATCCAAACATATCAACCACCTACGAACAACCATTCAAGTTACAGTCCAGAAAATAGAAAATTCCCAAATCCTTCAAGTAAGCAGGTACTCGTGAGTTGTGAGTAACCTTCATAGGTAGGTCAAGCCCTGACGAGGAGGTATGCAACGATACGCCTAGATCAGCCGTTCCTGTAATTGTTCAAAGAATCAGCATCTATGCTACATTGTAAAATGCTTTTGGCAATTGACCAGTTTACCTAGCAATAGAGGATAGTCCTCAGATGCAAGCCAGATAGTCCGGAAAGCTACACGCCTCAGATTCAACCTTTTTATTTGCTCCTCATATTTCTTTCTCTCAGGCCCTTTACCTTCAGTATCAAAATTTAAGAAAATCAAAACAAGTTCAAAATTAGTAATTCAAGCTAATATAGCAGAACATGTGATACCTGTGATGATGAAAAGCAATCTTGGGTAATCAAATTGCTTTCCATTCTTGATATCAATCCAAAGTTGCCCCTCATCAATTGAATCCTCTTCACCCAATGTCGCAGCAACACGTCTGTCATACATCAGTGCCGCTTCCAAAAGTATGCTGAAATCTTCATCTGGTGTCCTGGAATGCACATGGAATTGATTTCTAAGTTTACCTGCATTTTAATTATCCACTGAATAATCATGTAATCAGTCCAAGAGAACATACCAGCTTGTGCTGCTCACAACAAGTGCAGGTCTATTAGGCTTCAAGGATATTTCACCATCAATCTTACTAGTAAGTAAGGTAGTGTTCTTGTCTTCCACTTCTTCTTCTTTGTTGTAACAGAAAATGACACAAAATAAATCAAATTGGAATATGCTCATTCCATGAAAAGTAATCTGGTCGGTTGGAGAAAACATACCAACAGAGATGCAATCTGCACTGCCCATAGCACAACAAATGGAATTACCCAACCTGCAAAACAACTATTTCATGTCTTAAGCTCATGTATGCTGGTATGCAGTACGGCAAGTAGCAAAGGGAACAACTGACAATAAATGCTCACCTCATGTTTCTCCGCCAAGGAAGCAGGATGGAAAAATTCAGGAGAATGATCATATAGAACTGTTGCTCTGAAAATTGTGGTTACGTTAGAAGAAACTGCAGCATGTGCACATAGCCTTTTTACCCAAAAAAGAGAGTAGAAGTTCAATCTGTTTACTTGATCCCCCAATTTTGAGCAAGCTCATGCTGCATTGCTTTAGTAACACAAAAGGCACCATCCGCCATCTGCCCAAAGTGCTTCTCGAACCTAGAATACAGGAATACACCACCAATTAAAGAACATGATCAATAGGATATACTAACAGCCTACCAGATAAACGAACAGGGTCGGAGGGATTACCAAAAATAGATTTTGACTATTATATGACTTCTGCCATGAGACAATCCGAGCAACGTATATCCGAAGTTATGCCAATCAACAATAAATTTAGCACCTCTTAGCCAGCTAGCCAGTTTTACAGCAGCCAATGTTGGAACAGAGGGTGGGTTCTATTTGACAAAAGATGGTCAAATGACACAAATCAGGTCTCTCGTTGTTACTGAAAACACAATGACTAAATATTAAAACTTTCTATTACAGAAATGAGTTCTATAGAAATATCAATCAAAAGAGGCTCCAGGTGATAAAAAACTGTAATGAGATGAGCCTGGAGCATAACCTTAACGAAGGAAAAGAGGGTCAGATTAAACAACTTTGTAAATGTACTACAGTCAGCAATGCTAACATGAAAATGATGTCAACAATAGGTCACAGTATATATTACATAGCATCAGTTACTACTTACTGTACTACTTAAGCTGCGCAGTAAGCCATCTATGACACTCAATTTGCTTAGCATGGTGGACGATGAATTTTAGATTGTTGAATTCTCTTAAGAAGAAGTATAATTCATGTCACTCTATCAAAGAAGAAGGCTGAATGTGATTTTACCTGAACAAAAAGACATCAGGGCGAGGAATCTTATAGCAGAGGAACCAAATCAGCATGATAAACTGGATGGCAGCTTTAAGTAGCAGTGCCAGGGCACCAGATATCTTTGAAAGTCCTGAGAACTGCACTGATTTCTGAAGATACAACTTTGGGTGAATTATAGTAGGAGAAAATAAAAAAAAGAATAGCTAAGAAATTCAATACCATCTCGTGGATGTGGATTGATGGATTCTCTTTCAACGATAAATGGGGATCACTTCCTGCTCATAAACGTAAAATAGGACATAAAGTCAAAATATAACACTGAAAACTGATGCACCGGAGTATTATTTAGGATACAAATAGCTTCGTACTGCAATTTGGTGGTAAAATTTAACAGTGCAATGAAGAACAGAATACCTCCGTTTGCAACAATGTCCACTTCCATACCAGCCTGTTAAGAAGACAACGAACAACTAAGTACAATATACAAAAGGACATAATGATAAACTTAATTGTTTGCTCCATGCCATCAACAAGGAACACCTATTGGACATGATGCATGCGCATAGTCAATCGCCGCCACCGCGCAAAATCGAATCCACACGTAGTATGCTGGAGCGATTACGCTCCCTAACCCAATCGAATCAGAACAAACACGAGACTAGGGATTCGTGAGAGGAGTACCTGGTTGGCGAGGGAGAGGGAGTGGTACTGCATCCGCGGGCTCCGGCCGATGTCGCCCAGCACAACAACCGCGGCGCGCTTCCTCCTTCCCGCCTCCTCGCCATCGCCGTCAGTCCTGCGCGCAGAGGGATGGAGAGGGGTAGCACTAGGTATGGAGGGGGTGGGAGAGGCCGAGGGGGGCGGAGGGGCCGGCGGCGACGGGGACGGAGGAGGGCTTCTCCGTTCGGATCCAACCGGGGTGCGAGCCGAAAAACGGCTGAAGTCCTGACCACTGGTCCCACTTAACGGATCTAGTTGCAATAACTAGCTACCTCAGGGCATCGGCCCTCACCTGAAACATTCCTCCACGGCCGCAACCTTCGTCTTCCTCTGCGAGAAAAGGCGGCTCTCGACCCGGTGGCTGAACGCCGAGCTGCTCCGCTCAGCGGATCGGAGGCGGCGCTCGGCAACGCAGTGCGCACCATACACAAGCAGCTCGTCGACGCCAACCGTGTCGGTGACGGTGAGCCCACAAAAACCTGAATTTACAATCATTTACTCATGTCTGTAGTTGTTTTGGTGCCGGTGTTGGATCGTTGTGTGCCACACTAGTGGGCATGAAAGAAATATAACTGATATTGGATCTTGTTTTATGGCTGAAACTGTCAAATAACTGAAACTGGAGCTTGTTTTTATGGATGACAGTAAATTTACAAATTAATTAATTACTGAATTCGACGTAGGATGTCTGTATTGTGATATGCTGATATATTTGTAAAATTTGTACTCCCTCCGTTCATAAAATTATGTCTCAACCTAATTCAAATTTGCATGTATCTACACACTAAATCATGTCTAGATATATGCAAATTTGATCCAGGTTAAGACATCCTTTTGTGAACGGAGGGAGTACTAGGTTGCAACCTCTTTGTTTTACACGTTGAACAATCTACCTGTAAAGATGTTTGTTGCAAAGAATGGGGTAAATTATTACAACGAGGAGAGAGGTGGAGTACTGGAGTGTCATATCGAATAACAGTGTTTAGGGCAATATCCAACGCCCCCCACAAACGTATAAGACAGTCCATTCGTGTCTGCGTGGATAAAGGTCACAGCCCAACGGACCCCTGCAAGCGGGAAGGCGTCCACGGACATATCCGGCCCAAGTTTGGTCCAGGTTTGAGGCAAAACGGACAGCGTCCGGATGGGCCTTTGTCCTCCATTGTCCTTCCCGGACTGGGTCGACAGCTACACCCTCCTCTCCCCCGAGTCCCCAAACCCTGCCGTGGCCACCGGACCGAACCCTCACCCCTACCGCCGCTGCCACCGATGTAGGGCGTCGTCGACCTGTCCAAGCCGAAGAAGGGCGGCGCCGCCGCCGCCCTGCCCAAGCCAAAAAAAGAAGAAGGAGCGGCTCCCCGAGTCCAAAAACCGATGGAATATGCCGAGCGTCGTAACTCTCGGCATACCACGTTGTTAGACAGACGTTTCCGTCTATGTGTTTGCTGAGCGGTGCTTTGCCGAAGGCCATATTAATTGAGCGGGTTTGTTTGCCGAGTGTAACCGCGCGGCCTATGCCGAGCGAGAGTATGCCTAGCTAGCGTTTGTTGTCGAGCATAATGTTCGGCATACCTATATGCCGAGCGGATTTCCGTGTTTGCCGAGCGTTCTTGGCGCTCGGCATACCTATCGTTTCATGTAGTGGTGGTTCTATCCATTTTTCAAATGTAATTCGTGTCTTCGAATAGGAAACAATACTCAAATACAAGTTATCCACATCTTCTCTACACATTTGGTAGTATTTTATGGGCTTTTTCCATCGATTTTTCTACTCTATCACCCAAGTACAATGAAACTTAACTGTAGTCTTTATATGATCTTTACAAAAAATTGGTTCTTGTTCTTGGTCAACGCTAATGGTTTTTTCAACTGAATTAGTAGCACCTTTTGTTTATGTATTACTCTATTTTTTATGTTGATCCCTGCATTCTTTTTGTCACACAAAAACTGAAGATTCAAATTATGTAGATAAACTGCCGGTTTATCTGGTTGTCTACTTTTTTCTTACTGACGTCATAATACGAATTCTTTTGATGCACGTGGCAGATGATAAAGGGTATTTGATGGGGGAGAGTTGTCTGAGCTTTGTATATTTCCTTCTTCCTCATGCAGGTCAGAGGCAGTTTCCCCACTCCCATCTCAGATCTAGAGCTTTGAATATTTCTATCCGTGAGTACTTCTTTATCTTCTCTCTTCCCCATTCTATGCTTCAGTGGCGCGTGCGTGCTGTCTTTCAAACTCAGCAACTTAGGTGTGCCTTAGTCGTTGGTAACTGAAGACTGAACATTATCTCTACTGCCGGACAGACGAAATGGTCGTTTTGCATTTTAGTCCCTCCCAAATATTGAAATCAACCCGCAATCCTTATGTCTTGGCTACGTTTTTCATTAAGCACCTCGCTTACCCGTTCGTTCCAAAACAGTTCACGAGCGAGGACGCCGAGGAGGCCATGCGTGCGATCTAGGTTTCCACCTCGCCGCCGCCGCTCACTCCGGCCGTCGTGCGCCACCTCTCGCCGTAGTCCACCCGCTCCTGCTCTCTGCCTCCCTGCGTGGTGCCGCATAACTGCTCGAACCGCCGAGTCGCCTCCATTCAAAATCGGAAGGTCCCATCGACCCCGGCTGGACGCCACGCCTAGGTCGCAGAGTTCCAGCGCGTGGTCGCCGGCTGCCCTGTGCGCCGTCCACGGCTAGATCTTAGCCGAGCGTTGCGACAACTTCCTCCTCCGGAGGCGTCGTACGCTCTGCAATCTAGCAACCGGGCCTCCGTCGCCGCCGCCCGATGCTCCTCTCCCGAGCTCTTCTTCGCGCCGGAGCGGCGCAATCGATCGGGACATGGTGGCGCGTGGAGGATGGTTGTCGGATGCTAAAAAGGTTCGTTCTAATTCGCATTTCTCGATGGTCGATCTGAGTCATATTTCTAATTTGACCTTTTAATCCTCACCGAAGACGGCGGCTAGCAGAAGCACGAAATCAGCTTCGATGAGGAGCAGGAGGAAGAGGAGGACGCAGGGATGGAGATGGATTTGGGGAATAAGAGAGAGAGCTTGCAGAGCGGCCACCGACGCGCACGGTGGCGTCATGAGAGCACCGGCCGGTGGCTACTGCACGCATCTCTCCTCACATGTTCTGGTACGCTCTCATTCTCCTGCCATCCTCCTCTTTGCTTCATGAACATATTAAGGATGCACGAGATTTATGGATCTTTCATTCTACAGGAACAACAAAAGGAACGAATACCAGATTCAAGGTACACAGCCTTTTGTTCCCTCTTCATTTGGCTTCTCCCCTCCCTCATCCACTCTCAATAATTTCTCCTCTGTGTTCGTGCAGGTGTTTTGTATCAATGCATATAAGGTGTTTGAGGAAAATCCAACTAGACTGTGTGTACAGATTAATTCATGTTTATGTTATCATGTCTACTCAATAAATTTGTTCGCAATTTTACTTGCAATCAATGATGACAGCTGCTCCTTCTGGTTTTTGTGTGTGCAGATTTTTGTGTGGAAGAAGCATGATCAGTTCGAGCTTTAAACCAATCTGATATGGTATGTTCCTTTGTTGAACACCTGCATCTATTTCTTCCTTCACTCATGCATTTCCATTTTTGCTGTTTAATTAAACATGTTAATTCCTGGTACATAGTCTCACAAATATTTATTTCCTGAATTTTTCTTTGCCGCATTTAGGTGTTTCATCTCGATTGGTTCGAATACCATGTGTGAATGACCTTGTTGGTATGGACCTGGTGAGGAGGTGAGGCGTTTGAAGCCTGTGTGTGTGGAGGGCCCCTGCTCACCCATGCCAAAGAGCAGCACGGCGGTTCAGAGTGGAAGACGTGAGCATGCTCAGGCTGCAGTTGAGAGTACCGAGGTTGGCTCCGACAACTTGCCGTTAAGTGCTTCCCGTGTCTCATTTGTGATGTGTGGAGACTAAGCGTTGAATATTTTGAACTGCATGATCTGCAAACATTTCAGGAACTGTTCGAGTAGATGAGATACAAGGAACCAACAGAGTTGGCTGCAGGATCTTCTCACGCTCTTCCGGAACTCTTGATACTGTTGCCAAATTCTAGGTGCCTTTCTTTTCATGTTTCCTATGAAGCTCTTAATGCTTATATACTGGTCCTTTTCTTAAGCTTTTCTTGATAATGTCTGGTAAACTCTGCTTAGTTATCATTTCTTGAAAGTATTATTGGATAAAAGATCTTTATGTACAAACAAAATACCATCTTTTTGCACCGTTTCATCTGCTTAAAGCGACCACTTGCTTATTCTGTATTGAAAATTGTTACGTGTTCAGAGAAATTTGCGCCAGCCGTGTGTTCACTGAGTTTGGTTTCCCTCCCTGGTTCGGACATATTTCGTGACAACATTCACCATGGCATTTTTTTTAAAGATATTTGCTAAGAAGTATGACACGTGTTGTTATCTAGGGAAACTTAAATCTGATCATACGAGCACTAGAAGCAGTTCGATGTAATTTCCAAAACTGAACATAAGCACCGGAGACAGTAGATGTGTATTTTTTTTTTTGCCCTAGCGCACTTAGCTTACAAAGCTAATTGAGTGTATAGTATCCGGTTTGCTTTCACCATGTCAATCAGTTTGAGTGGGTCGGTTTGAATGGGACTTCATAATCATTATGCAACCCGCTATTGATTCTTTATTTCTGCTCGCTGATGCATTTCTGTTTCACCAACAATGCGTACAACAGTGGCAGAGCTCGGCTCACTGCTGTGCCGATGGCGGCATGGCCGTCCTGTCTCCTGCTCCAATGGCGGCTACGAGGAGCATGTGAAGTAGGACGTTGGCTTTCGAGTAGCCTGTCATCCTTGGGATTGAGAAGATGTCACCCCAAGACGTCTCTGCACCACGGGTATGCGAAATGCTTCTGCTGTTCTCCCTGCGCCCTTCTTCCATGGTTGTTATTTTACTAGGCTTGCGTACTGTCAGCAGCTTCAACAGCCCGCATCATGTTTATTTATATACAGCCGATTGAATAGTTTGCGCTGACTCCCTTCGTTCTCATATGAGTGGATTTCTTTGACAGAATGCACTCTTTTGGTTATCGCCGAATGCTGGAATTTTTTGGTCATTGCACTTTCCTCGGAGCTGCTGGCCATGTTTCGACCAACGAAATTGTGGGTACGTACATTAGAGCACTGCTAGCAGAATGGCATCGGCTCTCTCCTCAGTCTTTCATCTCCAGCTCACTTTGCCTCTTCCACCATTGGTACACTGCACTATGTATTTCAGTATCTATTGCTCTGGAATATATTTCTTAGTTTACCCAAATTGTTGTGAGATATGGTATGTTCTCATGCCTACCGATCTATTTGTGCAGGATTGTCATTCATCTCTATTTTGTTTGATTCAGGTGTTTGATGGAAGAATAAATTGAAGCTCTATAGAAAGATCGTTGAGCTGCCCTTTGTAGCTCACTTTCTTTTTGATGATTAAGTTTGTTCTGAGGTCCTTCGTGTACTGGCATAATGCCCTGAGTTATCTTCAGCTTGCAGGTTCACCTGCTATTCAGAGGTAAAATGGAAGTAGGATGCACTACTTGGATACACTCTAGAAGGTAACAAGTAAAATCTTGGCGCATCTACTTTCTTTACTATGAATTGCAACAATGATATGTGTAGTCTAAAGTTGTTTTCATTGGGTTCAGATAAAAAGGAATGCCACATGCTAATTTGAAAGTAGGAACAAAGAAATGCAGACATAAACTTATCAAGATCTCCATCCATCAGGCAGAACATATTCTGGTAAAACTGAAGCAAGCAAAATTTCTTATTTGGGACTTACCATCGTCTCTCTTCCTCTGTCTTTTCTCTTTTATTCTGTTTACTACCAGCTCTTAGTTCTTAGTGTTGCAATTGGTCTATATTGCAAGTTTATTCTAAATAGAAAGTACTAAAGTTGGCGGGTGTATTCATTAATTGTAACACATTGTTGTGACCTGTGAGCGCCCATTAACTGTACCTTTTGTCTATTGTACAGGTACTCCTTTCGGCGTAGTTGCTGTCGTCGACAGGGTCGTGTGCATGGGCATGCTGGTGTCTCTGCCAGATCCATCTAAGGCGCGCGGAGCAATGAACTCAAAAACAAAAGTCTCTATGCGGGCTTGCTGATTTCAAGCATCAGTTCCATACATGGGGCTTCCCCTTAAGTTCAGAACATTAATTAGGGGTGTGTGTGGCTGGGGTTACTTCTCAAGCTGCATTATTAACCAGGCGTTATCTGCAGCCCTGTATTTTAGATTCACTTTTAGCTATTTTTTTACTGCTTCTAATTGTGAGAGGATCATGTCGACTGAGTTTTGTTGTGTTTATTCAGTAAATAGATCAAGAGCACTCAATGAGCTTTTGAGTAGTTCCATTGTTCACAACACAGTATTTCAGCTACATATGTTAAGCTCGTCAATTAATTTACTTGGTTTTTCTGGTTATGTTGTTGAATTAGTAGTTTTTTCTGTTATTTTTCTCAGGGTTGTGTGCTCTTTTAGATGAAGTGGAAATTTCGCAAGTTCACAACAAACCCAATCGACATCGGTCAAAATTAATGCGAATTTGTTGACGGAGTCCTAGGTGTCGCCAATGTTGGAGGGAATGATTATGAGTTTGAACGACATAGATTTTTTTCTCCCGTTGCAACGCACGGGCATTTTTCCTAGTGAGACTCAAAAACCCATACCGAGAAAAATCACAATGCGTCTTTTAAGAAACTGAAAAACAGACAGATTTTAGATCTGTGTCAGTTTTACTCACTGAATCAGTTTTATAAATCTGTCTGTTTTAAATTGGTCAACAAAATATGTCTGTTTCCGAATTTAATTAAAAAATGCCAGCTGTTTGTTAGACACTCCTCGTAATTTTGTTCCTGGGTCCCCAAAAAAAAAATCGTTTCAAGAAATAGAAGTCCAGATAAATAGCAAATCAAGGCATGCTTCTGTTACGAGAAGCCTGCATATCCATCAAATGATCCTAATCCTACGGGAAAGGAGGAGTCCGACGGGTCCGATCCCCACCTGACTGAGCTTTGCAAAAATATAAAACGAGAAAAAGGAATTTGGAATTGTATCCCATAAATACACAGATAAGCCGGGACGATATCTATGCAAAAATAGAAAGAACCGTGATTCCAGAGATCTCTTTAGGGTCCGGTCTCTAGCGGTGTTAATTGACAAGAGATTGTTTAAGGAGTATCGAATCGTATCACATAAATACAAGGATTAGCCGGGACACGGTATCTTTACAAAAATATAAAGAAGCGTGATTTTAGCGATTTGTGTAGATGTCACACTTGACATGTTTGCTCCTGTACCGCATGTTGATTGTTGGGTATATATTAGGACACCCCAACGAAGATACCTGTCATTCTTTGCATGAAAATAGATAGACGAGGTCCACACAAGCAATTTCTCCATGGACAAGTATAGGAACCGTCTCCTTAAACCAATCGTACTGCTGGTGCTTCTTCTCACGTGCTTCGCTACCCATGTGCACTGTAAGCTCTCTCAATGGACCTAATTTTGATGCTTCGGTTGAATTTTCTTTCCAATACTAGTCTTCCATGATCAAGCACTTAACGCAACATGGTATGCATGCATGATTTCTATTTCTTGACAAGTGTTTACAGCTTGTCGAAGTGATTGTGTAGTTTGTTTGTTTGTTTCTTCTACTTGTCCAATTAATATTCTTGACGAGTACTCGGTTTATAAATAGAGACTGGTATGAATATTAATTGATTTTATGTTTGTAGGTAGAATACTGGAAGACAAGGAAAGCGTTAAGATCAATTTACTTTACGGACTGTGTCCCCGTGCTAACGGGTGGTTGACCCCACATTGTGACTTTTATTGTAAACTAGACAGCCAGTGCTATCTAACATTCGATGAGTGCAAGGTTAAATGCGCCAAGACTTCTCCCCAAGACCCAGCGGCGGGACTATGTCCCCGTGCTAACGGGTGGTTGACCCCACATTGTGATTTCTATTGTAAACTAGACAGCCAGTGCTATCCAACATTTGATGAGTGCAAGGTCAAATGTGCCAAGACTTCTCCCTTAGACCCAGCAGCGGCGATGACTCTTGCACCATCGCCTCCTATCTAGTCTGATTATATAGCTTTCCAAGAATAATGCATGACGCGGCAGTGAATAATTCCTTTATATAATAACAAATGTCATATTACGCTTTGACACGCTCGAAGCTGCTTGATGTTGGGGTCTGTGGAAGCAAAGAAATGCGCGCGTATTCGGCAACACCAGCCAGCAATGCAACGAGGATGTACTCGCGGTGAGAGGGGAAGAGGATATGAAACTCTGGAGCATTGCCAGGAGAGGCAGAGGTGTAGGTGTTCCTATCATAACGAGAGAGTAGGCTTTTGAATTGGGTGTGGTGTTTTGTTTGTCCTGCCTTTTATTAGCCAGGTTAAGACATTATTGTAAACTTGTTATGCCTTCTATAAATCAAAGGCATGCAATTCGCATGCTCTAAAAAAGGTCTAACTCAGTGACATTTAATTAGTTTCTGCTTGGACCCACTTGGAGTGAATTTTGACGATATTTACAGATTTAAATACTTTGGACAACTGAAATTTGCATATTCATGTTTAAAAAATTATGTTAAATAGTTTTTACATCTTACCATGGGGGTGGGGACAACTGCCCCCCTCCTCCACACATGATTCTAATTAAACAATAATATATATTTTTTGAGGGCGATGGGTAACCCGGCAGTCCGGCTCGCCTCGAGCTCATTCAGGACACTTGTTGCATGATGTTGCTTCGGCGCCATCACGGGGACGTCAAGCCCGCTGGGGTGGCGGGACGACGATGACACAATGGAAGATGATGTATTATTCATGTTCTCCTAACGCTACATCGCATGCCTCACGTTCGAGAAGTTTCCCCTCGACTTTTTGGGAGCGGCGCGGGGTGCAGACATCGGTGTGCGACTTTGCATGCCTCCTTAGGGTCGAGCATGCGGTTGTCCGGGGCCACGACTACTCCGCGCTCTTCACCATGGTTAATATGGAATCTCCAAGCTACGCCCCCACCACATCGCCTTCCACAAGCAGCGCCGTTCCACGAGTTAAATAAATATAATTACAGTAAACATTTATATTTTCTTAGTTTTTCACTATATTATGGTTTTAACAATATATGTTGTATACTTAGTTAGCATTGGTAACTGTAGAATATATTTTTAATTTTTTCCATTATACAGTTGTAATGTATATCATGGAAAATATATTTGAGTTATGCAAAAAAAAATACTTTGTGAGATATTGTTCTCAACAAGATACAAAATCATCTTAAATGTGGAAAGAACCAAAAAAAAAAGGAAAACACACGGCTCCTTGACATTCTTACAATTGATAAATTACTCCCTCCATTCGCTTCTACTCCACTGTATACCACATGTTCAATCTTGTAATAGAACCGGCACCACCATGTATACATTAGTATATTGCTGAGTGCTACCCCGTCGATCATTTGGCTGTTGAACATGTGGCATCTTAAAAGAAAAATCGAGTCTTGGACTGTTGGACATGCTTGGTGTTTGCAATATGAGGTAACCTGAAGATCAGGTTGATCCCATCTGCTTCCATTTCTTTTCCTTGCAGTGTGCTCGTCTTGTTCTCTCCAGTGAAGTCACCTGTATTGGGCACTGGAATTCAGGAATGGAACTGACGGTGGACATTTCAGCTTTGCATAGACTAGTTACAAGGTGGAGGCACGAGCGATCACGGTTAATTTGGTTTACTACACAAATAGTGTTGTAATATTAGTGCGTTACATTCCTGTGACTGGAACATGCAACAGGGCCAACAGCTCACACCTCTGGTTATTCAAAATTGCATCGATTGTGTGATGTTTCACGCTAGCTGCAATAATTATGCTCCATCGATATGAATTAGCCGTGTGTCACAAGTGAACACCGTTGCTGCTTTTTATAAAGGTTCCTTTCGTTGTGCCGCCGTTGTGCTCGCTCCTCATCTTAAAGTTTGGACATGTGTTTTGGGTGATATTCTTGTTAACTTTGAGTGACAGGGATGTAAACTTCTGTTGTCACAACTTATAATTAATTTTATCTATCTATAATGCAAAGGCAAAGCTCCAGCTGTACGGTTCAAAAAAAAACTCTCAAAAAAAAACTCCTTAAATAATTAATTGGAGCAAAGCTTTTACCAACGTTGCAACAACAAAAAAAGCGATGTATTGTCATGTGTCATCCATGATAACGTGGTACACGCTGAGAGGCGTACTCAGGACAATGCAAACACACATAGGGTTGCTGTGATCAACGAAAGACAAAAGGAAACCACACGTAGTCACATATTCGTGGCCGGAACGCGTGTTTACGTGGGCCACCACAGCACCATGGCGGGACTCCCATCCCGTGCAACCACCAGTACGGTCTCTGGCCGAGTCACGAGTTCACGTTTGCAACAACTGTCTCCGGACATGCTCTTAAAGCGGGAGCACACGCACACATGGACCTCTTTAATTTATCTCCCCTTACTACAGTCACGAGTGTGCCTTTGGCGAAAGTGACGTCACCTTCAGTAGGAGAATATTGTATTTTTTTTATTTTTTGCCAAGATATTCGATGTATGTTTGATGTTTGAGAGAATGCGCTAGCTGGAGCTTTGAGGAGCAGCAGCACGAATACACGATGCAGGGGTGAGCATGAGACCACGCCGAGCGTGATGTGCGTGGGCCGTTGGTGCAAACGCGTTTGTTGGTTTTCGTTGCCTACAAGGCTGTAATGTGCTAAATTCCTCGCTAATAAGGCCCTGTTTAGGGTTTAGCGTATGGTTATGTTAGAAAACATATATGAAGTTCTGAAATAGAAATGAAACAGTTCACACAATCATTTTTTTACTTGGTCAAACATGTTTTACAAGTTACGGTGGATTTAGTAATTAGTTAATCATATGTCGACGATCTATACCTATTACTGAAATAGCATTGCTTATAGTAGTCACCGAGGAACATAAAATATTACGGGTTCTATTACTGCACATGTAAAAACAATTATTATATATGCTCGCTCCCATGTGTCTATTATATTCATTTTTATGTTAGTTTGCAATAAAAAGTTATGCATGAAATTAAATATTGGGAGTATATCAATTGCTTCTGTTAGTTTCCGTGAAATTAAATTTTCTTTTGAAAGAACATCACAAGGAGCTTCCTTCCATTTATGGATGATCTCGTTTCCAAATTAGTGGTGTCATTTCATTTACTTGATATTGATTCTAGTAAGCTTCTACTACACTGTATACTACATGTTCAATCTTGTAATAGAACCGGCACCACCATGTATACATTAGTATATTGCTGAGTGCTACCCCGTCGATCATTTGGCTGTTGAACATGTGGCATCTTAAAAGAAAAATCGAGTCTTGGACTGTTGGACATGCTTGGTGCTTGCAATATGAGGTAAGCTGAAGATCAGGTTGATCCCATCTGCTTCCATTTCTTTTCCTTGCAGTGTGCTCGTCTTGTTCTCTCCAGTGAAGTCACCTGTATTGGGCACTGGAATTCAGGAATGGAAGTGACGGTGGACATTTCAGCTTTGCATAGACTAGTTACAAGGTGGAGGCACGAGTGATCACGGTTAATTTGGTTTACTACACAAATAGTGTTGTAATATTAGTGCGTTTCATTCCTGTGACTGGAACATGCAACAGGGCCAACAGCTCACAGCTCTGGTTATTCAAAATTGCATCGATTGTGTGATGTTTCACGCTAGCTGCAATAATTATGCTCCATCGATATGAATTAGCCGTGTGTCACAAGTGAACACCGTTGCTGCTTTTTATAAAGGTTCCTTTCGTTGTGCTCGCTCCTCATCTTAAAGTTTGGACATGTGTTTTGGGTGATATTCTTGTTAACTTTGAGTGACAGGGATGTAAACTTCTGTTGTCACAACTTATAATTAATTTTATCTACTCGCTCCGTTCCAAATTAATTGACTTCCATATGTCCACACATGGATGTATCTAGACATGTTACATGTCAGCACCATGGCGGGACTCCCATCCCGTGCAACCACCAGTACGGTCTCTGGCCGAGTCACGAGTTCACGTTTGCAACAACTGTTTCCGGACATGCTCTTAAAGCGGGAGCACACGCACACGGACCTCTTTTATTTATTTCCCCTTACTACAGTCACGAGTGTGCCTTTGGAGAAAGTGACGTCGCCTTCAGTAGGAGAATATTGTATTTTTTTTATTTTTTGCCAAGATATTCGATGTATGTTTTATTGTTTGAGAGAATGCGCTAGCTGGAGCTTTGAGGAGCAGCAGCACGAATACACGATGCAGGGGTGAGCATGAGACCACACCGAGCGTGATGTGCATGGGCCGTTGGTGCAAACGCGTTTGTTGGTTTTGGTTGCCTTCAAGGCTGTAATGTGCTAAATTCCTCGCTAATAAGGTCCTGTTTGGTTGGGCTTATTTCTTGACTTTTGGATTTTGACTTGGAAGACACGAAAACACCTACTTTTAACTAGACATTGTAACATGATAGTATAAGTTAAAAGCCAAAATCAAAACCACATGTGCCTTATAAGCCAAAAGCCACAAATAAGCTCAACCAAACACGACCTAAGAACTAGACCCGGTGGCCAAAACTGAAGTTCATGATCCCATTTCACAGTAACAATGGAGCTACCGCTGCATGACTGCATTTCGGCCGTGCCCCTACCTCGCCTCCCAAACGCATCGGAGGGGGCACACTTTCGATGGGGCGGCAGCTAGGGAAAGGCTATTCCGCAATGTCTCGCGCACGATTTGTTGTTACTGCCGCCGGTGTTCATTAGCTCTGGTCGATCCAGAGGCCTAACAATTAGGCGCACAGCAAGGCGGCCGGCCGGATGCATACACATGCATGATGCGATTGATGTATATGCGAGATGGCCTAGTAGTATCTTAAGTTTTGTTTTCGGAGCGGTACCTGTTTTTAAGACTGGTCACAATGGGAGTAATTTAGGTGGTAACATCACACATTTCAAGACAAGTTTGCTTATGTGGCATGTAGTTAATGAGGAGAGGTGTTTATGGTAACTTAGCTAGTTACTGTAACATCACAATTATCAAGACAAAATGAGTCTATAGGCTAATAAATAAGACACCACACATATGTTACTCACCACTGTGGAGGTAGTAACATAGGCTAGTAACATCAGCATGTTACTAGTCTATGTTACTCCCTATTGTGAGCAGTCTAACAGAAACAGGAAATTAAACGTGCGCCTCGCACTTTCTGGCAACTCTTGCCTAGTAACTACCGATAGGCAAGCGCATCAGCTATTTATGAACGCACTCTTTTTCAACACATATTTTTGCAAAACACCGATATGTGCACCGACAAGTTGCGCCATTACCAAAACGCTTTACACTCCATACTAAAAGAAAACATATACTCCCTCCATTCTAAATATAGGATGTTTTAGCATTTTCCAGATTCACATGTATCTTGACACGTTTTAGTGTGTATCTTTACCCATTTTAATCCGTATCTAGACCGTATTTGAAGTAATTAAATATCTTATATTGAGAAACATATGAAGTACTAGCAAGTAGCCAAAAACATACTATCAACTTAGCAAGTAGCAAGTCACTGTTCATACACCAAACAGCGCATCGACATATATGTGGGATTGAAATTTCCAAAATTTCGGTGGGTACTGAAATAGTATAATTTTACCCAAATTAATATTAACAGAAATTGTTTCAATTTGAACAAGAAATTCGAAACATTTTCCATAAAATCTAAAATTTCATGAATTTATGTGGGCCCATAATTTTGTCTCTTTCTGGATTTTTTGGGTCACTTTATGAGATGAATAACTGGAGGCAACTTGTCAATACAGAAGTAATACATGGATCCATAGTTCCATACATGTCTGGCAGTAGCTTGCTTGCATGCCACAACATGTGGCGAGCTTAAATAAATACTCCATGTTGATTTAAAATAACACCGGAACTAAGCTAAGGTTAATCCACTATTCCACTCTCCACTGACCACTGGCCAATGGCCATCGTCAGCATGCAACGGATGGTAGCTAGGTCCCAGCTCCTAGGCCACAGCACAGCTCGATGTACGGACCCCGTACGTCTTGATGTTGAGGCGGTCGATCACGAGCTACCCAGGGCGAGCCAGCAAGAAGGTCCCGTCTTGCCTTTCTTCTTCGCCGCCGGCGCCGCAGTCTCCTCCCAACGCCCGGCGGACCTGTCCTTGCGCTTCGAGAGGAACCGCTGCAGCGACGCCTTCCTCGCGATCGGCATGTTGACCAGCGTCGCCACAGGCGAGGTCGCCGCCGCCGCCGCCGTCGCGTACCGGATCAGCTTGGCGGCCCTGGCCGGCGTGCAGCCGTCGAGCACCACCACCCTGCCCCCGTAGAAGATCGTCAGCTGCGGCGCCCCGTCGGCCCGCGGGCCATCGGGTTGCTGCACAGCCCCCACGGGCGCCGCGTTGCTGGACGGCGACATCGGCAGGGGAACCGGGCCGGCTGACTTGACGTACTGGCTGAGCACGCCGCAGGCCACGGCGAAACGGCGGGCGGCGGCAGCGGAGTCTGTGGTCGTCGCGGTCGCCATCGGCGGCATTGACTGGACGCGCGCGCGTGCTGGCCAACCGAAGACGGGAGGGAGGGCTTCGGCCGTGGCGATCAATGGCCTTTGCTAGCTCCGCCAACTGTTTGCCTGATCGATCGGTTGGATGGTGGCGCATGGATGTTTTTTATAGAAACGAGACGGGGAGTTTGTTCAGCGGGCGCGCGGTTCGGCACCGGCGATGGATCGATGGAGAGTGTACGTACGTGGGGAAAACGCGGGCTGCACCGTGCGACGCGATCGACAAGGAGGAGGGCGTGAAAAGGCCATTCTGGTGGTGCTGGCGCGATCGAAGAGCATGCATGACAGAATTTAATTATTTCATCCACCGTTCCCCTGAGGCGCGACAGACACATGCATCCACCAGCTCAGCTAGCAGGTCACACGAAGCTCGCCTCGCAACCAACCACCGGCATCAGAGGGGACACGCCTTCGAGCGAGGAGCAGCTAGAGCTAGAAGCGGCAAAGCCATCGAAGCCGACGTCTCATTTCGTCACGCCGGCCGGCCGCGTCATGCCATTTCCATTTCATCTCTCCTGCTCCGTCGCCCGGCCGTGTGCATTATCGAGCGCGTGAGGGAGGAAGAAGGGGAACTGAAAGCCACCGGGCGGGCACGGGGAACGCGCCGATCGTTGGCTGCCTCCTTGCTGCCAGCGCGCTCGATCGTTCACGGTGCCCGTGCCGGGCCGGCGTGTCGCGCTCGCGCGTGCACGAGAGATCCGTGAGCCCTGTCGCATGCTACTCTTACTTCTGTTGCGCTCCTGCTATCTTGCGCCCGGTTTGTTAGGCAGGCGGGCTGAGGCGTGATCGATCGATGGAGACGTCTAACAGTTCGACGCCGCATGGCATGGCGCCATCGAGCTAAGTAACCACATGTAAGGAACATGCATGATGCAGTCGATTTGGCACGTAATCTGCTCCGGCTGCCCATCCTTGTAGTACCTGAATGTAGGCAACAGGAAATCAACGTGCGTCGCGCACTGTAATGCCGATCTGCTGCTAACTGGTGCCTAATTAACACTACCGTACGAATCTGGGCCGTCGGATGTCCGAAACGGACGGCCGAGATTTCCCAAGGACGCCATATGCCATTGTAAATATATTTTTCACCCGTACTCTACTTGGAGACACGCCACCTATGAATACATCGTACCATTGAGCAATCTGTGCGCACGAGATGTACGTGGGGCCATAAGGCTATGGGTAATCCCAATATGAACTTTTTGAATAGCCTATATGCACTTTTCGTGTCTCTCCAATCCATGCATGTGACTATGTAAGGAGTTAAATTTGGTGTTTGTCGACATTTTCTGAGGTATTTATTCAATTGACAACAAAAATACCTGATTCAGAAACCTAGGGATGAGTTCATAAGTGATATCTAAATGCTCAATTGAGAGAACCGTGCCGTGTGCACGCGTAGACTTGTGCCGCCGTATTAGCATCCCTCTTAACAAATCAGAACCTAAAACCCTGGAAACTGGAGACCGTAGCTTTCATCTCCATCAGCAACTGATCTCCGCGCCTTCTCCTGTTCCCAAGCTTTGACAACCGCGCGCTTCCCCGCCATAAATAGAAATAGTTCACAGCAAATGTTACTACACTGCTTGCTTGGCCAGAGTCGGCGTGTTTTATGTTTTGAACACAGTGAAAACTCCAAAACTGTTTGGTGAGCTCTGTCAGGTTAGCATGCCTCTCGGCTATCAATAGATCTTGTTGGAGTTTTCTCCAAATCCACTCATCTCGGTGATGAGTATATAGGTAACCTAATACACGAGAAGGACGCAAGGAGTCTTCTTCTTTTAACCTTTCTGGTTTTTTACATTAAGTAACTTTTTAAATAAAATCAATGAAAATATGGAGCTGAACATGGGGAAATCGGAGAGGTCATGGCAATTGTCACATGATGTGTCTTCCGGCCAAGGATAGCTCGTGACATGCGCACCGCCCACATAATTGTCACCTTTGTCGCCTAGAGACAAGTATCTCAAATGATTTGGTTTTTAAAAATAAAACAGAGCCCCTTGAGGCCTCTTGAGTGTCACATGCTACATGCCCCTCCTCATCTACGTCTCCTTTTGTCGCCTAATGCAGTGATCTGGCACGAGTGAGAGAGAATCACTAACAAACTCATGAGAGACCACTATCTCAAATGGTTTTATTTTAGAAAAAAAAGAGCCCCTCGAATCATCTCTTGAGTGTCACATGCTACATCCCCCTCGCGAGCATGTCTCCTTTGTCGCCTGACGCGATCATCTGACAAGACTGAAAGAGAATCGCTAACAAACTCGTGAGAGACTGATATCTTAGATTGTTTTATATTTGAAAATAAGCCCCTCGAGGTCTCTCTTGAGCGTCGCATGCTACATGCCCACTCTGCCACATGTCTCATTTGTCGCTTCCCACAGTGATCAGTGAGATAGGATCACTAACAAACTCGCGAGAGATTGATATCTTAGATGGTTTTACTTTTTAAGGTCGCCCCCTTGAGGTCTTGTCACATGCTACATGCCAACTCTGCCACATGTCTCTTTTTCGCTTCCATAGTGATCAATGAGATAGGGTCACTAACAAACTCTGAGAGACTGGTATCTTAGATGGTTTTATTTTTGAAAAAAAGGCCAGCCCCTCGAGGTCTCTCTTGAGCGTCACATGCTACATGCCCACTCCACCACACGTCTCCCTTCAGAGAGATGATAAGATCACTAACAAACTCATGACATAGAAGTATCACAAAATGGTTTTACGTTTTTCAAGGAAAAAAAAACGAGCCACTCGAGACATCACATGCATGCCACACGGCCCAGACCAATAAACAAGTCGGCTTTCTCGCTCACCGGTTTCCCATGCCTGCAGCGAACCAGACGAGGGTATATCTGATCTGGCACGAGCAGGAGAGAATCGCTAAGGAACTCAGCGAGACGATGAGTATTTCAAATGGGTTTGTGTTTTGGCTTTGTACGACAGATCCCGCGCGTACGTGTCACAGTGTGATGCATGATTTCTCTACGTACCAAAAGATAAGGTTTTGCCGTCTACATGCCGCGCGCTTGGTAGGAAGTTGGAAGAGGAAGGAAAAGAGATCGAGGCATGTGGAGTGTGTGTGCATGGTGTGGCTGTTACACGTCGTCCTCATAGAAACTTGGCGTGCGGGGCGGGCGACTACTGTCTGTTTACCACGTCAAATCTCCGGCTAACCTTGGAATTAATCCAAGTTGGAAACACGCGCGCGCGGCAGTGTAATTATTAATGTACTACACTAATCTTCGATCGGATCGGGCACACTGCAGCCAGCGTTGGTACTTACTACGGAGTACTACTTACTAGTCAAAAGAGAGAAAGTAAATTAACTAGAGGTGGATCCATCGTGAGTGACCAGTAAGAGGAGAGCAAGGTCGATCAAAAACCTGCTCACATAGGTACGCAATGACGACGCGTGTACAGCAAACGTGCACCCTACTCCCTACCCAACGAGCTCGGTAGTATACAAGTTGAGGCCAGGATGATCTGCTGATTTAAGTTCGTTCGTTGTGACTCATTCTACCTCTGGAAAATAAAATTCAACGCACATGTTGTTACACCGCAGCAGACGCCAGACGGCTGCCGGCCTGCGACGAACCAAATCCCACAAAAGAATTAATCCCCGGAGCACATTTCAACGCGGCGCGAAACTGCATCGGTTTTCTTGGCCGCAAAACAACGGCCGTACGTAGTATTGTAATCGCCACCCGATGCAGCACGTTTCTGAACGTGTGACTAGTTTACTCCCGCCATATATCGCCGGTGGGATGGCGACAAGTGGCAGACCGGGCCGGCGCCGCGAGTCGCTGTCCTGCTCCCCGACTCCGTGAAGCCAAGTTGGTACGCACGAACTTTTTATAACAGCTTTTTTTGTTTTTGTTTGACGTACGGGACTTGTTATAACAGCTACTAGTAGTACACATGTGTTTTCTGGAAAGATAAGATCCCGCTACAAGTTTAAGACGATCTGATAAGATCGTTGCCGCATGCAGTGGCGGAGGCAGGATTGACTAATTTTGAGTGTTAGGGGGGCCGGTTAGAGTAAACAATTCAAAAATTATATTGTTCATTTTTTTTAGGAGCAAATCAATGGTATTAGGGGGGGGCCAGGGCCCTGCTGGTCCCCCCCGCCTTTGCCAGTGGCCGCATGCTATGTAGTACAAAATTAAGTACAATACGATCGACCTGTTCCCGTTTTCTTCTCCCCCTCGTGATTCACGAGTAGCCAGCACGGGCACGGCGGAGGGAGGGCGGGGAGCCGGCCGGAATAATGGCTGACACGGACGGACGCTTGATGCATAGTACGCGTTGGCCAAAAAAAAAAAAAACTGAGAAAGCTGCACGGTTCCCGTTTTCGTGGTCCGGATTGAGCAGACATGCATGCTGCACGAGTCATTTTATTTCTCCTCTGAATTACAGCGTATACACAAATATACATGGATACTACTGTATTTCCTCTTGTAAGACACGATCGAGAGTATTCTCTGAACTAGATTTAGGGATCTCATATGTTTTTCAAAAGGATACGAGGAACCCCTCAAGGTCATTCCGGCATTGTGCGCCTCACATGCTATTTGCCGGCAAAAAAAAAATCACATTTGCGTTTTTCTTTTTTTTTTTTGAACGGAATCTTACACTGCGTAATCAACAGAGAAAACAAAGAAAGTACAGAATTACGCAGTAGAACGAGCTGTCGAAGCCCAACACAACAGCAGCACCCGAGGACGCCGCTGAACCTCCGCATCGCCTGGAGTCCTCCAACGCCGAGCATCGCCGGAGAAGGAGCCACCAGGCCGCCGCCAGCCCAGGAAGGGAAGCCTCCCACTCTTGTAGAAGACCGCAAAGGCCGTCCGCCGCAAGCGACGGAGCTGAAGAACGCCGAACGAGCACGGCCAAAACACCTCCTCCCCGCAACCACCTTTCTTCCAACCACCCCTGCCCTGAGCACGACCACAGCTCGCCGGAGCCGCCGCCACAAGCATGCCTTGAACACCCCTTCTCCCCTCGCCGCCACGGCCAGCCAGAGAAGGAAGCAGAACAAACCAAGTTGAAGCAGAGCGCGCCGCCAGGATCCCTCCTCCCCTCGCCACCATGGCCGGCAGAAGAGGCCTGAACGCCGCACCAACATCCAGCAGCCACCCCGAAGATCCCAGAAATACGCTCCTGTACAGGCGACCAGGAAGGCCGCACCACCCCCAGATCCTGCACAGCAGGGCCAGAGCCCACCCTGCCGCGGCGAAGAAAGGATCAGGGAACAAAAGGTCCACAAGCCGGCCGCGTCTTCACGTCGACGACCATGATGACGTGAAACACACGTTCATTGGGAGACCCCAAGAGGAAGGTATGATGTAGTCAGCAGCAAGTTTTCCCTCAGAAAGAAACCAAGGTTATCGAACCAGTAGGAGCAGCAACTCTTCAGAAGGTTGTCAACGGCGCCAGAAAAATAGTGTTGTTGAGGGAGTCTGGACTGTTGACGTGGAATCTGCACACAACACAATCAAACTACTTTGCCCCAACGAAACAGTGAGGTTGTCAATCTCACTGGCTTGCTGAAAACAAAGGATTAAACGTATGGTGTGGAAAATGAGTATTAAATTGCAGAGAATGAAAAAGGAACAGTTTGCAGTTTGTGGTTGTTTAATCAGTGTAAAAGAATGGACCGGGGTCCACAGTTCACTAGTGGTGTCTCTCCATAAAAGATAACTAACATGTTGGGTGAACAAATTACAGCTGGGCAATTGACGAATAGTGAGCGCATGACAATGCATATACATGACATGTTGACTACTATGATATTTAATTGGGCATTACGACATAATACATAGATCGTTATCCAACAGCATCTATGACTAATAATCCACCGCCGGGTTGTCATCCGAGTCCCCTTGGTATTAAGTTGCAAGCAACGGATAATTGCATTAAGTAAAGTGCGTAATGTAAACAAACACATATGTCCGTGGACATAGCATCGTTAGGTTATCCCTAGTGGCAACAGCACATCCACAACCTTAGAACTTTCTGTCACTGTCCCAGGTTAAACGGAGACATGAACCCACTATCTAGCATAAATACTCTCTCTTGGAGTTACAAGCATCTACTTGGCCAAAGCATCTACGAGTAACGGAAAGCATGCAAGATCTTAAATAACATATAAGATAGATTGATAATCAACTTGACATAATATTCAATATTCATCGGATCCCAGCAAACACAACATGTAGCATTACAATAATATGATCTTGATCATGTAGGGCAGCTCACAAGATCTAAACATGATGGCACAAAGTGGAGAGACAACCATCTAGCTACTGCTATGGACCCGTAGTCCAAGGATGAACTACTCACGCATCACTCCGGAGGCAGGCATGGCGATGTAGAAGCCTCCGGTGACGATTCCCCTCTCCGGCAGGGTGCCGGGAAGAGGTTCTGAACCCTCCCGAGCTAGGGTTGACGACGGCGGCGTCTCTGGAACTTTTCGTGGATATTTGCTCAGGTACTTAGGGTTTTCGCGTCGGGGGGAATAAGTAGGCGAAAGGGCGGCGGCTGGAGACCCCAGGGGCCCACACCACCCCAGGGCGCGGCAGAGGGGGGCCCGCGCCCTGGCGTGTGGGGCCCCGTGGCCTCTCCTGCTCTTTGGTCCGTCAGTGTGTTCTGGAAAATAGGGACCCCGTGTAGTTTCGTCCAATTCCGAGAATATTTCCAGACTAGCTTTTCTGGAATACAAAAACAGCAGAAAACAGGAACTGGCACTTCGGCATCTTGTTAATAGGTTAGTCCCAAAAAATGTATAAAAGTGATATAAAGTAGATGCAAAACATGTAGCAATTGGTATAAAACAAGCATGGAACATCAAAAATTATAGATACGTTTGAGACGTATCAGCATCCCCAAGCTTAGTTCCTACTCGTCCTCGAGTAGGTAAACGATAAAAACAAATAATTTTTGAGGTGACATGCTACTATCATAATCTTGATCATATAATATTGCAAGGCACATGTAAATGAATGAAGTGATCCAAGTCAATGGTCTATAATTTGCTATCAAATAGATAATGAGTAAACAATGAATCACACAAGCTAAACGTTTTCATGAATAGTACTTTCGAGACAAGCATCAAACAGTTTTGCATAAGTGTTAACTCATAAAGCAATAGTTTCTAATAAAAGGTATTTAATCAACACAAAGGAAGAATTTAGTTTCAGCATTTGCTTCAACTTTCAACATATTTATCTCATGGATATTGTCAACACAAAGTAGTATAACAAGTCCAATACATTGCATATAACGCATGTTGTAACAAAGTTGACACTAGTGTTTGCTTGTGGAAGACAGAAAGAATAGGAAAACTGACTCAACATAAAAGTAAAAGAAAGGCCCTTCGCAGAGGGAAGCAGGGATTAAATCATGTGCTAGAGCTTTTAGGTTTTTGAAAGCATATAGAGATTGCATAAAATATTTGATACTCCTCCCAACCTTGCTAACACAAGCCATGGCTAACCGAATCCTCGGGTGCCTTCCATCAATCACATACCATGGAGGAGTATCTATTTTTGAGAGGTGTTTGTTAATTGTCAACGAATGGTAGCGGGTGAGAACAGTATTCTACCTGTCGAACGGACTTTTAAGAGCGGCTCCCATGAAGGACGTTATTTCTACCAGCAAGGCAGATCATCCCTCTTTCTCTTTGGTTTACACACATTCAGGTATTTCACTGTTTGTCATTGCTTACTGATGAATCAGGGCAAAAGTGTGAAGAGAATTAATTGGTTAAAGTTGTAATTAATTGGGACTGGGCACCCCGTTGCCAGCTCTTTTTGCAAGTTATTGGATAAGCGGATGTATATGCCACTAGTCCAGGTGTAAAAGTCCACTCGACAAATAGAATAAAGAATAACCACACTAATTCCTCATGAGCTAGTAAACATTGACACAAAAAGGGAATAATAACATTTTGAATAATTTAAAGGTAGCACATGAAAAATTTACTTGGAGTGGCAAGGAAATACCACATATAGGTAGTTATGGTGGACACAAATGGCATGGATTTTGGCTCAAGGATTTGGATGCACGAGAAGCATTCCCTCTCAGTACAGAGTTTAGGCTAGCAAGGTTATGTAAGCAAACAAGAATATCAACCCGTACACCAAGTTTTATATGACAAACATATTGCAAACGTTATAAGACTTCATACCGTCTTCCTTGTTAACCAAACCCTGTTATTAGAAAATATCTAGACCTTAGAGGTACCACGATGCAAACCAAATTTTCAACAAGCTTTACGGTAGTTCTTCACTAATAGGCTTAACTCATGTGATGCACAATTTAATCATGATCTACTTGTTAACTCAAAACAATTGACAAGCATCAAGTTATCCATTTTAGTGATCTACAAGATTAAGCAAGTTTTTCCTTATACCAATTACCACATGCAACATTTTCTGAACCAACCAAACACCAATCAATTTATTTCATCAACTCTCCAAACAAATATAAGTGAAGCAAGAGAGTACTTTCTACAAAAGAAAGCTAATAGCTCTGACAAGAGATACATGAAAACAAGAGCTAAAAGCTGAACAGCGCTAGATATGAATACTCAACAAATATAAGTGAAGAATAGGAGTATTCTCATGAAAAAGCGGAGCGTGTCTCTCTCCCAATCAAGAATGCTAGGGTCCAGTCAAGCTTTATTGAAAATAAAAGTGCAATACTGAAAATAAAAAGCACACAGACGCTCCAAGAAAAGCACATATGATGTGAAAGAATTAAAATATAGTTTCACTAGAGATGACCTGATAATTTTGACGATGAAGAAGGGGATGCCTTGGGCATCCCCAAGCTTAGACGCTTGAGTCTTCTTGAAATATGCTGGGGAGATCCATGGGAGCCTCCCCAAGCTTAAGCTCTTCACTCTTCTTGATCCTATTATATCATCCTTCTCTCTTGACCCTTGAAAACTTCCGTCACACCAAACTCAAAGTAGATCTCATTAGAGGGTTAGTGCATAATCAAAAATTCACATGTTCTGTAAAGACGCAATATGATTTGTTACTTTAAACATTAGCTACAGCCACTGATGTTATGTGAAGCTCTTCCACCCAAAAAAGAATTTCACTCAACACTAGTAAAAGAGAGAATGCGAAAAATAAAAAGGCATAATCTGTCTAAAACAGAACAGTCCGCAAAGACGAATTTTTTCGAGGCACTTACGACGCTCAGATCGAGAAACTCTGAACTAATGAAAGTTTCAGACATTCATAAAGATTACGCACAAAAATTTCAGATTTTTAACAATCTGGTGATTTTAGGAATTTCGTACAGTGAACAGCAAAAATCTGTTTCTGCGCAGCAATCAAAATTAAGCATCATCTTATCATTAGAGGCTACTCTTGGCACAACAATGCGAGAAAATAAAGATACAAAGGAGTTGCTACAGAAGTAAACAAACTCCTTGACTCAATAAAAGAAAAATTGCAGAAAAATAAAATGGGTTGCCTCCCATAAGCGCTTTTCTTTAACGCCTTTTAGCTAGGCACAAAGCATGCATCAAGTATTACCAAGTGAAGAAGCATCAACATTGTAATTTGTTCGAACAATAGAATCATAAGGTGGCTTAATCTTCTTCCTAGGAAAGTGTTCCATACCTTTCTTGAGAGGAAATTGATATTTTATATTCCCTTCTTTCATATCAATAATAGCACCTACAGTCTAAGAAAAGGTCTTCCCAACACAATAGGGCATGATGGATTGCACTCAATATCCAAGACAATAAAATCAACGGGGACATAATTGTTGTTAACCATGATAAGAACATCATCAATTCTTCCCAAAGGTTTTTTAATAGTAGAATCAACAAGGTGAACATCCAAGTAACAATTTTCCAAAGGTGCTAAATCAAGCATATCATATAATCTTTTAGGCATAACAGAAATACTAGCACCAAGGTCACACAAAGCATTGCAATCAAAGTCATTCAATTTCAATTTAATGATGGGCTCCCAACCATCTTCTAACTTCCTAGGGATAGAAGCTTCATGTTTTAATTTCTCTTCCCTAACTTGTATGAGAGCATTAGTAATATGTTTAGTAAAAGCCATGTTTATAGCACTAGCATTAGGACTTCTAGCTAGCTTTTGCAAGAACTTAATTACTTCAGAAATATTGCAACCATCAAAATCAAAGTCATTATCATCAAAAGTAATGGAATTATTCTCTTCCTTATTGCTAGAAATTTCAGCATCTTTATCAAGGACAGTTTCAGAGTTATCAGGCAATTTAGGACATTTTGCAATAGAAGTGGAAACATTACCAACACCAACTATCTTGCCATTAATGGTAGGAGGTTTGTTAACACTTGAGTTTGAAGCTTTTCAGAAGTAGTAATAGTATAAACTCTAGCAATATTGTTCTTTCTAGCAATTTCATCCTCTCTTTCCCATCTAGCATGCAATTCAGCTAACATCCTCACATTGTTATCAATTTTAACTTGTATAGCATTGAGAGTTTTGCTCTCTTTAACATCATGAGGCATGTTCTTTAGTTTCAATAAGTCAACATCAAGAGCAAGACTATCAACTTTAGAGGAAAGCACATCAATTTTCCCAAATTTCTCCTCAACAGTTTTATTGAAAGCAGTTTGTGTACTAATAAAATCCTTAAGCATAACTTCAAGATCAGAGGGTACACTCTTATTATTATTGTAGGAGTTACTATAGGAATTTCCATAACCATTGCCACTATTAGAAGGATAGGGCCTATAATTGCTATTACCAAAATTATTCCTATAAGCATTGTTGTTGAAATTATTATTTTTAATGAAGTTCACATCAACATGCTCTTCTTGAGCAACCAAAGAAGCTAAAGGAACATTATTTGGATCAACATGTGTTTGACCATTTGCAAGCATAGACATAATAGTATCAATTTTGGCACTCAAGGAGGAGGTTTCCTCAACAGAATTTACCTTCTTACCTGTTGGAGCTCTCTCGGTGTGCCACTCATCATATCATCAAGAAGCTTTGTTGCAGCACCCAAAGTGATGGACATAAAGGTACCTCCAGCGGCCGAATCCAATAAATTCCTCGAAGAAAAATTTAATCCTGCATAGAAGGTTTGGATGATCATCCAAGTAGTCAGTCCATGAGTGGGACAATTTTTAACCAATGATTTCATTCTCTCCCATGCTTGAGCAACATGTTCATTATCAAATTGCTTAAAATTCATTATGCTACTTCTCAAAGAAATAATCTTAGCAGGAGGATAATATTTTCCAATAAAAGCATCTTTGCATTTAGTCCATGAATCAATACTATTTCTAGGCAAAGATAGCAACCATTCTTTAGCACGTCCTCTCAAGGAGAAAGGAAAAAGTTTCAGTTTAATAATATCACCATCTACTTCCTTGAGCTTTTGCATTTCACAAAGTTCAACAAAGTTATTAAGGTGAACAGCAGCATCATCAGTACTAACACCAGAAAATTGCTCTTTCATAACAAGATTTAAAAGTGCAGGTTTAATTTCATAAAATTCTGCTGAAGCAGCAGGTGGAGCAATAGGTGTGCATATGAAATCATTGTTGTTCGTGCTAGTGAAATCACACAACTTAGTGTTCTCAGGAGTACTCATTTTAGCAGAAATAAAAACAGTACAGAAAATAACTTGAAAGTAAACTAGATGCAAGTAACTAATTTTTTTGTGTTTTTGATAATTGAAAGCAAACAAGATAAAATAAAATAAACTAAGCAAGACAAAAACAAAGTAAAGAGATTGGAAGCGTGAAACTCCCCTTGCAGAAGACTGCTGTCTCCCCGGCAACGGCGCCAGAAAAATAGCTTGATGACGTGAAACACACGTTCGTTGGGAGACCCCAAGAGGAAGGTATGATGTAGTCAGCAGCAAGTTTTCCCTCAGAAAGAAACCAAGGTTATCGAACCAGTAGGAGCAGCAACTCTTCAGAAGGTTGTCAACGGCGCCAGAAAATAGTGTGAGGGAGTCTGGACTGTTGACGTGGAATCTGCACACAACACAATCAAACTACTTTGCCCCAACGAAACAGTGAGGTTGTCAATCTCACTGGCTTGCTGAAAACAAAGGATTAAACGTATGGTGTGGAAAATGAGTATTAAATTGCAGAGAATGAAAAAGGAACAGTTTGCAGTTTGTGGTTGTTTAATCAGTGTAAAAGAATGGACCGGGGTCCACAGTTCACTAGTGGTGTCTCTCCATAAAAGATAACTAACATGTTGGGTGAACAAATTACAGCTGGGCAATTGACGAATAGTGAGCGCATGACAATGCATATACATGACATGTTGACTACTATGATATTTAATTGGGCATTACGACATAATACATAGATCGTTATCCAACAGCATCTATGACTAATAATCCACCGCCGGGTTGTCATCCGAGTCCCCGTTGGTATTAAGTTGCAAGCAACGGATAATTGCATTAAGTAAAGTGCGTAATGTAAACAAACACATATGTCCGTGGACATAGCATCGTTAGGTTATCCCTAGTGGCAACAGCACATCCACAACCTTAGAACTTTCTGTCACTGTCCCAGGTTAAACGGAGACATGAACCCACTATCTAGCATAAATACTCTCTCTTGGAGTTACAAGCATCTACTTGGCCAAAGCATCTACGAGTAACGGAAAGCATGCAAGATCTTAAATAACATATAAGATAGATTGATAATCAACTTGACATAATATTCAATATTCATCGGATCCCAGCAAACACAACATGTAGCATTACAATAATATGATCTTGATCATGTAGGGCAGCTCACAAGATCTAAACATGATGGCACAAAGTGGAGAGACAACCATCTAGCTACTGCTATGGACCCGTAGTCCAAGGATGAACTACTCACGCATCACTCCGGAGGCAGGCATGGCGATGTAGAAGCCTCCGGTGACGATTCCCCTCTCCGGCAGGGTGCCGGGAAGAGGTTCTGAACCCTCCCGAGCTAGGGTTGACGACGGCGGCGTCTCTGGAACTTTTCGTGGATATTTGCTCAGGTACTTAGGGTTTTCGCGTCGGGGGGAATAAGTAGGCGAAAGGGCGGCGGCTGGAGACCCCGTGGGGCCCACACCACCCCAGGGCGCGGCAGAGGGGGGCCCGCGCCCTGGCGTGTGGGGCCCTGGTGGCCCTCTCCGTCGCTCTTTGGTCCGTCAGTGTGTTCTGGTAAAATAGGGACCCCGTGTAGTTTCGTCCAATTCCGAGAATATTTCCAGACTAGCTTTTCTGGAATACAAAAACAGCAGAAAACAGGAACTGGCACTTCGGCATCTTGTTAATAGGTTAGTCCCAAAAAATGTATAAAAGTGATATAAAGTAGATGCAAAACATGTAGCAATTGGTATAAAACAAGCATGGAACATCAAAAATTATAGATACGTTTGAGACGTATCAGACCACGCCCCGACCACCAACTCCCATCAGATCGACGGATCTGGGGGCACCACACGCCAGAAGCCTCACGACTCCGCCAACTAAGGCCTCACCGTGGTGGGGAAGAAGCTCCGGCCAACTTATGCCACCCCGCCGCCACCACCACCACCCTGCCAGCGCCGGTGGGAAACCTACACCTACTATCTACAAGCCTCAGGCACAGATCGACGGCCCCTCCACCCTCCCGCCGCCACAAGGGCAGCCGGAGAGGGAGGAAGCCAGCGATCTGGCCGTCGGCTGGACACTGGATCTCGTCGCCCTTCCTTTCGCCTCTCAGAGGAACTGTTCACGAGAGGGAGGGGAGGAACAGTATTTCACATTTGCGTTTTTCTAGCCTGAATACCTTAAAATTAGCTCTTCAGCTCGTGGGCCGCAATCCCGAATGAAAACCGGCCTTGTCGCATGTATGATCTAGAGTCATTTTGACTAGCAAGCAGAATTGGGCAATTGTAATGAGGTACGTCGATACAATTTGCCAAGTTTGTGACCACCGCCACAACTAGGAAGTTGGGAAACTTAACCGCGTAGAGTGATGTGATGGCTTAGCTTAAAGTGATGGCTTTGGATGTCTCCAACGGGGCGACGCATCGAGTCCGCACGCCTCCGTTCCTGTCCGCGGGGGTCAAAAACACGGCCCAACGGGGCGACGCAAACGGACCGCGGTCCGTTTTTTGGTCCGCCGCGACCCATTCCTGGCCCAAATTTGGGCCACCGATGCGTCGGGCGCGGACGCGAGCGGAGCGCTATTGTGTCCTCCTCTGGTCCGCCCCTGGCCCAACCGTCAGGCCATTCCCCACCCCAATCTCCTCCGCCTCTCTCGCCCCTCCCGCCGCCACCCCGCCGTCGCTCCCTCGATTTGGCACTGCAGGCCATTCCCGGGACGCCATCTCCTGCTCCTCTTCCTCCCCGTCACCGGAGCTGCTTCCTCCCCGCCACGGCCGGTGAATCTTGCGACCACATCTGTCGGAGCGCCCGCGACACCAACAACGCCCACAAGGTGTTCGGCCGTCAGCCCCGGCACCAACTCAGGTACGAACTTGGCCATGGATAGCTACGATGAATGGTACTACAAGAACTACATCCTGTGCGCGCCATCATCGGATGATTCCTCGGACGATGAGAGTGACGGCCTGGTTGCCACCCTCATCGTCAATGAGTACATTGAGAGGATGCGGCCGGTGTTCCGAGGCTCGTTGCCGGGCCGTTCTCCTGCATTGGACCGGAACCGGAGAGCTGGCCAACTCCAGCTCTGGGGGGACTACTTTCGTCCCCACAGACCCACGTATCCTCCCAAGATTTTCCGGCGCCGTTTCCGGATGAGAAGATCTTTGTTCAACCGTATCCGGTTGGGGATGATGCATTTTGATGACTATTTCATATGCAAGCCAGATGCATGTGGTGCCCTCGGTTTCTCATCATACCAGAAGTGCACCGCCACCGTTCGCATGCTTGCATATGGAATTGCAGGTGATCTTGTGGACGAGTACGTGCGGATGAGCGAGTCCACGTGCCTAGAAGCAATGTACAAGTTTTGCAAGGCCGTGGTGCAGGTGTTCGGCCCCGAGTACTTGAGGGAGCCCAATGCTGCCGACATGACCCGGCTCTTGGCCATCAACGAGGCCAGAGGGTTCCTTGGGATGCTTGGCAGCATAGATTGTATGTATTGGGAGTGGAGGAACTGCCCATTTGCTTGGCAGGGGCAATACAAGGGCCATGTTGGGGCGTGCACGGTCGTGCTTGAGGCCGTGGCATCACAAGATTTGTGGATTTGGCACTCGTTTTTTGGCATGGCCGGCTCGCACAAGGACATCAACGTGCTGCAGCGGTCTCCGGTGTTCAACAGGCTTGCCAATGGACTCGCACCCCAGGTGACCTATGAGATCAATGGTCACGAGTATGACAAGCCTTATTATCTTGCTGATGGGATTTATCCTACATGGACTACTTTTGTGAAGACCATCTCCAATCCCAGTGATGAGAAGAAGAAGAGGTTCGCCAAGAAACAAGAGAGTGCTAGAAAGGATGTGGAGCGTGCATTCGGTGCCCTCCAGTCACGGTGGGCTATTGTTCGCCACCCCGCTAGGACATGGGACAAGGACCAACTCTGGGAGGTGATGACAGCTTGTGTGATCATGCACAACATGATCGTGGAGGACGAACGCGACGAGGGTATGCATGATCAGGCTTGATAGTTTCAGGGTCAGTTGGTACAGCCCCAGGGACCGTCCACATTTGATCAGTTCCTCGACTTTCACCGTGACATTCGTGAGAAGGTGTCTCATAACCAGCTCCAAAATGATTTGGTGGAGCATGTCTGGCAGCACTACGGTAACCAGTAGTTCCATTTGATGAACTATTGGTCTTATTTTTATTTGGTTTGTAAGACTATGCATGAAACAATTTATATTATTTGCTGAATTATTTGGATTGTAATAACTATTTGATAAACCATTTGGATTGTATTATTCGGATTGTATGATTTATTTTGTTTCCTATATACTTGTTTTCTATAGATTGATCAAAAACCCTGGCCGGGCTGACTCGATGCGTCGGCCCACCCCCCTATATATGAATGAAAATGGCCCATATATGACCTGTTAACAAAAAAAAAAAACATGCGGGCGGACTCGATGCGTCGGCCCGTTCGGGGAACTGGCCAGAAAGGGGCGGACATGGGCCGAACGCGTGTCCGTTTGCCGACGCAAACGGACCAAACGCGCGTCTGTTTGCATCGCCCCGTTGGAGACATCCTTAGCATTGTTATTAAAACACCAAATTAAGCGGGCACATAGCTAGGTGACAGATCCCGTTTCACAGTGTTATAATTCCATTACCAAACGCTGAAGCTTTGTCATCTACTACATGGATGCCGTGCTTGGTAGGAAGTTGTGTCACTTTGGTCACGATAGTCTGCTAATTTGTTGGTTCGTTGCGACTCATTCTACCCTTGGAAAATCAAAAAAAGAAAGATATCGTTTAGGATCGGACGACCGGTTCGTAAGTAGCTGCGGCCCGGAGACCCGGGCTCCGCAGCTCTGCTGATGCTGACAGTTGGTTCCTGGCAAGTTTACTCCCGTTAATTTCTTCCCAGTACTTGTCGCGGATACCTGATGCTGACAGTTGGTTCCTGGCAAGTTTACTCCCGTTAATTTCTTCCCAGTACTTGTCGCGGATACACAAATATATGCGTTCAAACTCTTACCAGAAGAAACTACTTATAAACTTGAACGCACATGTTGTTACTAGACACCACAGCAGGCGGCTGCGACGAACAAAACCACGCCGGCCGCACCAGGATTCATCAAACCAAATCCCCGCAGCAAACTCCCATGTGCAGGTCGACCGAAAGCGAACCTGCTTGAGTTTTCTTGCCCGCAAACGGGCCGTATTGTCAATCTTCGTCGTCGCTCCGTGCACGTTTCTGAACGTGTGACTAAAAAATAAAAATAAAAAAGGAAAAAGTTTACTCCCGCCGTATATCGCCGAGGAGTCGACTAGCTTCGCCCCATAATCTAATATCTTGTCATCTGCTACGAAAGTGTTTTGTTTTCTTCTGGAGCCCGGCCCGGCCCGGTGGGATGGCGACAAAGTGTCAAGAGCGGGCTGCGAGTCTCTGTCCTGCTCCCCGTCTCCGTGTAGCCCAAGCTGATACGCACGACCGTCACGTACAACAACTAGCAAGTAAGTACACAACATGTGTTTGCTGGAAAGATATACTCCCTCCGTCCCAAAATAAGTGTCTCAAAGTTGTACAAAAGTAAATGTATCTATACTTGTTTCATGTCTAGATACATCTACTTTTTGACAAATCTAAGACAGTTATTTTGGGACGGAGGGAGTATAAGTATTATGGCGGTACAAGTTTAAGTGGATCTGATAAGATCGTTGCCGCACTGCATGCTACAAAATCGGGTACGGTACGATTGATATCGTTTCCTCCTCCCCCCTCGTGATTCACGAGCCAGCACGCACGGCGGAGGCCACGGAGCCGGAATGAAAGCTGACACGGACGGACGCCTAGCTTGCGCGCGGTCGACAGGATCGATTCCGTCGCGCGGTTTCTGACTACCCGTTTCTGCTAATTGAGGTAAGGTTAGGTGCGCGCATGTTACCTAATTAGGAAACCTCCTATTCCCTTTGTGTGCACGTTCGGCCAGCCTGGCTACCGCCCCTGTCACGCTAATTTTCGGGCCTGACACGTACTTTTCCGTGTGCGCGAGGTGCAGACTGCACTATTCCCTTTTCTCTTTTCCCTTTTGACGCGCACATGCATAATTTGAAAATTTGCTGGATCTAAACTATTCCCTTTTCGTGAATAAAGGAACTTAAAGAGAACCAGATTTTTCAAATTCTCCAGAAATTTGAATTGTCTTGATGAAATCTATTCCCTTTTTTCGCACATAGGGAAAAACTAATTTTGCTGGATCTACACTATTACCTTTTGTTGCAGAAACGAATTTGAAAGGAAACAAAAAATTTCAATTTCCATCAAAAGTATGGGTGGAAAATCAATTCCCTTTTTGGGCATGGATATTTTAGGGTAAAAAAGATGGGAGGGAGATCAGAAATTCCACTTCCAACTAGTACAAAAAAATATTCAAATAAAGAGCTCCACTTCCAACTAGTACAAACTATTCACTTTTTCCACTTCCATTTTTGGCGTAATATCTTCTTCTTTTAACTCGCTCGCTGGTTTAGTGCCAAACAAATTCCGGCACACTTATTTGAACGACATGTGGAGTAAAACAATTACCTTTTTAGGGAAAAACAAGAAACTATTATTTTTTTTTGCCATCAAAAAACACCGGAGGAAAAATCAATTCCCTTTTTGGGCGAGTGATATTTTAGGGTAAAATAAAATGGGTGGGAAATCAGAAAATCCCACTTCCAACTAGTGTAATTAGTTTGAACAAATAAGAGCTACCATTTCCAGCTGGTGCAAAATAATCCGTATAACAAATTCTAAAAGGTCGAACCTGATGCGGACGTGTCTCGCATCCGTGTTCGCAACAAATAAGAGCATCTTCACTCACAGCACCCAAATGGCGCCGAATGGTCGTCCGGACAGGCCCTATTGGCACCGTCCGGACGAGTAGGAATTAATAGGCGGTGGCGCTCTCTCGCGGCGCCCAAACAAAAAAATTAAACTTAAAATATGATGAATTTCATTCAAATTTTAGGATATTTTAGAAATTTGAACGAACTTTAATGAAATTTAAACCTAAACCAATCTAATGGCGGCGGTAGCGCTCGAACGCGCTGTACCGTCCTCGTCCTTGACGCCGCTTCCACTTCCAACTAGTAGAATTTTTTGATCAATTAAGGAACTCCACTTCCAAGTAGTATAAAAATTGAAAACACAACTAGATCATAACTAGTCCCTTTACAAATTGAAAAAAAAGGAGTGACATAAGAAAAACGCATTTCCAAACCGGTACAACCATGAGATATAACAAGTTCACTGAAAGGATACGGACCAGTTGGAATTAAGTTTTACAAGGACAAACACAAAAGTGCCAATAAATGAGTACATGAGGTTTCATACATCTTCTACAAGTACCCCTGATCATACGTAAAACAAAAAGGCAACAGCAGAGACGGAAGAACCTCGCCGCCACCAGCGCTCGGCCTTCGGCCGGCGACGCCGTCCGACGGCAGCGAGAAAGGGGGCTGGGGATAGGGACGGCTAGGGTTCCCGCCCGCCGCTCGCGGGAGCGACGAGGGGAATGAGAGGGAAGGGGAAAAAAGAATCCGGATCAAAGCTAACAAACCATCGTCAAACAATATCATCAGCACCTTGATAAATATGTCGATGGTGATCAGGTCGGAAACATTTGAAAACAAATATATATTCCATGCCCCTACAAGTTAGGTATTTTTGCTAATTGTTTATACTAGTAGGTGTGTTTTTCCTATTCCCACCCATTATTTTTCCTATGAAAACTCGTCCAAAAAGTGAAGTTAAAATAAATTTGGCCTAAGAAAAAAATATTTTTTTTGTATAGAATACATGATTCATATAAAATTTCAGTTTATTGATATACTTTTGTTTACTGCTCTACAAAAAGAGTTGACCAGCTCAAAAAATGCATATTCACGTGACAAAAAAAAGAATAAAGGGAATAGAGAAAACATATAAGCATTTTTTGTGCATGTGGGTAGCAGCTAAAACAAGAATCACGTTGTACTAAAATTACGAAAAGAGTAAAGAGCTGTGTAGCGTGTATGCATGCGTGAGCAAAGAGCTACATGTGTAGCAGTGTAGCCAGAAAAAAAAAACAAGAGGCGGGTCTACGTGCATGCATGGATTAGGCGGCAAGGTTAGGAGATCAAACTAATGTGCAACCCATGCATGCGGGGCATGAATAGTAATTAGCTAGCGCAACCATTTGCATGTAGATTCCATGTACTGACCAGGTCACGCCCCGCATGCATGTACTGACCAGGTCGCGGAAAAAAATACTGGATTTTCTTTAGTTTCAGTAAAACTCAATGAAAAATCAATTCCTTTTTTTGGGCTAGTGATTTTTTAGGGTAAAAATAAATACGTGGGAGATCGAAAAATCCCACTTCCAACTAGTATAATTTTTTTGAACAAATGATAGCTGCCACTTCCTACCAGTACAAAAAAATTGAACAAATAAAAATCCAATTTGATTTTTGATCTATCTATTTTGGTGAAATAATTGGGTTGATTTAAAAGAAAAAAGATGCTAAACTGTAATAAGGACAATGGATAAAACCAATGATCGAACTGATACATGACAGTGCAGTGACAGAAATAAGTGGGAACCAATTAAGTTTTACAACAAAAATGAAAAATAGTCGATCCAGTTCACACTGCTTATTCGAGTTCCTGATCAAAAGAAACAAATTATTACCAACACACTATCATACAAATTATCGATGAGAAAAAACCAGTCAAATATTACCAATCACATAGCAAACAAATTATCAGGTGGGGATAATAAAAACATTATTACCAGTACACTAGCATACAAGTTATCGATATGAAATGAACTAGTCAAATATTACCAATCTTATAGCAACCAAATTATCACGAGGGGATACTATAAACATTATTACCAACACGCTAGCATACAAATTATAGAGAAGAAAAAACCAGTCAAATATTACCAACCACATACCAAACAAATTATCAGCTGGAGGTACTAAAGACATTATTACCAATATACTATCATACAAATTATCGATAAGAAATGAACTAGTCAAATGTAACCAATCATATAGCAAACAAATTATCATGAGGGGATACTATAAACATTATTACCAACACAATATCATACAAATTATCGAGGAGAAAAAACCAGTCAAATATTACCAATCACATAGAAAACAAATTATCAGGTGAGGGATACTAAAAACATTATTACCAATACACTAGCATACAAGTTATCGATAAGAAATGAACTAGTCAAATATTACCAATCTTATAGCAAACAAATTATCAGGAGGGGATACTATAAACATTATTACCAACACACTATCATACAAATTATCGAGGAGAAAAAACCAGTCAAATATTACCAATCAGATAGCAAACAAATTATCATGTGGGGATACTAAAAACATTATTAACAATACACTAGCATATAAGTTATCGAAAATATTACCAATCTTATAGCAAACAAATTATCACGAGGGGATGCTAAAAATATTATTACCAACACACTAGCATACAACTCTAAAATCAAATGTTACCAATCATATGGCAAACAAATTATTACGTGGGGACACTATAAACATTATTACCAACACAATATCATACAAATTATCGAAGAGAAAAAACCAGTCAAATATTACCAATCACATAGCAACATATTATCAGGTGAGGGATACTAAAAACATTATTACCAATACACTAGCATACAAGTTATCGATAAGAAATTAACTAGTCAAATATTACCAATAATATAGCAAACAAATTATTATGAGGCGATACTATAAACATTATTAACAATACACTAGCATACAAGTTATCGATAAGAAATAAAGTAGTCAAATATTACCAATCATATAGCAAACAAATTATCACGAGGGTATACTATAAACATTATTACCAACACACTATCATACAAATTATCGATGAGAAAAAAACCAATCAAATATTACCAATCACATAGCAAGCAAATTATCAGGCGGGGGATACTAAAATATTATTACCGATACACTAGCATACAAGTTATCGAAACAAAATGAACTAGTCAAATATTACCAATCACATAGCAAACTAATTATCAGGTGGGGGATACTAAAAATATTATTACCAATACACTAACATACAAGTTATCGATAAGAAATAAACTAGTCAAATATTACCAATCTTATATCAAACAAATGATCACGAGGGGATACTATAAACATTATTACCAACACACTATCATACAAATTATCGAGGAGAAAAAACTAGTCAAATATTACTAATCACATACTCCCTCCGTTTCAAAATATAAGGCGCGCTATTTTTATGCAGGTCTTGGGTGCTCAACTTTGACAGTTAATATATAATAAATTAAGAGGATCTAGAATGTATAAATTGTATCGTTGGATTTGTCTTGCAAAATTCTTTCATTTCATATATTTTATAATAATTTTGTGGTCATGTTATAGATACAAATTATGGTCAAAGTTGGACGTCGTTGACCAACGAAATTAAATGACGCCTTGTATTTTGGGATAGAGGGAGTACCAAACAAATTATCAGGTGGGGTAATAAAAACATTATTACAAATACACTATCATAAAAATTATCGATACGAAATGAACAAGTCAAATGTTACCAATCATATGGCAAACAAATTATCACGTGGAAATACTATAAACATTATTACCAACACACTATCATACAAATTATTGAAGAGAAAAAACCAATCAAATATTACCAATCAGATAGCAAACAAATTATCAGGTGGGGGATACTAAAAACTTTATTACCAATACACTAGCATACAAGTTATCGATAAAAAATTAACTAGTCAAATATTACCAATCTTATAGCAAACAAATTATCATGAGGGGATACTATAAGCATTATTACCAATACACTAGCATACAAGTTATCGATAAGAAAAAAATAGTCAAATATTACCAATCACATAGCAAACAAATTATCAGATGGGGATACTATAACATTATTAACAATACACTAGCATACAAGTTATCGATAAGAAAAAAACTAGTCAAATATTACCCACCAATCGCTTTAAGATTTTCTCTCATTCTCAACATAATGGTGATTAGATCTGATTTTATAAAAAACAAATACATGTTCCCATGTCCATACTAGTAGAAAGTGGTAGTTCTATTTTGTTTCTATTTTTATACTAACATAAAGTGTATTTTTCCTATTTCTCGTAAATTTGGCCTAAAAAGCTATATTATACAAAATACTCCCTCTGATCCCAAAAAATGTCGCTGATACAGGTATGAATTTGTGCATCGTAAGTATATTTCCTCCGACACTTTATACAGACCGGAGGGAGTACATGTTTCCATTAAAAAGAGGATTTTTTTTAGTTTAGTTATACTTTTTCAATTTACTGATCTGTAAGAAAAGGGAATAGAAATTGAAATCGCCTATGTACTGCGTCGGTTATGGATTATTTATTACAGTAAGAGATGGCAGCGATTAAGTCAGACATTGTCAACCATTAAAAGATTTCTAGTTGCTAAGTTGGCCCGCATGTTATATATACAAAGAAAAAAAGATGGGCCCACGTACAAAAAACGTATCGTGACTTGTGAGGATTCATTGTGTTCTTAGAAAGGGAATAGGATCAAGTTCTTCCCGCAAGTTACTAAGAGCATCTCCAACAGGCGCGCTATGGCTCCGCGTCCTAAAAAACTTATACAGCGCCAAATTAGTGGTTTAGAGTGCGGAGTCCGTGGAGAGGTTTTCTAGACGCACAAAAATATAGCGCACAGCGCTCTAGCAGACGCAATAAAAATAGAGTGCCACAAATATGTCTACAACAAACAGGTTCCTAACTTTTACAAACAAATCCAATTAACACACAATCAGGTTCCTAACCAAAAATGAAAAAATCAGGCCGGAGAGGGCAGTGCGTGAGGCCGGCCGCCAGCCGCCATTGCGGCCGCGCCTACGCGTCCGGCCGGCCGCCGTTCCGCCTCCGCGTCCGCCCGGCCGCCGTTGTGCCTACGCGCCCGCCCGGACGCCGATGTGCCTCCGGCTAGCAGCCTGCCCTCGCCGGAGGAGGCCCGCCGCCGCGCCCGCACTCGCCTCTGCGGCGGAGGAGGCTGCTCGTGGCCTGCCGGAGAAGCCCGTCAATCCAAGTTAGCAAAAAAAAAAGAATGTGCGCCTGTCGATCGATCTCCTCGCGATTCTTTTGTCAAGAAAAAAAGGGAAGAGTACGAGACAGCTGGGGCAGGCATATACGTACGTACGGCCGAACGAACGCGTATACTACTGTGTGGGACCACGCTACGCACGGACGAGGAAAGGCTCGACCGAGCGAGCGCTCGCGCGCGCGCGAGGTAGCCTTTTCGCGGGCTGGGATGATGTATCTCGTGATCATCCGTTACCAACATTTATCTTCTCTTGAACGAACGCCCAACGGGCACCCCGGCCCTGAAGTTAACAACAACATATATGCCGGAGGGTGCCGGATATGTGTTCGGTCAACGCACCCTAAAGACAAACTCCAAAATAATTTCTAAAAAAGACCACACCGGCGGCGGCTCTTGCATTTCAATACGAACTCAAACATAGAAAATGACATATAATTCAAATTATTACAACACAAGTGCGGAGGTTCTTGCTAAGTTTAAACACGAATGCAAAGTTTCAACACGAATTAAAGTTTAAAACACATCGAGAAAATATGAAACCGCTTAATTTGCAACGTTGACTGCTTTCATCGCCCACAAGTGCGCCACTAGGTCATTGTGCAGCTGCAGATGCCTTGTTCCATCCCGATGTATGGCAAGAAATTCTGAGTACTGCGTCGGCACGCCCGGCTGTGGATGGGCCATAGGCCCCTGGAAATCAAACACCTCACTGACCAGTTGCCTCCTCATATCTCGCTCACTCTCAATGATCATGTTGTGCATGATAACACAAGCACTCATGATCTCACACATTTGATCTAGCCTTTGAACGAACGGTCGAACAGCTTGCATGCGCGGCGGGAGGGAGGAGGCGTACCGGGCTGAATTAGCTGCGCCGACGCAAGACGAGGTCAGAGACCGGCGGGGAGCGGCGGCAAGAAGGCCTGGGTGAGCGTTGCGATTTGAGCCCCAAGGTGCGAATCTAGTAGGCGACGACGAGAGTGGCGACGATGGTGCGAATCGCCGACGAGAGGAGAAAGGAGGAGGGGGTGGGGAGCGAATGAATCACGTCACGCCGGCGTTCTGTGTATGACGGGCGGGCCAAACCTGTCGGAGGGCATGTCCGCCCCATGTCCGGCACAAACTGAACTCCTAAATTCAGTCACAAACTGAACTAATTCAGGTTATTAGCGACGGGCATAAATCAACTCCGTCTACAATAGTATTTACTAGCGACAGATAAAACTAACCACCGTCTAAGAGTGCAGCTGCGTCGGTTTAGAATTCGAGTCGTCTCCAATAGTAGTAATATAAGCGACGGTCTGCAATTTGGACCGCTGCAGGTCTTATCAGAGACGGACCACAAATTTCACCGGCTAAGGTCCCTTTTCCCAGACGGCCATTCTTTTTTTTTTTACCGGCTCTAAGTCACGTCTCTAATGTGAGGTTTTGTACTAGTGTGAGGGTACATTGCTCTGAGTTTCTAGGAGTCATGGTCCTTCTTCAGAGGCTTCTGGGATATGTTCTAACGCTGGCTTTGTGCTTTCTATCGTAGATTTTCGCCGTTGTTGGCTAGAGTTCAGACAAGTCGACTCGTGTGTTGTCATTGTCGCTGTTTCTGAAAGGATAGTATGGCCACCTAGAGGGGGGGGGGGTGAATAGGTGCTACTCCAAATTTAATTCTTTTTCGATTAAGCCTTGACACAAAGGTAAATTCTCTAGATATGCAACTACGGTGAATTTATCTATATGACAAGTTAACCCTAAACAAGATAAGATAAAAGTAATAACTAAAGAGTAAGGAGTAACCGAACAGGAAGCACGTGGAGGCAAGGATGTATTCCCGAGTTCCTCATTTTTAGGGGAGTACGTCTCGTTGGAGGGGTGTGAGTTTCAAACTCAAGCGCCACAAATGGCCTCACCCTATTCTCGATGAACCTCGCCCAAAAGCTCGGTTCACCTTGCACTATCGGAATCCTTCAAGGCGGAATCCAGAGCCCTTACAACAACTTGAGGCTCAACCCACAAAAGGATTGGGGGCTCCCAAGCACCACGAATCTGCTCACAAAAGTAGCAAGCAAGTAAGTACAACAAGATGCTTAGCTTTTCTAGTGGAAACCCTAGGCTCAAATCCCTCAAGTGGGTGAGGGGGAAATGAAGAACGCTTTGGTGATGTTGTAGATCCTTGCCTTCTCCTTCAATCCTCCAAGTATGAGCACGTCTGGGTGGAGGGATTGGGAGATCTATGAGCTTGAAGCTTTTGTCAATGGAGGGGAGAGAGAGTGCAAAGCTTAGTCTTCATTGGGGAAGAAGACCCTTTAAATACCCACTCCAATAATTCTGCCCGTTGGGAGAAAAGTCGTGCCGCCCGGTAGTACCGAGCTCCATCCGGTAGTACCGGCCAGCCAAAAACAACAGGCAGTCAAAAGCGTCTTCGATATTCAGTTGTCCAGAAAATGCACATGCGGTAGTACCGACCCTGGTGGCGCGGTACTTCTGGGCAGTCGGTAGTATCGGGCTCGTCCGGTACTACTGAGAGAAAGCGGAGGGGCACCAGGAGCCCTCCGGACTAACGTATCACTACCGCACCCCATGGTGCGGTACTTCCGCCTTGAGTCATTGGCGGTACTACCAAGCCACAGTAAAACTGGAAGGTTGAAACTGGAACTTCGCGCTTAAACCTTTTTCAACACATGTTGTTTTATGCAAATTTACTTAATAACTCATGCATCATTTGACAGCACATAAGAGTATTCCTAATGTTGTTGCCTAACACACAAAACACATAAGGGATATAAAAGATGTCCTTTCAGTTTCTTGAAGCAGATAGTTGGAAAGGGTAATAAATTTCCTTTTCATTTTTAAAAGGGATTGCGATCTATACATTCAAGCAAAATAAGATTAGTGTACCTCACCAATACTAAAGTGTAGTAGTAATCTCTTATTTCCTTATCCATCAAGTCTAATATACTTTTAAATTTATACTCTGGAAGTTTCGTGAGACTCTAGAAACTGCTATAAAGATATTTTATACACCATATGCTTTAGAAATCTCCACCATATTATGTATACACAAATGTTTTATGTAAATGCAAAATTTAAATTATGAAGAAAATAATAAAATAAAGCTTAAGTTTTGTATAATGCAAGTGTTTTTACAGAATATAAATTAGAAATATATAACGGATAACACTACGACTAATATTTATTAACTTTTTCATGTGTTTAGCTATGTGAAAGAAGTAATAGAAATGAGTGGTATACTCGTTACAACCGTGACATGCTAAAAATAAGTATAAACTTTCAGTACAAATTATATTTATTTCAGTCTAGCACCTAACACAAATTATGCATGGACCCAACCTGCAACTAGTTTCTCTATGTGTTTTCAGATTTGTTTGAAGTTTTCACAAATTGAAAACTAAAAATATATTTTGTAAACATATTATGTAGTGTGATATCATGACTATAGCACAAATTATAAATACGTGGGTTAACTTTGACAGAGAGGATTGTGACCAATCCAACTGTCCTCCCAGAAGCGAGTATTTCTCCCATCTCCCACAATACGTTTACAACATTTATGTTTACAACAATTATAGATGGTATTTTTAATAGATATAAGGACAGATCAAAAGTGAGAATAAGAGGGACTAGGTTTGCATCCAGTAAAAAAATCTTAAGGCATTTAGCTTTCACCAAATCTTGCGAATATGAGGGACTAGATCGCTCTTGTGTTGTACTATATTATATAACGGCGGATATTGTTCACGGAGAGTGGTGTTTTCCAGCCACTTATCCTCCCAAGACCGAATTTTTGAGCCATCTTTTATTGTAAAAGATCCTATGCGAAAGAAATACTTCTTTATTCCCATTAGACCCGCCCGAAAGTGTGAGTGCCCAGGTTTCCAAAAACCTGTGACAAAGCCTTTGTGACAACATTTTTTTAGAAGTGTTTGCCAGATCCTATCTTCGGATAGTAGCTTATGCAACCATTTTTCGAGGAGAGGTGTTTTTTTAACCCATGGGTACACAGACCTCCCTGATCCTTAGGTCGACAAACACATATCATCGAGCCAGTCGATATTTCTTTTCTCGCTATCACCTTGCAAAAAGGATATACTCCCTCCATCCCAAAAATATTTAGATACATCCAATTTTGGGCAAATCTAAGACACTTATTTTGGCATGGAAGGAGTATTATATAAATGAGACACTCATTATCTGAAAAGTAAAACTGAGCACATCGCTTTTCCTTGATTTCAACTCGGTTACTTGTGAGCAGGTGATGCCCACAAGTATAGGGGATCGCTGAAATCTTCGTTGGGAAGTATTACCCAAATTTATAGTTCGACTCGATGGGAACCTAAGAATACCAATAAGACTTTGGCAATTGAGGCGTCACTCTCAACCACACCTGTATATCAATAAACTTGCAGCAGTAATAGTGATGGCAGTAAGGTGATTCAAGCAAGCAAAATAAAACAGCAGTAGTAACAAGGGTTTCCCAGTTTTCACCGGAAAAGTGAAATTGTAACTCAGGGATTTAAAACGTAGGCACGAGGTGACAGCGGGGTGTTGCATGAATAAGATTGATCATATAATTAGATACAAACAACAATGGGACTTATCTCTAACTCCGATATATGTAGGTATGTGTTCCATAAATAGTTGTGCGTACTAACCAAGAGAATTTGCACAACATCTATTGTCCTACCTGCCCATTTCACCGGGGCCAACTTGGAACTACAGGTAATTAAGGTCTACCTTTTCGAATAGACCGGAACAACGCATTAACACTTCATGAACACATAGAATCCTCAAACTAATACATCTCCCCCTTATTTTCCCTACCTGTCACTTTTAGGGTTCGCAGGTTCAACATAATAGCAGGTAATACACTTTGCAGATAGATACCAAACTCACATATATGATGGGGCAAAATAAGTTCAGTACAGAAATCATGCCACTCGGGCCCTAGTAGCAAGCATTAAACATAGCATAAGTGCATCAACACAATACAAAAGTATCTTCAAGATAAACCCCTAAGATCTCGAACAACGGGTATCATTACATGATCAATCTCATCCAATCCCCATCCACCTCATATGCCTACAGCGGACTACTCACACATGGTGATGGAGAGGGAGCTCATGGTTGATGGAGATGGAGGCGGTGAAGATGGCGGTGGAGACGGCCTCCGGATCCCTCCTCCGGGGGAGAAATTCTGGATCAATCTGTCTCCGAAATCGAAGATCGTGGTGGCGGCGGCGGTGTGTTTCGCGAAAGCTCTCCTCCTTCTAGGGCGTCCACTTTTTTGTCTATATGAAGGGGTACGCGGAAGACCGAGGGAGAGGCGGTGCCCGACGCCCCAGATAGGTGGGCCCACGCGGTCAAGGAATCTGACCGCGTGGGGCCCACTCTTTTGGGCCTCGTGCACCTCCTCGAGTCTGTCTTTTGCACGATGTCCTTCTTTTCCTTAAAAAATGACGTGGTATTTTTCCCCGATTTAATTTCCTGCAAAAACAACCAGAAAGGAGACTTTGCTAAAAACAGCATCAGATTCAGCAGTTTTATTCAAATATGGGAAGATTCCGGAGCGAATTATGAAGCAAAGTGCTTGTAAAAGTAGATGCATTTTAGGTGCATCAGTAGGCAATTAGGTCATTTATTTTCATTCTGTCCACTTTTTCTTGGGTGACTGCTACGGTGGTGTCGGAGGCGAGTGACGGGCGTTGGTTTCTTGATCAGTAGTTTATTTCTGTATGTATTGATTTATTTTCAGTATCTATTGAGTTTTTTGTTGCAGAGGTGTTTTTTTTGCAAAAGTTGGATTCTCTCCTATTATTTACGGTTGTTTGTAACTTGATCTTTATATTATAAACGAGAAAAAAAACTCAATACATCGCTTTTCCTTGTTTGCAACACGGTAACTTGTGAGCGGGCATTTTGGTAGAGAAGCGATAAACGAGACACTTATTAACTTGAAAAATATTTAATATATCATTTTCCTTGGTTGCAGCTGGGTTACTTGTGAGCGGGCATTTAGGGCATGCCCAACCGAGCCCCGCATACGGACACAAAAAACGGACATATTCTGTCCGTTTGGGGCGGACCGCGGACGGATTCTGGTCCTCTGTCCGTTTGGGGTGGGGGTGACCCCAACGGCCGGCCGCATTTTGAGCCCTGGTCTGGCATATGCCATGTTGTTTTTTTGGCTATTTTCAACTGGAATTTGTACAATATTGAACAAATTAAATACACAAACATCGAACACATTAAAATATCAGTAGTTCACAAAGAAGTAACAAATATGGTCAAATATTACAATAAAGTTCATACATTTGAATAATTGTTCATGCAATGAAAATGAAATGAGGAGGATGCCACTATTGGTTTCCCAGATGAGTCCACATATGCTCGATCAGATCATTCTGGAGGCGTATGTGGGTGGGCTTATCACGCATCTCATGATACACGTGCAGATACTCCTGCCACGACGGCACTCCAGGAGTAGGCTCAACCAACTCACCCTGAAATTCCCATCCCTGATCGACTAGTTTCTCAACGATCATGTTGTGCATGATCACACAGGCAGTCATCACCTCCCACATGACCTCCTTGCTCCATGTTCTTGCAGGGTGCCGAGCAATAGCAAACCGAGATTGGAGCACACCAAATGCGAGTGCCGGGGACGGGCTAATCTTGCGAGTGCCGGGGCTGGAGAAGATGAGAGGAAGGCGGCCGGTGGAGAGCTACCCCGGGACAGGAAAACGGCGACAAAGGGCAGCCCAACCGAGGACGGAAATGGCGGCGAAGGGCGGCCGGTTGTAGCGGCCGACGAGAGTGGACGGCGGCGGCGAGGACGAATCAGATGGCGGCGAATGCGGACCAGGCGGCAGCCGATCGAGATGTGGAAGGGGTCGGAGGGTCGGGGTTGTGTCGCTGCCGGCTGGGCCCAAGCCGGACATGGGAGGACATAGGGCGGACCAGGACGCTGTCCGTTTCTCTCCAAACGTGGACCAAACTTGGGCCAGGTTTGGGACGAAAAACGTGTCCGCGCGGACATCGGTCCGCATGTGGTGAGCCATTGGAGGAGCTCCCCTGTCCGTCCGGACAAATTCGGACCGGGCCTGTCCGTATGCGGGGCTCGGTTGGGCATGCCCTTATGTCATTTTATATTCAACCTGTAAGAGCACCTCCAGCCGTCCCCCCAGCGCCCAAAAAAGCGCCGTTTTGGGTCAAATAGCGCCGTTTTTCTACCAGTCGCCCCCCCAGGAGCCCAAATAGCGCCGTTTTGGCGCCGGTGCACCCAGCCCAAACCCAGCGCGCTGGGTTGCGCCTGGGGGGGGGGTCGGCGGAAGGGAAAACGCGCGTGGGCCAGCACTGTCGGGGAGACAGCGCATTTCCCACCCCCCCGGCCTCGCCCTTTCCTCCATCCCGCCCCGTCGCCGCCATCTCGCCGCCGGCACCACCCCTCCCCCCTCCGCCGGACGCAAGCAGCTAGGAACCCCACCATCTCGCCCCAAACCACGGCGCCGGCGCCGCCCTCCCCTCCGCCGTGATCTGGCCGGGAGGAAGGCTCTTGGGAAGGCTCGCGCCCACCTCGCCTGCTAGGTGTTCGGCGGTTTGCCCGCCCAGCCATGGACTCCGACGACGACGAGCTGCTCGCCGAACTGCTCGACGAGGAAGCCCAGGCCGACCTCGACGACGAAGAGCACTTGCTGATCCTGGCCTGCCTCGCCGGCCTGCTCGCGCACGACGCGCGGCCGCGGCGTGGTGGCTCGGCACCCGGCCGCCGCAAGAGCAAGCCGAGGCAGCGGTACGAAGGGTACTGCATCCTCTACTCCGACTACTTCGCCGATCATCCCATGCAGGACGAGGCCGTGTTTCGGCGCCGCTTCCGGTTGAACCGCAAGCTCTTCCTCGACATCATGCATGCCATCCGGGAGTTCGACACCTACTTCAAATTGAAGAAGGATTGCACCGGTATGGTTGGCTTTACCTCAATTCAGAAGTGCACGATGGCCATGAGGTTGCTTGCATATGGTGCTCCCGCTGATTCGCAGGATGATTATTTGCGCATGTCCGAGTCCACTGCCATTGATTGCTTGAACAAGTTCTGTCGGGCAGTGGTGGCAGTGTTTGGGCCAAAATACTTGCGATCACCCAATGCGGAAGACATTGCTCGGATCCTAGCTTGCAACGAAGCAAGAGGCTTTCCTGGGATGCTTGGAAGCATCGACTGCATGCATTGGGCATGGAAGAACTGTCCATTTGAATGGCAGGGGATGTACAAAGGCCACAAAGGAGAGTGCAATGTGATTCTTGAGGCCGTGGCTACACATGATCTATGGATTTGGCATTCCTTCTTTGGTATGCCAGGAACTCACAACGACATCAATGTGTTGCAGTGCTCGAATGTCTTCGCCAAGCTTGTTGAAGGTCATGCCCCTCCAGTGAACTACGAGATCAATGGGCACCAGTACACAAAGGGCTACTACCTTGCAGATAGCATCTACCCGAAGTGGTCAACATTTGTGAAGAGCATCTCCAACCCTGTGCCAGGAAGCGCGAAAGCTTGGTTTTTCCAAGTGCCAGGAGGCTTGCAGGAAGGATGTTGAGCGGGCATTTGGTGCGCTGCAGTCTCGATTCGCTTTTGTCCGGTACCCAGCCATGACTTGGTCGAAGGCCAACATGTGGGAGGTGATGAACTGTTGTGTGATCTTGCACAACATGATCATTGAGAGTGAGCGGGATCATCCGGTGCCTGAGACTACTGAGCCATACTACCGACAGGGTCCTCTTGCAGATGTAGATCACCAGGTTCCGGCAACATGGGCAGCCTTCCTCGCTATGCGCCAGGAGATTCGAGACCCTGCAGCACATACACAACTGCAGGATGATCTTGTGCAGCACTTGTGGGAGCGCAAAGGCAATGGCAATGCCGACAATGCCAATGCCTAGTTTGATTTGTTCTATTTGCTTGCTTTGTTGAACTATTTGTGTGTGGATTTGTATGTTGAACTATTCTTATGTGTGAATTTGTATATCGAACTATTTTAATTGTGTTGGCCTTTGTTTTATGCGCGAAATATGGCCCAAACTCGCCGGCTGGGGGCGGCCTGGGTTCGGCGACTAGGAATCAGCGCCCCCAGCGCGTGAAATAGCGCCGTTGCCCCCCAGGCGGGCCAAAATAGCGCCGTTTTTCGGCCTGGGGGGGCCGAACGACTGGAGATGCCCTAACTAAATCTGGTAAATAAATGGAGGGAGAGAGACTGGTACAGAGTACTCACTCCGTCCAAAAATAAGTGTCTCAAGTTTACCAAAAATGGATGTATCTTCATGAAACATGTCTACATACATCCACTTTTGAACAGACACTTATTACGGGACGGAGGGAGTACTAGAAAAGCCCACGGCACGCGCACATGAAGAGCGTGCGAGATAAAACAAGTGGCGGGAGAAGAGTCTAAAGCGGAAGCAGTACGTGGTCGACAAGAGAGACGCTGAAAAGAAAAGAAGAGAGTCGCAGCTCTCCCTCGGAATACGCATCCGTCGCCATCACTCCACCACCCCCATCCCCGCCTGCCCCCCTCGCGCCGGCCTCAAATTTCACGTGTTCTTCGTGCCCAGGACCACCACCACCACCACGGCACCACCACGTCTCCTTCATCACTCGCCTAAATAAACTCTCGTCGTCTCTGTGAGCTCCCCCCCACACCACCCACCCCGCTATATAAGCAACCTCCCCGCCAGACCTCAGATCCCATCCCCCACAGCCATCCGTCAACAGACCATCCTCAGCCACAGCGCAACTTCTCCATAGTATCAAGAAGAAGAAGAAGAAGAAGAGCAGAGCAGAGCAGAGCACGCGGCGAACATACAAGAAAGCAGAGAAGCGGCATACATGGCCATGGCAGCGTCGGCGGAGACCAAGAGCCGGAGGTTCGCGATGGCCTGCGGCGTGCTGAGCCAGTACGTGAAGGCGGAGCAGAAGATGTCCGCCCCGCGCGCCGCCACCACGCTCAGCCTCATGCCCGGCGCGGACGTTGCCCAGGAGCAGGAGCACCTCGCGGCGGCGGCGGCGGAGGAGGCCGCGGGGCCCGCGACGGCGACAGCGCAGGCGCCACTGACCATCTTCTACGGCGGCAGGATGGTCGTCTTCGAGGACTTCCCGGCCGAGAAGGCGGCCGAGGTGATGCGCATGGCCGCCACCGCCGGCGCCGCCCCGCTCCGGCCCCGGCGCTCGCGGACCTGCCCATCATGCGGAAGGCGTCGCTGCAGAGGTTCTTCGAGAAGCGCAAGGACCGCCTCGGCGCGCGCGCCGCGCCCTACGCCCGTCCCGCGGCACCGGCGGCGGCCAAGAAGGACTCGGCGGAGGACAAGTCGTCCTCATCCTCCTCCTCGTGGCTCGGGCTGGCGAGCACGGACGACGCCCGCCTCGCCTTCGCCCTCTGATCACGTCTCATCTCCCGGAGCAACAAGATCGTTGTAGAGCACTCTTAAATTAATGTAATTCTTTGGATGATAAAATATCGATAGGGAAATTATTAAGATTGAAATCGTAAAGCCTTTTTTGTTTGCTTGACAATTCTTTCTGTGCGGATCAATCATGATTCATGAATGAATAACTTGGAATAAAACAAGTTGCTTCGATCGAACATCTCTCGGAGTATTTGGCATCACGACTGGAGCAGTAACAAGAACCGAAAATAAATCCTTTGTTTTAGCCGGAGTTGTTCATGGTGGGGAAGGACGAAGAACAGGTCAAAAAGGACTAGCACAACTTGTCTAAAAGAACGGAAAATTGTTCAAAGAAATGCCTTATTTTTTTAGTTCAAAGAAATGCCTTTTTTTCTTTAACCAAATCACGCACGTTCATCGCGTTCCGGATGAATAAACAAGTCTGGCTTGTGTGTCTGTTGGGCCTTCGCTCTCGTGCGCTGGCATGGTGGATGGATGGATGTGGTGGCCTCCGCCAGCGGCTCTCGCCGGACCACATGCGACGCCGACGAGCCTTCCTCGCCGGCTGCGATTAGAAAACAAAACCCTTTTGCTTTTATTCTCTCCCTGTTGTTGGACACTTGGACTGCTGGTCGTCAAGTGAAACCGCGTGCGCGTGCTGCATGCTCTGTCCTGAATGTGCTCCTTCCGTGGCCGGAGCTGGAGGCGCTTTTTCTTTGGCGCACGCCGCCGACGTGCGTGCCGGCGAACCGGCCGGCTGATCGGATCGGCTGATGCGTTCTGTCCCCCGCGACGTGCCGGACACAGTCGCCTCCACGGAGCAGGAGAATCGGTTGCTTGCACTACTTCAAAAGTTCTTTAATTTTCCTTTTCGAGACGACGATCCGGCACGTTTAGCTTGCCCCAGCTGCAGCTGCCGCCACGGATCGGAGGGACAAACTTGGCCATGCCCAGTTGCCCACTTGCACGATGCCCTGAAATCGTGTTAATGGTCTGATAGATGACCAGAAAGGTCAAGATAGGCCGGCCAGAGAAAGGAACCAGGTTTAAGCATAACATAACCAAAATCTTTATTTTTAAATCCTGGAATGTCAAACTGGGCAGGGCTTTCAAAGCACGTTGCCCTGCACTAATGATTTGAGCAAATCTCCGTGGCGAGACCGCGATCTTTGATCATTCGCGCGTGCTCCGCAAGAGAACACCCGAAAGTCAAATGCAGCCGGCCTAACCTTAAACAGAGATTAGTAGCCAGGCTAAAGATTCTACCTTTGGACTTTGGACTCTGCCGTTTCAAAATCAAAAGAAGCGTCGTACGTGCTGAACACGCTAGTGCTCAGCATTCCTTCCGAAGACGCGGCGGAGACGACGGGGAGAGCAAAGTCCATTCGCGCAAGCGTGTTCCAGTTGCTACTCTGATTCAGTTTCTCATTCTCTGTTGCCTGGTGCCGTCTCCGCTAGACCAACCAAGTCTCCTACGAGGCATCACGGCGGGAGAAGGAAGAAGCTAACCAGCAATGGGGATCGAGAGACAAAACAAAGACTTAACTGCAAGTCTGTTAGCCTGCTGCAAGCACGATGCTTCTTTGAAGACAACGTGTGCCTCTGTCTTGGAGAACAGTATGAGGAGTAGGCGTAGCTACTAGCACACCTGTACCAACCAAATAGTAGTTGAATTGCAGTTAAGAGTTAAGACTACACGTAAGTAAGAGCATGTGCTGCGAGCTGGGCTCTTCCAGGTGCTTTCCATTTCGTCCAAGAATCAGGCAGTCCGTCCCGACAAGCAACTTCATCTTGTTCGTGTTTTCAGTTGACGTGCACTAGCGCTTCAGGACACATGTTCCATGAATTCCTCCACTCTTGTCCCTTGAGTACAGGCTACAGAGTGCTTTAGCATTGAGCTACCAATGTCTTGGCTACGTCTCGAAAGCAGCCTGTTTACAAGTGCTGATAGAATTGAGTGCTCAGAAATAATAACACCACAGCAAAGTTTAAGAACAATAGCACCACGAAGTTAATTATCCACAGAAGATAGCATCTCTTACATGCATTAGACAGAATCACAGATGCACCAGTTCAACCTGCACGAAAATATAGAGATATTGGTAAGCAGAATCTGAATCACTGTCGAAAGTAAAAGTTCCAGCAATTTTTTCCCGTAGGATTTTGCTCACTTCTCGGCCAGACAATAGGTTCATTTGCATCATCCATTCTTCTTCAGTTCACATCTTATCTGCTAGAGACAAAAAAAATGCAGCTTACGAAACAACAAAAGAAGGTTGTATCTAATGTAACAGAGTATGCTAGTTTGAAGATAACTTCATATTCCCAGAAAAAAATCAATGCTCTTTTTTTCTCCAGAATGCGGATTTGCTTCAATCATACATGCAGCACATGAACACAAATAACTTGGAAAAGATTGAGTTTCTTTGTCAACACAAAGCTTCATTAAACATTCACGAGCATATTACGGAGAGTAATGTGCAAGATTGCGCATTTTAAAGAGTAAACCATAGCCATAGCAGGGCAGTGGTTGACCTGATGACAAGCAAATCTACAAGGCCCAGAAGACTGAGACACAAAACGCATGTTGGGCAAGCTTGTGAGCCATGCTGTTTTTGTCTCTATTAATCTTGAACATCCTGGCTTCAGCTCCTTTGGTAGAATGAATAAATTGCGACAATATTGGTCTGATCGCCCAGTGTCCAGGGTGATTAGCAAGGCCTCTTTTGTCCGCTGCTTCAGCTTTATCAGTAAGGAAATTTGGCCTTTGTATTTGAAGAGCCGAGCTGAAAGTTGCTGCAAGATCCATCGCCTGAGCTTCCTCCACAATCACTGAACCTGCCAGAGAGTGGGCTTCGATAGAAATACCCTGCCGCATCAGTGTGAATGTTAGGTCCTATCAAGGTTCTACTACAGCCCTGGTTTTGTACACCTGCATTTATACCAATGTGGCCATCCTCTAGCTTCAGCTTCGGTCCATAATGATCTTGATTCATCCTCTAGAATCCAACAGTCTGTCCCGAGAAGCAACTCCATCTGGTACGTGTGTTTTCAGTTGTGACAAGCACTATCCCTTGAAAACACATGTTTCGTTCCTCCACTCTTTGTCCCTTGAGCACAGCATGCTTTAGCATCTTATTTTGGACTGCCAATGTCTTGTCTTCATCTCGAAAGAAGCCTGTCTGTATGCATGAACCCGCCGAGTTTATCAGGGTCTAACCAAAACCTTCAGCTTACGGTTTCAGCGCTGTATAAACCCATATAATAAGTGCTCAGAAATAAAACAACAATACAGTTTAAGAGTAATAGCGCCATGAAGAGGCCAAGATATCCACACAAGATGGCATCTATTTTTTATTATATTTTTTTAACAGAGGGAGGCGCCGAAAGCGCCAATTCATTCAGCTCAGAAGCAGTATACAGAGTGCAGTACGATGCCATACATCTGAAAATTAGAGAGGCTAGCAAGAGTGGGGCAGAAGTCTATGAGCTGAACTGGAACAACTAAATATAGGCGCAGATATGCGGCAGTTCTGGAAAACACATAGAAGATGGTACCAATGCTTCAACGCCACCCGTGGCAGCAATAGCTTTACGATTTCTATAATCAAATGATAGGTTCCACAAAGCACCAGCAGCCTCTTGCCTGATTGAAATTAATAAATGCATAGTATTACCTGAGATTAATCTGGTATATACTGAGGCAAGCAACTATTACAAATTCAAAGCCACAGGTGAAAGAATGACAACTAGAACTATATCTTACACCCTCATTTTGAGAGCACGTTAGTTGCACCAGTGCCTCAAGAGCCCCTGCTTCCTGACCTACAGCGGCATTATTGTTGTTGTTGTTGTTGTCCCATGTGCCGCTAAGTTAGCTAGAGCTCTTGCCGCCTATGTATAACAACAGCAGAGCAAATATCAGCACATCAGAAATACCGAGACGGTGAACATAAAGAAGACAGAGCGCTAGGCCAGTACTGTATATATAACATTTACTCTCAGAGCTTAAGATGAAGCGGGAAACTGCTAATGTTTCATAAAACAGATATTTTCAGTACCTCTTCAACAAATTTAAATGGTTTCAACTTTCAAGAAAGTATACAGGGTTTAAATGCTAAATTGAACTGTTTTCAACTTGCACCTACATGATATGAATCCAGTCAGCATGTCAGACATCATTTAAGAGCATCTCCAGTCGGAGCCCCCAAAATCGGCCCCCATAGTGTCCGCGGACACGTCCGGGCCACATCCAACCACAACCCCCAAAAACACCCCTAATTGTCCGTCCGGATGCATGTGATTGGTGGGGATGGAGAGAGAAAGGAAAAAGAAAGAGAAAAGTTGTAGATAAAGTGGTCCATGTCCTACGTGGCGGCTGTCCGGGCGCGTCCGACAGCCCCCAAACCCTCCCCACATATGGGGTGAGTTTGTGGGCTGCCGGACAGCCCGGACGTTTGGGAGGCTTTGCCCACCCGGTTGGGTAGCTATTTTAGCTCATTTTCCGTCCGGAGCCCGTCCGGACACAAATAAACAGGTTTGGGGAGGCTTTGGGGGAGCCGCTTGGAGATGCTCTAAGTACCACAAATTACAGACTTGTGCTTCCTGATCAGAACACAGATTGTAAATTTTACATAGAACATGTGATAAGAGGATCGTCTTGCCTGCCGAGGGCAATTGTGAGCTACTCCGTTGATTTCCCTCTAGATGTGTAAAACATTGGCTTGGAGCTGGTGCGCGAAGATGCTGAAATCGGCGGCCTGCTTCCTGATTTCTCAGAGTACTGAATCATCTGTTGTAAAGGAGGCTGCAGCAGCACGCACAAGACCCAAACGGTCTGTGAAGAAGGTGGGCGATGTCAACTGCAGCGAGATTGCCAGGTTCGCCACGAGAACAAGCGCCTGCACTTCAGCATAGAGCGGTGATGGAGCCGACAAATCTGAAGCCTGAATGAAAATGTAGATGTCCTGGGCGTTTTCCTGGAATTGGCAGTAGACTTCCAGTTCCAGGCCTGCCTTGCTGTGTTCAAGAGCAGAGATCTTGTTGGGCCTCCACACAGCATCAACATAGAGCTTCGGACCTGCAACCTCGAAATCAGATTTCGCCGTGCTCCCTTGCGATCAGTGGCGGAGTCAGGATCTGGCGACGCCCCGAGCCAAAAACCAAGGGCAAACAATGTACAGAACTTTCCGATTTTCAATACATAGTAGCAAAAGTAAAACTCATTTGCACACGTAATACAGAATGTGGACACAATATTTGACAAACTTGTCAGTGATATAAAAGATGGTGCCTAGTAAAAAAAGAAGTGGTTATACGGCTGGAAATCAGTACGCCTCCTCCACTAAGCTGGGATAGGATAGGACAAGGGTCGGCTCGCCTCGTCCATGTCTCCATCGATGCTCTTCTTTGCATATTTTCTTATTCGTTTTCTCTCGGCTGTGTGCCACGAGAAGTTGGACTGGGCCACTGCCCATTGGGATCTGGGGCGCTGGAATTTTTTGAGCTATGCAATACGACTGTAAAAGGCCTTCAAAGTTCTTTAGAAAGGGTGGGCTGCACGAATTGCTGGTCTGGAGTGTCACATGTACCGGGCCATATCCTGTACCTAGATAAATTAGCGCTTGTGGAGATCTCCACGCTCCGGGCCACGGTCCAGGTTGCCTGGGCCTCGCTCCGCCCCTGCTTGCGGTGGAAGAGCACCGGCTTGGATTGCTTGTTCATGAGTCGAGCTGGGCACTTCGGGATGTGATGAATCATCTCCACTAATATAAAAAGAGCCAGAGTGGCTGATCCAAATAAAATTAGCCACACGATTGGCTATATCTAACGTCTCATAGTTGTCTAATGATGTAGGATACCCCTGTAATCACTGCCGTTAATCCTCTTGATCTGACGGCCAAAATTGTCGCAATGATGAGCAAAGTTTCCACGCCCCCCACGCGCACCCACGATCGAACCAATCGATGAAGCTGCCCGCAGTCATCGTCTCAACAAAAAACCGTCCACTGTAAACGCACCGCCCACGCCGCGTCGCCGCGCCAGTCACGCCCTGCCTCCCGGCCGCTCACGCCGCGAAGCCCCGCCCCGATTGGTCGCTGGCTCCGCGCTGCCGCCACACCCACGATTCGCCGACGCCCACTCGCCGACGACTACACTCGCGACTTGTCGCGCCGCGCCGCGAAGCCCCGAGCCTCTGCGATAGAGGTCGTCCGGGAGTGGGGCGCTACACCTCTCCGGCTCCGAGATCGCCGCCATGCCGGACCGCCGCCCTGCGCCTCGATCACTGGCCTCGGAGTGTGCGGCCGCCACCGAGCTCGTCGTTCGCCTCGGAGATCACCGCCATGCCGGACCGCCGCCCTACGCCTCAATCCCTGGACTCGAAGTGTGCGGCCGCCACCGAGCTCGCCGTCCGCCTCCGAGATCGCCGCCCTGCGCCTCGATCCCTGGCCCCGGAGTGTGCGGCCGCCACCAAGCTCGCCGCCGCCCAGCTGTGTCGCGCTGCGCCTCTCCCGTTGAAGCATGCCACCGGAAGACCTCACGGCTGGTACATGCATGCACGGAGGCACCTTGCCGTCGCGTGGTGGCTCTATGTTTGGTACAAGCATGTGAGTGCATCTCGCAGGAACGTGCTATCAATTCAACAATTAATTGTCTTCGTCTGCACTTAATTTCAGTTGTTTTCTTGCAGTGGTATGACGAAGTGTCAATTTTGGTCGTGTAAGGTGTTGCCTCGGAGATGCAGCGCCATGTCCATGGAGCACATCTAAGGCCGTCGCAAGACACTCCATCTTCGTATGTCTGTTTTTCATGTCCAGACTAAAACAGTAGCACACATCTCTTTAAATTCGGAATAATATTGCTACACTGTCTTGTGCAATATATTAGCCTAGATTGTTTATATTTGTATGGCCTGATTTCTTCTCTGATTTCTTATTGATTTGTGATTTGTACATTTCTTCTCTGATTACTGTCTGGTGTTTTCGCATCCCAGGTGTATGCGTCTGCAGCTTGGGATCCATTTCTTAGGTGGCTCTGCCATCACATTAATATTATTGTTGGTGTAGCTGTTGTCTGCGTACGACGACCCCGACCCCATGGAGGAATCTCAGTCAGCCTCCATGGCGGAATCGAGACTCCCATGAATACTTCTTCTCATGGAGATTGCCTATTTGTGTTCTTTAACATCACGTTTTAGATGTTATATTATGATGCCAGTTACTTGCATTCATCTCTGTCGGCTCAAGTGAAAAGGGAACTAAACAGAATATTGCTTTGAAAAATGACCAGGGTATAGCTGCACTGGTTTCACAGCTATGTTCTCTCAAATATGCTTTGTAGCTGAACAACAATTCTAATGAAATAGACAGGTTTGAGTAAAAAAAAATCATGCTAGGGTGCGAGAACACTGGACAGTCAGTTAAGGTAGGGATCATGGCCTCATGGTAATCCCGTTGGAAGAAAAGACAGGACAGCCAGCCACCATTTCCAACCTGTACCTTAAAAGAATTTACTAATCCTGTTGATATTGTCAAGTTTCAAGTACACTGTTGTTGTAGTCCGGAGGCCCAAGTTCTATTCCAATTCATGAAGTGGTTAACTTTCTATCTATTCAGCAATTCTGAAACTGCAACTTTTTTGGCGGAAGTGTTGTTCTAATTGTGCATGCTACGCTCTTATGCACACCTAATGTTCAATTTTAATTGGTACATGCTTTCTGTTTGCTGCAGCTCTTATGCACACCTGAGGATGTAGGACAATATTAGACTCCAAAATCCATGTACCTTTCCTGTATTTTCAGTTTTATTATATTAAGGTTTGCTAAAACGATCTAGCTGAAGCTAGACAATCTGCACTCTATACTAATTTGAGCATGACAATTACCACACATTTTCTTTGATTGTAGTTATTATATTAAGTTTTGCTACAGCAACCAACCCGAGGTATGTAAGTCCATACTATACAACTTCGGAATGCAGTTACCACACTTTTTTTAGTCGGTGTAAGTCATCTAAAATAATGCTCCAGTGTGTGGCTAATAGTAGAATATAGATAAGGTCATTAAGGAAGAAATGTTGGGAATTCATACTGGTTGAGGAATCTCATTGGACATGTTTCTTTGGTGTGGATAGTTTCATGGCCTCGGTCTTAACGAAATAGGCTGTAGCCCCGCTATAATAATAGCAAACATCCGATACAACCAACTTGCAATGCTGGGGCGGCAGCAAACATACACCCAAAGAAAAGAAGAAGAAACAAAATGGAGACATAGGCGGATCGACTAAAAGAGGTGACCCGCAACCGCTGCGCCCTCTCCAACAGAGTACCACCACGCTCCTAGCACCGAATCGACAAGTACCAAGCAGCACCTTCAAGAAGGGAGGCCATGCTGCTGCCCGGACCAGGGGCACTGGTCGTAGGGTTTCCCCCGGCACGGAGGGAAGCGAAGGGTAGCCTCGACGCCCTTCAGGAAGGAAGGATGCCACCCGGAGGCGGCACCGCGTCGGTGTCGAACTAATCGACAAGGATTTCTCCCGAAACCCCTTCCACAACCCCGGACGAACGGTAACATAGAAGCCCCGCGAGGACGAGCCTCGAAACCACCAGACTAGCCGCCCACCAATCATGCGCCAGACGATCCCGAAGCCACCAACGTCGTCTCACCGAAGTAGCCGCCACGTGGTCTGCAAGACGGATGTGAGGGGAAGAGTGAACCGGGGTCAGCAGCACAGCGGCCGCGTGGGAGGGAACAACCTCCACCGCCGGAGGCGGTAGTCGACCGGACACGGCAACAGAGCACACCAGTCCCCGTCAGATCCGGCCGGGCCCGCGGGCCCGTAAAGCCCCCACGGGGGCACACCAGTTCTAATAGGGTCCGGCCGAGCCCGAACGGGCCCGTGAAGCTCGCCGCCATGCTGCAACAGGCCGGCCACCGTCGCCGCCATCCCCTGCACCTTCTCCGTCACCACCATCCGCAGAACGAGATTCAGATCAGGCCGGCCCGCCCAAACCCAGATGGGGCCCGGCGGGCCCAGATCTGGGCCGCCAGGGCTGGCCGGCCCTCTCTGCGTCTCGTCGCCACCCGCTGCACCGCGCCGCCCGCGTGCAGGCAGGCGTCGCCACCGCCACGCCACTCCCCGACCACGGCCGGACCGCCGCCGCCCAAACTGCACCACCGCCAAGAGGGGAGAGCCCGTCTCCGCCCTACATGGCGCGGGTAAGGACGAGCCGCCGCCGCCGGCACCGCCCGGGGCTCGCCGGCGGACCCTGCTGACGGCGGCAACGGGGAAGAACGGAGGAGGGAAGGGTTGGGAAGATGGCGCGGGGTCGCGCGCCGCCGCACGGGGGCGACGGCCACGCGAGCGGAAGGAAGGGGAGAGGGAGTGGGGAGAGGCGGAGGCGCGCCGGCGGCTGCGAGGAACCCTAGCCGGGTCGCCTGCGGGTTCGCGAGAGGAAGGGTCCATGGCCTCGGTCTTCCTGCTAGGTGCTTTCCTTGTATGTTGGGATGGTCTTCTTACTGACTGTTTGATCATTTTGCTTGATTGTAGATTGTACATGGTCTGTACTCTGTTATGAAAGCTAATCATTTTTCCTTCTTTATTTATGAGCACTGCAGACTTTTGGTGATCATGCGAACTGCCAAGGCCTTTATCAATGAATTCTGACCATCGTGTTTTCTTTACTATTAAATGGGAGTTGGACGTACGTCGGTGAAGCCTCTGTTTTCCACCAAAATTTTCCACCTCCCCGACCGCTCACGCCGACGGCTGCGCATTCTGCCGTCCCAAACCCGACTCAATTTTCCTCCCAGTCCAGATCGATCCGTCCCCTCTCGCGCGTCCTACTCCTAGGGTTAGCCTGCCGTCGGCCGTTGCTGACCACCACCGACGCATACGACGCGGCCGCCGGCCACCATGGGTCCCTGCCTCCCTCTACCCCCTAGCTCCTTGCTGCTGCTCCTCCCATAGCTGCTCGTAGAGTCGCAGTCACCTGCTGCTCCCGTAGCGGCGGCCGCCGCCGCCGGCCTCCACGCAGAAACAGGAGCTCCGTCGACCGTCCTATGCTCTTCACCACCGGCACACCTAGCTCCACCACTCACCATTGGTAATTTGTTGTGCAGGATGTTGGCCGGGCTGCTGTTCCTGACAGCCACTGAAGCGGCTTTTGCAGCGTGGGACTTCTTCCCATCCGTAAGAACAATGAGACACCTGCTTACCTTACTGTATTTTCTTTGCTTGCAAATAGTCCGGTGTTCAGCAAATTCAGATGGGTTTATGTAACTGGCAGATTCAGAACAAGATGCTCCGCTTAAACTCACTTCTTTTTGCTAGCTTTATACCCCAAAATATAGGTATTCAGCGAACGAATTGAGATGTTACTCCACTGTTTACAGGCTTAATTAGACGCGTTTATGATCTGCATACGCCAATTTGGTCGAGTTCTCAGACTACATTCACGTTGATTAGAGGATATCATGGAGTTTGATCGTGTTCTCTGAATTTTCAGCTTAATACTAATTACCCCTTTTCAGCATAGCTTCTGATTTGAACATCCTAGATCCCTATTTTGTTTTGATCTACAGTATATTGGTGAAGCTGGACATCGTGGATCCACTACTGTTCTATGACATGATGATTTATGGCCATGGAAGAGAAGGGAGCTCTCAAATGTCCATTCACGATATATTGCTGCTCGTGCACCATCTCGGCAAGGCAATTCATTTTCATTTCATCTTCAATGCGATGTCAGGCACACACAACTCCACCAAGCAATGGTTTACAGGTCATGTCCTCAATCGACTTGTTCTGAATTTCTTTCAATCGTGAAGTACAAGTTCGGAAAGAGAGCAATTGATCATGCACTATTAAACTGGCAATGTGCTCTGTTTTGACTGTATTGTTGTTCAAGTCGATGTGTGTTTGGTTTCCTTTTTTGCACAACTTTAGTTGATCTAAGCTCACAAATTCTTTAGACATAGAGATGTGTACTGATTGTGCATATACTTAATTGGTCAAAGATAAATTCGGATTTGCCGTATCTTGATCTCTTACTTGTGTTGAAGCAGTCGAGGAAGGAGGAGCAGCGCCTCACATGGTATTTGAGTCGCCGAATAGCCGCCGACTATACAGCGAGTCGTTTCTCAAAAATCACGGCGACTCGCGACTATACAGCGACTTGCCGCGACTATACAGCGACTTTGCTCGACTATACAGCGAGTCTCAGGGTTGGCGACTCACTTGCGACCTGCGACTCAATTATCATGGCGCCTCAAGCTGAAGGGCTTGGAGCAGTCTCTGGGATTTGACGACGAGCTGCACCACAACAGATTTGGGAAAACATCAAGTCTTCTCACAGATCTCTTATATGTTAATTTTGCAGAATGATGCTTCATCTGCTAATGTTCTCGTTTCGTTTCTGCTGCACAGGTAAGATAAAACTACCATGGATTTAGTCTCCTACACCTCAGTTTACAAATTGATGATTTTCTCATAGATGGAGCTTTGTTTGGGGGGTGAATTTTAATGAATTTTAAGTGTCCTGCATATGTGTTTGTGAGAGTCAGCAAGCATTTTATGGTGCTTCTCAGCGATGATGGGCTTGCTATAGTCTGCTAGGATTTTAGGGTGCTTCTCGGTAATAATTTGTATGCTTTCAACAAATGTGTTTATTTGTTGGCTTGTGGGTAGAATTTCTTATGCAATTGTGATATGTTCATTTTTGTAAAAGGAAGGTAAACTTCTCCGCCTCTGCATCCTAGAACAGCAAGCTGCTAGAGGCCTAAGCGACTCTGGGCCCAGGCATGGGAGGCCAGGCCTAAAAGGTTGACATGAGCTTAAATCGTAAGAGGCTGTACTATTAGCTGTTGTTGCTGTGTGCTGGCTACTGCTGTTGTGTTATTAGCCACGGGAGATTACTAGCTGTTGTTGTCTTGCTAACTGATGTACTATTATTTTGCAAATGTTGCAGATTCTTCGCCACAAACAAAATTGTCGCTCAAGCTATCGAGTCCAGGAGGCCGGCATAGTGGATGGGCAGAGAGAAGTGGGTCTCTTTTCGTAGAGGATTTTCTGCTCTCTTATTTTATATTTTTTAATCACAGAATTTTTTTTCCCCGTAGAAGTGGTACAGTGGTAGTTAGGTTTTGTATGGAAAACCATTGGCAGCAGTGGAGAATAATTTCAATTGAGAATTGCGCAATCAGAAAAGTCGTTATACGCTGAAATTGTATATCTTTTAGCATCAGATTAAGATCTTATTGTAAAGAAGCCGTATCATGCATTAAATAAAAGATTCATCACCACGAGTTTAGCCTAGCAGTGATTTGAAGTAGTTCATAGTTAACATAGACCAATATTATCCGTGGTTCCAGCAGACATAAGATTTGCCTTTTTCATGAACAGTTTAGGGATCATTATGAACCTTTTGTTAGACATGGTTTTTAGCCACATGCGACCTATTTCTATATGAAAGCATGCGTATTAAGTTACTAAAGATTACTGTGAAAATACATGGTATGTGCTGTCAGTTTTTTTAATGTTCCCTTGGATCTATTGGCTTAATTAGCCTACCTCTATGAAGACAACATCTTGAAGAAATTCACATAGTGTACCCTAGATTTTATAAGAACATTTTTTATGACAAAGTTTACCAATTTGTTAATACAAAAAATATTCAATAAAAACGATCCGTAGCAACGCACGGGCAGTCAACTAGTCTTTGTAAATACCCAGAGCTGTCAAGGAAAGCTTAACGAAACTCTGAATATTTGTGGCCTAATAGTGGTACGGTTCAGTCGAAGTTATCTATCGACCACATACTTATGAAACATTTTTTCGATGATTTTTTTTTTGTGTATGTCACAAAGAACTAAGTAATCCAATGATAGTTTGAATTTGATTCTTGTAAATGGATGTTTTGGCTATCTTAGATATTGTTCGAAAACTAAGCTGGTTCAGTGGCCTTCGCAACAAGTACCATTTGGGACTTTGCGTCCACCTGGTGTATTGTTCGAAAACCAAGAATCCCTGTGAGAGAGAGAATAATCCCACATGCCTCTTGAGCACTATCTAGATGCAACCTTGAAGCATCAACTCGGCCATACTTATACTCTGCGATTCCAGCTTCTAAAAACGCAGCTGAGACCAAAGAAGAACCTTCACCATCGCATAAGGAAGAACCCCAGTAGCTCGACACCTTTTCAAGTTCACCAAAGTGGGTCAACGTTTTTTTTTTTTTAAAGGATCTGATTCATATATCAGGAAGCACAGTACAAATTACATACAGGTCCGAAAAGAAAAGGAAAATACAAAAAGGACCCCGAAACTTGCACAGAGCACCCCGAGCTGTCTGGAGAAAACACAATCAGATCCACCACCGCCTCGCCCCAAGTTCCTAGACGCTGCCGGCGGCGCCGTACCGCCGTCCGCCGAGAAGAAGGCGCCACCACCTTGTAGAAGACCGCAGACGCCATCCGCCGCAAGCAACGGAATCTAGCCTCGCTGAAGGAGCACGGCCAAAGCGCCGTCTTCCCGCTGCCGCCGAACTTCCAGCCGCCACCGCAGCGCCAAGGACCACCACCACCAGCACCCACCTCCGCACGGTCGCTCCCCTCGCCACCACGGCCGGCCGGAGCAGAACCCACGAAGAAGACGACCACCTGCTGCACCACGACCAAAAACAGGAAGCCCACCACCACCACCTCCTCCCTCCACCACCACGGACGGCCGGAGAAGCGAAAGAGGAGACGAGCACCCGACCCACCTTCACGACCTCCCCGGCACCGAGGCCGGAGCGGGGCACGGAGGGGAAGGACAAAGCCCAACACGCCGGCAGCATCGCCACCGCCATCGACGCTGCAAGCCGGGCACGCACACCTAATACACAAACTACTAGCCGGAGACGCAGGACCGGGGTTCCCCCACTCTCCCGCCGCCGAGGCGGCCGGCGGAGAGGGAGGGAACCACCGGCCTGGCCGGCGACGAGGTGAGGAACGCGCGGTCGCCTCCTTATCGCCCGCTGCTCACTGTAGCAAGGGATAAGAAGGAAAGTGGAGACTTTAGTTCACTTTACCACACTGATTTGTTAAAGTGGGTCAACATTTTATTCTTGTACACTTGCACTTGATCAAACAAAGAGGACGACAGCTCATCTAAAATGTTCTGCTGGGACATGGATACTCTGCACAGCCACCACGACACACTCCTAAAACCAGAGGAATCCAGACTCATCAAGCTTGTGAACAGAATCTCTGCGAAGACAATGAACTGCAACAGCGAGAATTTCCCGTGAACATGGGAGCCAAACGAAGCTAAATGGTCAGAAGCTCAGGCATCCCATTTACCTCCAGGATCACTGTACCACCGTTCGTCCAATTCTGAAGTCCAGAATGGAAATGATGAATATTTCCCCGGAGGCCCCGTCACGTTCTGCTGCGTGAATGCGAGCAGCGCGGCCACCGCCGCGGAGAGAACCAGTGCGCACCTGCACTCGAACCCCTCGTCCGCCGCCCCTCCGACGTCCCCCGGAGGAACGCCTCTGCAGCAGCTGCGAGCTCGGCGTAGAACTGTGCAGGGGATACATGGTCAGCCGCGGTGTAGGCGGAGGCGTGGAGGATGTGCGGTACGGCGGAGGAGAGCGCAGCCGCGTAGTCTCCGAGCTCGACGGCGGCGAGGGCGGAGGCGGCAACGGGGCCGAGCGGGTGGGATGGGGGAGGTGACGGGGGCGGTGGCTGGGAGACTGCAGCGGGGAGGGTGCAGCGAAGGAAGCGGAGCTCGGCCTCAAGAAGGAAGGTGGTGGACGCCGCCATGGCGGCGGCGGCGGCTGGTGGCCAGGCTAGGGCTTAGAACGAACGGTGAATTCAGGGGAAGTGCCTGATAAAAAAAAAGGGTAAAGATATGTGTAGACAAAATATTCCAATTCATTGTTTCAAACAAAAGAAAATATATCCAATTCCAAATTGCTCGGGGAAAAGGCAGCGTGAATTTAAAACTGCAGACAGTCGAGCTTTTGAAATGTTGACAGATGTTTATAGCGATGGCTGATGGCTTATAACACATTTCCAAGAGAGGTTGGTTAGAATATTTTTGGCTTAGCCTAACTAAAACCCCGTCCTAGTGAAATAGTGAGATAGATTTCCAAAGTTATAAATTTTCCCGGGTCTTACTCACAGAAACATATAGTTGTAACCATAAGAAGAAAACTTACTTGATGAACAAATTCACCCGTCTAATGTATCTAGTATAACGATTTACTAATGAAAAAAACAAATTTCATGTTGTTTAATTATTTATTATTATTTTAATATAGGTACTTTTTTAAGGAACTAAGCGTAGTTTATAGAATTGTGAATACATAACATTTGGTCTCCTATATCTCTTGTCAAAGCGACTTTTCACATTAGTCGACGGTGCACCGTGCACATGTCACTAATTACACGGTTTGCAGTTTTCACCAATTTGCGAGCTCGGTTTTTGAGCTCCACGTGCTTAATATCGTGTAATTCATGCTTGCATAGACAATAATATAAATGAGCAACAAGATGCCTCTCCAATTGTTAAGTGAACAAATTACTAGGAACAAGAAGTTGTGTTCAGGTATCTTGATGACCTTACGAAGCTACAAAGCTAATAAGACCATGAGATGGTCCTTTATTTGGTCATGAAAAAGATGCTTCATGCAACCATTTATTAAGAAAATGTTACGCGATAATATCTTGATTACACTATCTTTGCACAGCAAAAGGGAGGGTTGGAGGATACAAGTATTTAATGATCATTTTACCCTTGTGCATAAAGGCACTGATGGCCTAGTATGGGACCTACGTTATAAATCTCCAAGAAATATATGCCCAAGATAGACCAGGGACCCATCATATGGAGGGGAATGCAATTTCCCCAATATTCACACAAACATTGTAGTTTGAAATTTATTTACTTTTTAAACCGAATATTTCAGTATGACAGTATGAGGATACATTCAGTTTCTTTAAGAAAATAATTAATAACTTCGATGATGTTTTTGAAGAATTTATTTCTCATGCTCCTAGCCTATCACATGAGCCTGTTGCCGGAGATAGTGGACAGCGAGAGGAGGCTTACATGGGAGGAAAAGCTGATAAGCGCCGCCCCTACCTTGAGCCTGGGTAACGGTGGTGGTGACGATGACGTTATTTATATCATGGCCAAGCGTGACCCCGAGCACCCGTGGGGATGGGTACTCGCAATCAACGGCAGAGAGAGGACACTGGTAGATATCACGCAGTTCAACGCCGAAAGAATGTTCCGTTTCGCACCGACTTATGTTCCGTGCGCCTTCTCCGATTATCTCGGTTCGAAGAGATTTAGGTTCAATTCAAAATTGTTACTCATGTGTACATCAATATATACAAGTCTGTTTATCTTTTCGACAATTTAGACTATGAAAGGCAAGCTCAATTATTTTCCAAGTCTGAAGTATAAGCAGGGGATTGCATACTATATTCCCACTGTTTATTTAGTAGGTTATTCAGACCAGGCAATGCTCTTCCAAGTACAGAGTACAAGCAAACATCACATACCATGTTACCACTGTTTATTTATTTGGAGGATCACTCAGACTAGAAAAGGGACTCTCAATTCTTTCTCTGTCCGAAGTATAAGCAGACATTACATAGCACATTCCCCTTGTCCAGCAGCTCATTATCTCAAGGTGCTCTGGGGGCCAATTTTGACATCATATTTGCAGATTTCTGCAGATGAGAGATAAAGGAATTAAGTGCTCAGAACTAGTAATCAAATTCAGACGAGCCAGCAGAATGATAATTAATTTAATGGTATGATCACCACAACTGGAACTGTAGCTCTGTCTCTTTTCAGTACACGTAATTATCTAAGTAAGCTTCACTGGCAGTCATACAATGAGGCGATTGGTATAATTTTGTCAGGAACTAGCCGCGCATCAAGCCATTTGATAAATTTTTCTAAGACACATGGTAATTTTATCTTTTAATTTTTTTAGGAATTTCAGGCCTGTCCGGGGGACTTTTTTCCTTAAGCTTCTCTCCCCTAACTCCTATAGACCTCACTAGCCATGAGTGTGTTGAATCCGTTGATGGCACTTCAGTCAATATATATATGCATGAACGTGAACTAGTACAGTAGTACCAATGAACATGAAGTTGTCAGGAGTACAGAATAGGGTGGAACATCTGAATAAATTACGAACCTGTTCAGTGTGAGGCAGATACTTCCCATCAAATGTGATCACCGCACGATCTTTCCCATCAGCCCCTTTAACTTTGTCGACAGTACAATAGAAGTCTATGGCCGACATGCTGCAAATGAAAGTGAAAAGAGAACAAATTAAATAGAAACACCAAAATTGACTTTAACAATGGCTTTTTCTCATATTAAATAGTAACAATTACTAATGCATCAAATAAATATGTGTGAAGGTCTAATGTCTTACATTCCATCACCAAAGTCCTCATTGATGATTGCCTTGATGCTCTCTCCGAAATGCATAATAGCTTCATTGAGCCTGCGTTCAGTGTAACAGTTAATACACATTAAGGATTAGAGATTAGAGAACACAAACCATGAGACTAGTTCTGCTATTAAGATGTGTGTTAAACATAGAAGCATTTGGCAATTTCCCTTCTCCAATGTGTGGTAAAGCAAGACCAGTTCCCTCCAATTTCACACCAACAGTACACGCTATTATCTTACCTGACCATATCATAGTGCATTGGAAAACAGTGATAACTAGGAGGCAACAAGGGACCTGTATATGGCGGGCTCGTGGATCATCTCCGGGTTGTAGGACCGGAAGGGCGGCTGCATCATGAGCACCACGAGCTCTTCGGTGAGCGCAGGGATGGCCGACCGCAGGACGGCCGCCGTGTCGGGCTTGAGCTGCGCCTGGCGGCGCAGCAGCTGCGCGACGTACACGTTGGTGAGCCCCGTCTCGGCCCCGATGTCGGAGAAGCTCTTCCCGGACTTGGCCTTGGCCGCCATCAGCTTCTGCACCACCGCCGCCCTCGCGCCACTGTCCTCCATGGCTGCCGGCGACGCTTGGGTTGCCCGAGAAGTGCTCGACGGAATGGAATGGCGATGTGGGGAAGAGTTGGAGTGCAGAGTGCGAAGAAGAGAGGTGGATGAGAAGTGGCGCCGGTTGCTCCGCCTTATATGGCCGCGCCGGATATGCGATGGGGTGGCGCACCAGCGCCATGGCGGCTAAGCGACGGTGAAAGTGTCGGCAGTGAGTGGCAGCACGCGGCGGCTATGCGACGGGGAAAGCTCACGGCAGGGTCGTCGTGCTACAGTCGCACGCTTAAAGGCTTTGCTTTTTGGGTGGGCCGGTCCATCTGAGTTTATCTGGACCTCGTGCATGCAGTGCAGTGCAGACGTGCAGTGATTCAGTGGCCGAAGGGCCACTGCCGACTGCGGACTGCCCAGTGGCCAGTGCCCACCCGCTGTATGCAGTGCCACTGCCCACTCGTACATGCAGTGCAGTGAGCATGTGAGCAAGTGCTCGATGCATGCACGATCAGTGCAATAATGCATGCACAGCATGAATCTAGCTCACTGCACTTGGATTGGACATTGGAGTGGCCCATGGCCGCATGCTTTTTTTTAAAAAAAAGCATGCGGCCATGGGCCACTCCAATGTCCAATCCAAGTGCAGTGAGCTAGATTCTCTTCTCACTTATTTGTGTTGTGACTTTAAAAATTTGAAAGAATTGGATAAAAAGAAAACATTGTAGAAACAGAAAATATTCATTCGATAAAGAAACATTGTAGAAATGAGGCAAAATGTCGTTTGGGATAAAACTGAGCTTTATTATTTGCTGCCTCATTAAAACCTTCCATCCCTGGGAAGGGAAAAGAGTACAGCTTGCTCTAATCTAAATTACAAAAAGAAGGAAAAGATTACAAAAAGATTAAAAAATTACAAATGCTACAACAAAGTCGGGGTCGAGATCAGTGAGCTGGAAGGAAGTATGATCAGCCATGTTTGAGTGTGAGAAATGAGAGGGGTGGACAACCCTTTTTATAGCAAAAATTTGACATTTTTTGGCCTAAAATATCCCTCCAACGGCTATATTCTCGAAATTCTGCTTAAAAGGAGGCAAATCCTGCTTAAAATGGGCTAAACTGGAAAATCGTGCTTAAAATGGCCTTCAACGGGCCAAAATCCGGCCGTTGCGCCCCCCGCGCCTCCAACGGGCAGAAATCCTCCCGTTGGGCTGTTATCCGACGCGCAGCGCGACGCGTGCCTAAGCGGGCCTCCGCGTGCCTGGCCGCTAAACGGGCCGTGCCCGTGCCGGCACGCGGGCTCGGCCTTCAGGCCCCAGCACGGCCCCCTGTGGGCCGCGTGCCGGGCACGGCCCGCTTAGGCACGTGCCGTGCCAACGCGTGCTGGCGGGCTGGCACGGGCCCATATGGCCAGGTTTGCTTAAAGGCGCTGCTTTTTGGGTGGGCCGGTCCATCTGAGTTTATCTGGGCCAGTAGAGTCCACTCAGTCCAGTTTGGTCCTTGATCTTTCCCTTCCAGTCATTCTCTCGCCTCGAGCCCTCGTATCCGCGCCTCCAGCCCTCCACGGCGCCTCTTCACCGCTCCGGCATCCGGGTCCCCGAGCCGCCCTGCTCTCCTTCGCCACCTCCCCATCTTGCAGCCGATCAACCGCAGAGATCGATCTAGTGCTCCCCTGGTGATTTCATATCATAGTGCTACTCCTGCTTCAGTAGTTTCCGGCGGCATCGTACGCCATGCGCGCCGCCTGTTCGCGCAATTGCCTGGCCGAGCTGCTCCGCCGCCATGGCCAGGTCCAGGCGCAAGGCCAAACGCGCTGCCCCTCTCAGCTATCTCCCGCGCGCTCCATGACGCGCGGCGGAGCGTGAGGGAGCGGAGCAAGAAGAAGCGCGTGAACGACATCGAGGTGGTCATCGAGCGTTGCAAGGTGGTCTCCAAGGTGCTCACGGTGCTGGATGCGCTCAAGATGGAGCAGGAGCACGTCACCCCTCTCAAGCGCCTCGAGATCCTGCGACCGCAGCTTGGGCTCGTCAAGCCGCACAAGGTGGCCCACTTCGTGTACCGCTCGCCGCAGCTGTTCGAGGTCTGCCGCGACAGCCGCGGTGTCATGTGGGCCGGCCTCTCGCCGCAGGCCGAGGCGCTCGTCGACGAGGAGCGCGCCTTCTGGAGGAGCACACTCACACACGACCGCCGAGTACGTGACGAGGCTGCTCATGATGTCGGTGGAACGGCGCCTGCCTGTTGACAAGATCGCGCATTTCCGGCGTGACATGGGGCTTCCTCATGATTTTCGGACACGGTGGGTGCACATGTTCCCTGAGCTGTTCAGGTTGGTCACACTGGAAGATGGCGACTACTTGCAGCTTGTTTCCTGGAACCCAAACTGGGCAGTCACTGAGCATGAGAAGAATGTGGCAGCATTGGCCGGCGATACCAATGCCAATTCCAATGCTGGTAAACCAGGAGAGCTCTCACTTCCATTCCATATGAAGTTCCCACCAGACTTCAAAAGTTACTACAAATTTAGAGGGAAAGCTCATCACTATGTTAAAACTGGTAATACTGAACAGTTTCAGAAGACATCCTACCTATCCCCTTATGCAGAGGCGAAAGGATTGACCCCTGGATCACACGAGTTTGACAAGAGGGCAGTCGCTGTGATGCACGAGATACTGAGCTTCACATTGGAGAAGAGGCTGGTAACCGACCACCTCACACATTTCCGTCGTGAGTTTGTTATGCCACAGAAGCTGATGAGACTGCTATTGAAGCATTATGGTATCTTTTATGTTTCTGAGAGGGGGAAGCGGTTGAGCGTGTTCTTGACAGAGGCATATGATGGGACAGAGTTGATAAAAAAGGCCCCGTTGGTAAGGTGGAAAGAGAAGGTCCTTCAACTTACTGGTTATAGAGGAAAAAACAAGAATATTGGAAAAGTTCACGAGTCGTCTGATTCAGATGACTATTTGTTTGATGGCGGCAGTGGTAGTGGTGACCATGATGATGATGCTGTATTGAATGTCGAAAGTGAAGATTCAGAGGATGTCTTGGATGATGGCGCTCTTGCTGATGATGCTGAGATGGATTTAGGGGACCTAAGTGATTATACAGAGGGCGAGTCAGTGAAATCCAGTTAGTAACCTGATATAAATAGCAATTTTCTTCTGTGGTTCCTGAAAATTAAGCTGACAAGTGCTTGTGATCATTACTTCGATGGAAAGGTTATGCTTGGTTTCTTTCTTGATGTGTGGCTGCAAATTTTTCCCCTAGCTCATGAATTGGAGACTTAGTGTCTGATATGCTACCCCAAGCATAAACACAGAGTGGATATGTGAGGCTTCCGTATTGCTAATATCTGCTTTCCTATATAATATTCGATGCATATCAGCTGGCTCTGCGTTTTCTTCAGAAAAATCAGTGTCATATTTACATCAACGCACCGTGTACTGAAGTTATGAAATCATCCAAACAATCTACTCTGAAGCAATTTTTTATTAAAAAACTACTCTGAAGTGACCAATAGCTTTCACACCTTGGCAATTTTGTTCTGTACGAACAAGACTGCTCATTTTGCTACAACGGAATCTGTAAAGACATTGTAATTTTCTTGCATTCCAAATGATAAGGCTATATCGAGTGGCTCATTAAAGATCTATGTCAGAGAAAACTCGAAGCAGATTTTCCCCTAGCTCAGAACTTACTTGGCAACTTGGTGTCTGATATACTACCTCCAAGCTTAACTGGATATGTCAGGCTTGCGTATTGCTAAAATCTGATTTCATTGTAATGTCAGAATGATTTTCTTACAGGCCAAATATATTAACTAATGGGGCTGTATCGAATAGCACATAAAAAAATCTTTGTATGAGAAAACTCGAGTTGATATAACACTTTTCTATAAATGTATCTTGAATTGTTGATGCTGTCAAGATTATACTAGGCATCCAAAAGGTTGCTGAAACCAGGCTGGCTGAAACAGCCTAACAGCCAATGCTAAATTCTTCGTCTGGATCCAATTGTTGTAGCCAATGTTGAACTTGAACTCAAATGTTTATGACAAGACTTTTCTTGCTGGAGAGCTTTTGCAGGTTTTGCTCATTGAGAAAGACTTCTAACTTCATCAGGTCTATGTTGTTGGTGCAATAGTGATTATACAGAGATCGTGTTAGCGAAATTCAGTGAGTAGCCTTATTTGATGAGCATTTCTGTTTTTTCGGCTTCCTGAACATTAAGCTCACAAGTGCTTAATGTCTTGCATTCTTGATGCCATGTTCAGATATCCAGAGAGTGAACATGCACAGTAGGCGGGACTGGAATACATGGATCTATCAGTGGAAAACGAGGTCACTCCTCTCACGGTCTTTGTTTTCATGTCAACACCAATCACCCATGCATTCTGGTCCCGAGAGTCCACCTTGGACAAGAGGTAAACAACATCATCACCATGGATGCTCAAGATGGGGCAGTTCTTATCAGATTCTGCAACGTCCATTTCCCAGGATATCCGTCCTCATCTCAGGCAACAAGCCGGAGTGCATCGGATCATCGACCACGATTTCATCGACATTAGCCATGGAATCCTTATACCAGCTGTTGGAAGAAAGCTTCCGGCTCCATGTGGCAGCCCTCCAACCATACCAAGTGCGGCTGGGAGTGTAGTCCAAATCGTCGGCAAGGTCATCGTCATCGGCGAACACGACAATGTCAGGTCTAGACGGTCCTCTGCAAATAGCTGGTCTTTCATAACATTCGAGCTCGACAAGCTTGAAGAAATCTTTGCTGTAGGCGACATCCCAGAACAGCTGAGCACGTTTTCGTGAGTAGTTGCCCTTGTTGCCGATGGCCGGCGGAGGCATTCGGATGTACCGGGCCACGGGGTTCTCGTCGAGGACGTTGCAGAGCAGAGCGCCCCTCCAGAGGTCGACCCAGGCCAGGGAGCCTCCTTGAAGCGCGATCACCTTGTCAATTCTAAAACGAAGCAGATCGTCCCTGGAGTTTAGCCATCGCGGGTGCTCCAACAGTGCCAGCTTAGTGCTCCATCTCCCGGTCCTGGAGGAGAACGTGCAGAGATCACACTCCATAGTGTCTAGCCGCGGACGGAGAGCGGCCAGGACAAAGGAGTCGTCATCGCCGTCGCCGCCATGGCAGGGCAAGAGACCGACCTGTCCGCGATCAAGGGCACGCGTAGGTGGGGACGGGAGGCGATCGAGGGACGGGTGATCAGGATGTGCTCTGTACACGAAGTAGTCGGTGAACACCAGCTCGAACGTGGCGTCAGTGGGTGGGAAGGTCCGAAGGTGAAGGAGATGAGCAGGATGGTGATGTTCTTCTCCGAGCACACGACGTGGGGCTCCTCGGTGAAGTGGGCCTTGTCCAGGCTGGGGCAGTGGACGGAGAGGTGGGAGACGGCCGGAGGGTCGGCGAGGTGGAAGGAGACCTTGACGACGTGGCCCTCGCGCGTGGTGGCCTTGGGCCGTGGCGGTGGTCCGGTTCCTCCGGTCGTCCGCCGTGAGGTACGCCTTTGTGTCGAGGAGTACCCACTGTGGTGCTCCAGACCGACGGGACTCGAGAACTGGTGGGTGGCGTGAGGAGGGGAATAGCCACGATTTCGGCATTGTTGGCGACGAGGGCGAGCGCAGGAGTCGATCAGTTCGGTCGGGGGGTTCGGGGCAAAGCTCGAACGCGGACTGTATCGCTCTGCTTGCCCGTGTCCGCCTATAGGTGCAACAACATCTCACGCTCGTCGTGGAATTCGATTGGATTTTGTTAGGACTCGGAAACGAGTATACAGTATGAATAAGTTTATGCTAGCTCGGTTGAAAAAAATGTGCCAGTCTGCCAATGCTACCTAGCTCCATTTTGACTTGTCTTAGACCGATACTATCATGGTTCATATTTTTTTACGTGGGATTATCCAATTATGGTTGATACACTGTTGCATTTCTATATTTAAATACATAGAATAAAAATCTTCCTTTAGGAATAAAATAATTCACAACTTCAGTATTTTAAATATTTGTTTCTTTGTGTAGCCCTCAAATATAAATAAATTTTAAGAAAATTTACAGTTACATAGTTTGAGCGTACATATACTTCTGATTTTTTTTAAATGGGTTGTTCCATTTTTCTAACGGGACCCACATATGTCGGCTCAATTTGAATATCTATGTAGCATTCGTGTATAGCAAAACCTATACCGAGGATTTTCATAAAAAAACATTAAAAAACAATATGAAAAAAAGTGGAGACAAACATATCCAAGTTTTCAACATACGTGCAAAAATTAGTGATGAAATGACATAGGTGATGATCTGTAAGAAAAACTAAATCAATGACCAACATGTGATTTAGAAATATATTTTTGCAGAGCACTGACTTTTTTCCGAACATAGCACCACAAAATGTTATTTCATCGTGAACTTTGAACATATGTACAAAACTTGGATAGTCACCACTTTTTCCGATTTTTTTAGATTTTTTTGTAATTTTTAAATCGGACAGGAGCATGTGAACTCGAGAGCCAAAACTGCACTCCCGGAGTTGAGGTCATACTCTCAAGTACACATTTATGTTGATGGTGTCCTGATTTTTGGTGCTGAAAAACCTATAAGGCTAACGTCGAAACATTTCACCTTGATCCAATACCACTAGCCATTGTTGGATTTAATTTGGACTCAAATGCTTATGGCAAAACTCCAGTGTGACATCAGGAGCTCTCATTTCGTTCCTCTCCTTCCCTCTCTTCCTTCTTTTTGAGAGTCTCCACAACGACCTCGGTACCACTCCTCTCTCTCTCTCTCTCTCTCTCTCTCCCTTCTCTCTTCTGTTCGGATGCATAATAGAAAACAAAAAAAAGTCCTACGATAAACCCAAGATCTAATGTATGAAGATGCAAGAGAGGATAAATCCAGATCAATACCAACAACGCGTACCAGAAGTAGATTGTTGGTGAAGATTCGTTGATGCAGATCCCCGAAGTTGGTGTATCCCTCCCAGCTGCGAGGATTTTTCCTACTTCCTAGGATGGAACGTATGCTCCCTCACCCCGTATCCACGCGTGCGTGATCACCAATCCAACTGCGACATGCGGACTACACCAAACAAACTCAACTCAGCAGGCATATCATCCATATGAGCTGCGATGTTAATGATACGGTGGTTCCTTTTTTCTAGACGTTCCACATGATGTGGATGATATGCCCGCTGCGCTTTCTTCTTTGGACGTTCTCTAGATGGATTATAGCTCCCTCCTACCAGAGTCGACCGAGGCAGAGCTCAGAGCCATCAGAGGCGGAAATAGGTCGTTAAGCCAAGAACCATTTTCTCGTACCATGGAGGTGAAAGGGCATGTGAATATGTGATGCATGGGTGAGGGGCGGAGTCAGGAGGATGAAGGCAAAGCTGGCACATGCAGTTAAGACTACACGTAAGTAAGAGCATGTGCTGCGAGCTGGGCTCTTCCAGGTGCTTTCCATTTCGTCCAAGAATCAGGCAGTCTGTCCCGACAAGCAACTTCATCTTGTTCGTGTTTTCAGTTGACGTGCACTAGCGCTTCAGGACACATGTTTCATGAATTCCTCCACTCTTGTCCCTTGAGTACAGAGTGCTTTAGCATCTTATTATGGACGATTACCAATGGCTTGCCTCCATCTCGAAAGCAGCCTGTCTCTACGCATGAAGCCGCCGAGCTTGTCGGGGTCTAACCAAAACCATCATCTTACGGTTCTAGCGCTGTATAAACTCATAGAGTAATTGCTCAGAAATAGAACCAAAATAAAGTTTGAGAGTAATAGTGGCATGAAGAGGCCAAGATATCCCACATGATTTTTTTAATGGGAAAACTGCGTCCTCGAGCACGAGGTCTGAATTTTTTCATAATAGTACTCCTACTGACTTCGGCTTTAGTAATGAATAAATTTTCTTTGTCGAATCCCTGTAATGAAAGATGGCATCTCTCCTCTTCTTTCTTTTCTTTTTTAACAGAGGGAGGCGCCGAAGTTCGGCGCCAGTTCATTCAGCTCATGAGCAGTCTACGGAGTGCGGTACAATGCCAGACATCTGAAAATTCGAGAGGCTAGCGAGAGCCGGGCAGTAGCTAACTCTGTGAACTGAACTGGAACAACTAAATATAGGCGCAGTTCTGGAAAACAGAGAAAAGATAGTACCAATGCTTCAACGCCACCCGCGGCAGCAATGGCTTCTTCACGATTTCTATCACCGAATGGATAGGTTCCACAAAGCACCAGCAGCCTCTTGCCTGATTGAAATTAATAAATACACAATATTACCTCAGATCAATCTGGTATATACTGAGGGAAGCAAATATTACAAATTCAAAGCCACAGGTGAAAGCATGTAAACTAGAACTATACCTTACACCCTCGTTTTGAGAGCACCTTAGTTGCACCAGTGCCTCAAGAGCCCCTGCTTCCTCACCCACAGCGGCATTATTGTTCTTGTTCTTGTTGTCTCCATGTGCCGCTAAGTTAGCTAGAGCTCTTGCCGCCTATGCATAAAAACAACTTGCAAATATCAGCACATCAGAAATACCGAGATGGTGAAAATAAAGAAGACAAAGCACTAGGCCAGTACTGTACTGTACATAAAACATTTACTTTTAGAGCTTAAGATGAAGCGGGAAACTGCTAATGTTTCATAAACAGATATTTTCAGTACCTCTTCAGCAAATTTAAATGGTTTCAACTTTCAAGCAAGTATTAGAGATTTAAATTCCAAATTGAACTGTTTTCAACTTGCACCTACATGATATGAATCCAGTCAGCATATCAGACATCATTTCAGTACCACAAGTTACAGACTTGTGCTTCTTGATCAGAACACAGATTGTAAATTTTACATAGAATATGTGATAAGAGGAGGGCAACTGTGAGCTACTCCGTTGATTTCCCTGTAGGTGTGGAAGACATTGGCTTGGAGCTGGCGCGTGAAGTTGCTGAACTCGACGGCCTGCTTCCTGATTTCCCAGAGTACTGAATCATCTGATGTGAAGGAGGCTGCAGCAGCACGCGCAAGACCCAAACGGTCTGTCAAGAAGGTGGGCGATGTCAACTGCAGCAAGATTGCCAGCTTCGCTGCGAGAAGAAGTGCCTGCACCTTAGCATAGAGCGGTGAAGGAGCCGACAAATCTGAAGCCTGAATGAAATTATAGATGTCCTGGGTGTTTTCCTGGAAGTGGCAGTAGATTCCCAGGCCCGCCTTGCTATGTTGAAGAGCAGAGATCTTGTTCAGCCTCCACGCAGCATCAACATAGAGCTTCGGACCTGTAACATAGAAATCAGATTTCGCCGTGCTGCCTTGCGGTGGAAGAGCACCGGCTTGGATTGCTTGTTCATGAGTCGAGCTGGGCACTTCCGGATGTGATGAATCATGCTTTTCCAAGTTGAAGAGCAAGGAAAATGCCGCCATGTTGACCTGATGAGGCAACCCCTGCTTCCTACAAAACAAATGATCGTTCCTGGACTTCCAAAGGCACCACATAAATGTAAAAATATATTCAGTAGAGGCATGAGGGTGTCGAAGGTTGACTATATTGAGCTCAATCTGTGTGATAGAGCTGCAATTGTTAGCAAAAATATATTGCGAATATACCAGAGGGAGGAATAACCATGCAGCTAGGTGCACAAGCGCACTACATGTATTAAACAGAAGTATAGATTCACCAGTTGGACCCTGGATTTTGCATGAAATTTAAAGAAATCGGTAGGTAAGTAGAATCTGAAGCAAATAAGCTAGTATAAATCATTGACAAAAGGAAAGTTCCAGCTATTTCTTTCATGAGATTTTGTTCACTTCTCGGTCAGACAATAGGTTCGTTTGCAGTAAACTGCGCCATTCTTCTTCAGTTCGTATCACCTTTTCTGCTAGAGACATCACCTTACGAAACCACAAAAGAATTCTCTTTTTTTATGAGCCTATTCATCTCGAACATGCGGGTTTGCGTGAATCATATACGCAGCACATGAAGACAAATAACTTGGCAAAGACTTGAGAAAAGAATGATACAACTTATTTTATCCGAAAACTTCTTTATATTTGAATAAGAACACTGGTCACTCAGCTTGCACCATTTTTTTAATTCTACTTTGCAGTGTCTTATATGGTAACAATAAGGTTTTGCACTCATAGTTTATTAGGTCAACAAACCAGAGTACTATGTTTCTCACTAGCAGAATGAGTAATAACATGTTTAAGCCAAAATCATCAAAAGAAACCCAATGTGATGGGTGCAGAGGACGAAATTGTTTTCCTCTCCATAATGACATATGTGGAAGAAGGTTTCAGTTAGGTTTTATAGCTCTTTAAGAGAATGGCGTAATCAGCAATTTCATAAGGGGATGTCTCCACCGTTAATTGTTTTAAAGCTCACAACTAAAACTATAAGCTACACAGAGGAATATGAGTGAGCCAAAGTATTGCAAAGAAACATATACTGAAGAACGGTATATTAGATAACCTGAAAAGGAAAAATACAGTCAATGTGGCATACTATGATAACAGTAAATATGAGTACCAAAGCTGCATTAAGCTAAGAATAATAAACCGTATACTACCACAGAAACCTGACAGACAGGTCACTAAGACTAGCACGTGAAGAAGAAAATGTTACACTACATCGCTTCAGATTGCAGGAAAAGAAAAACTGAAGTGGAGGCATACATGTTTAGAGTTCGAGGTTAAGCAAACCCTTCATCTTACGAGGTTACCAAGATGAATCTGATAGACCCAAATATGTACTTCCAATTTTTGGTGGTTGTAAGATGTTAGAAAAATTCGCACTCACCACACTAACTTGAAATTATGTCCGAATAAGTGCAATTTTTTCTGGAATTGCTACCAGACATGGCATCTCTGCTGGAGTAAAATGATAAAAGTTTTAGACTGGGATAAATGAAGTCCCATTCAATGCAAAGGAAGGAAAAAAGTGTCCAAGGTAAACTCAAGAAGTCTAGTTCCAGATGCACATTCCTACGTTTTATTCATCATAATGATCCTGTTATGTCTGCTACACCTTTCTATGTTGCGGCATGTACAATAATAAAAAATCAAAGAAAATGAGTATAGAAGCCACGTTAAGCCAAGAACAATAAACCATACATTACAAAAGAAAATGGAGAAATAGAGCATTGACATGGAAATTACCACCAAGCCTTGCCTGCATAGTCTGATCATATGAATTAAGTTTAGGCAAGTATTCAATATTTTTAACTTGACACCAACAGTTCCTGCAGAAATTAAGCAGGTGATAATAGTAATTCGCCAGTAAATCCATAGCCAACCTCACCCTCTGCACGTTGATGGTGAGCAAAAGCGTTTCTACAATAATATTTCATCATACGGAAAGAAAACTCATCGTATCCATATTTGCCCCGACACAGGAAGTAAACTACCCCACAACTTAACAATAAAATAGCAAACAACACACATGAGTATCATCACAGTAAGATAGGAATGCTTTGGCGGCTCTAAGTAAAGCATAAGACTGGCATCTGGCAGACTACCAGACCAAAGAGGTATCATCACAGTAAACTCTGGAGTCGCAACTTTTAGAAAATATGAGAAGAACAATAACAATGGTGAATGTAGAAAGATGGTAGTTTCCACGACAAGTCTAAGCCGCGCCAATCAGGTCCTGTAATTCAACAAGGCAGTCATAAAGTGCTTTATACTCCTCCATGCCTTGGAAGTCGGTAGCCTGTTTTAAGGAGCTTTTAAGATGCATCTCAGCTGACAATAACTCTTGTCTGTTTCCAGTAGTGGAAGAAATTTCCATGTAGACCCTGCAAAGCTGTAGAGAAGCTCGAGCAAATTTCGTGAACTTCTTCTTGTCATGCCATACTCCTGAACCCTGGAGAGACTGAACTTGCATCTTCAAATATTTAGAACATTTAATGAGGTCGCCCTTGGTTTCACGCCATCTTGCATATAATCCCCATATCTCTGAATTGCTAGGCCCGCCTTCTACGATCTGCTCAAGGATGCCACCAATTATATCTAACAAACGATTTGATCGCCCGGTCTCTTTAACTGCATCATCTGAAGTGAGGCCTATGGATTCAGCTTCTTGAGTGTCACTGAGATTTGTAGCTTGCTCTTCGAGAGCGGTCATCACTTTGTCCAATAAATCAACATTGCAGCGTTTGTTGGAGGACAATTTTAATACCATTTGGACAGCTTCAAGTGTCAGTCCAATGTTGCCTGTGTCCAAAGCAACCTTACTGTAGTTTTCCCAAACTTCCCAGCTATTCCTCTTGAGCTTTACAGCTTCCCTGAATGCCTGGACTGCCCCTTGACTCTTTCCTCTAATCATGTGAAGGCAGGCTATATTGTTCCATGCTTCTCCATTTTCAGGATCGATCTGCACAGCACGACTAAAAGCATCCACGGCCTTCTCAAGATCTTTATCCTTCCATGCAGTTGTACCATATGCAAACCAGGCATCTGGATACAACGAATTCAGTGCCAATGCAGATTCCCAAAGAATTTTGGAAGTATAGAAGTCATTCCTGTTGTATGCACTCCGAGCCAGAGAACGCAGAGCTCGGGCAGATTTGTTATTTGAGACTTCCAATGCTTTCTTATAATGATCATCATTGCTTGTAGCATCACCAAGTGAACACCATAATCTTGGGTCACTGGGTGTAACGGAGAGCCGGGTTTTTATTAGGCTGACTGCGTCAGCAAGTTTACCTGATAATTGATAGCAGTAGATGAGATTGTCCCACAATTCAAGATCTTTGAAAACACCCAGAGCTTCTCCAAGTATACCACAACTTACCAAAAGTTCGCCATATTCTTTCCTTACTGCAGGGAGACTCGGCATATGAACTCCAAAAACCAATTTGGCCCTTTGTGAAGCGACAGGAAATTCTTGGCCAATGTCGTCAATCAAATTCTCCATCATTAACAGTGCCCGCTGTTTTGTCCGACTGCGGTTGGACTCCCACCTAATACGTAGAACATCACCAAGCTCTTGACCACAAAGTAAGAATCATCCTGAGAATCAATTGACTCTACGTATGGTGCCATCTCCCACCCAGACATTTCATCATTCCGACTCCTCCGACCACATGTAAGCATTCTGCAAGTACAACAGCCTGCTGGATAGGGGTTAGGGGTATCTGTGTGCTTGCACATGTCATACTTTCACCGCTCGAGTTATTTCCATTTTGGGCTAGTCTAGGCATTCGTAGTATATCACAAAACTCATCACTTTCAGCAGGGGCAGAACACCTTGTGCTTCTCAAAGCCATAGCATCACTCTGAGCTCTTGTCTGTTCTGTTGATTGTCCCTCGTCAGCTGCTGTTTCAGTGGTCTTCGCAACAAGTACCATTTGGGACTTTGCGTCCACCTGGTGTATTGTTCGAAAACCAAGAATCCCTGTGAGAGAGAGATGAATCCCACCTGCCTCTTGAGCACTATCTAGATGCAACCTTGACGCATCAACTCGACCATACTTATACTCCGCAATTCCAGCTTCTAAAAACGCAGCTGAGACCAAAGAAGAGCCTTCACCATGACATAAGGAAGAGCCCCAGTAGCTAGAAACCTTTTCAAGTTCACCAAAGTGGATCAACATTTTATTCTTGTACACTTGCACTTGATCAAACAAAGAAGACGACAGCTCATCCAAAATGTTCTGCTCGGACATGGACACTCTGCACAACCACCACGACACACTCCGAAAACCAGAGGAATCCAGACTCATCAAGCTTGTGAACAGAATCTCTGCGAAGACAATGAACTGCAACAGCGAGAACTTCCCGTGAACATGGGAGCCAAACGAAGCTAAATGATCAGAAGCCCAGGCATCCCATTCGCCTCCGGGATTACTGTACCACCGTTCGTCCAGTGATGCAGTCCAGAAGGGAAATGGTGAGTAATTCCCCGGAGGCCCCGTCACGTTCTGCTGCGTGAATGCGAGCAGCGCGGCCACCGCCGCAGAGAGAACCAGCGCGCACCTGCACTCGAACCCCTCGTCACCAGCCTCCGCCGCCATGGCTTAGAACGAACGGTGAATTCAGGCGAAGTGCCTGGTAAAAAAAGGTAAAGATATGTGTAGACAAAATATTCCAATTCATTGTTTCAAACAAAAGAAAAGAAAATCCAATTCCAAATTGCTGGGGGAAAGGCAGCGTGAATTACAAACTGCAGACAATCGAGCTGTTGAAATGTTTTTTTTTACTTGTGCTGTTTTTTTTTTTTTTTGACGTGACTTGTGCTGTTGAAATGTTGACAGATGTGTTATAGCGATGGCGGATGGCTTATTACTGATTTCCAAGAGAGGTTTGGTTTGAATAAGTTTGGCTTAGCCTAACTAAAAACCCGTCCTAGTGAAGTAGTGAGATAAATTCCGGAAACTGCTTTGCGCACCCGAGCTCCAGTGCTCCTGCCACTTTAAAAAAAATCGAAAAATAAATTTATAAGTTTCAAAAAATCTGAAAAAAAAATCATGCGTGTTCTCAATAATGTATACTATGTGCGTGCAAAATCTCAATGCATAATCATTTATATTATAGTCTAAACAAAAAATACAAAATGGGGAGATCTGAAACTATGCATTGTTAACTATAATAAGATATGTAAATTTGTCATTTTTGTGTAGGTCGAAATATACAGAATTTTGCATTGTGATTTTGCACGTCTACAGGGTACATCATCGAGAACATGCATGGTTTTTTTCAGATTTTTTTTTAAACTTTTAAATTTATTTTTCGAATTTTTTAAAGTGGCAGGAGCACTGGAGCTCGGGTGCAAGAAATCTCTACTCAATAAATTCCCAAAGTTGTGAATTTCTCTTACACAAAGAAACATATAGTAGTAACCATACGAAGAAAACTTACTTGACGAACAAATTCACCGTCTAATTGGGTATTTCTCCACAAAATTTATCTAGTATAATGATTTGTCTAATGTAGAAACCCAAATTTCAGGTTTTATAATTCTCTTTATTATTATTATTATTTTAATAGGTATTTTTTAAAGGAACTAAGCGGAGTTCATAGAGTTGTGAACACATGAATGTTGGTCTCCTATATGTCTTGTCAAAGTGGCTTTTCACATTAGTAGAACATGCGCATGTGGCTAATTAGACGGTTTGTAGTTTTCGCCAATTTACGAGCTCGGTTTTCGAGCTCCATGTGCCGTGTAACTCATGCTTGCATGTGGTTGTGTGATTATCATGTTGCATTTTTTATTGCCTAAACGAAGACGAGAGTTTTTCCATTCATATAAGAAGAGGAGAATTTCCGGTTAAATGAATAAAGTTCGAGCAAACTAAATTGTAAACATAAAAAACATAAACTAGAGCATGTTGTAGACAATAATATAGATGAGCAACAAGATGCCTCTCCAATTCTTAAGTGAACAAATGACTAGGAACAAGAAATTTTGTTAAGCTATCTCGATGACCTTATGAAGCTAAAGCTAACAAGATCATGAGATGGTCCTTTACCTGGTCATGAAAACTATGCTTCATGCAACCATTTATTATGAAAATGTTACCCGATAATATCTTGATTACACTATCTTTGCACGGTGAAAGGGAGGGTTGGAGGATACAAGTAGTAAAAACACCATTTTACCCTTGTGTATAAAGGCAGGGATGGCCTAGTGAGAAGTGAGGGAGATAATGGGGCCTGCGTTATAAATCTCCAGAAATACATGCCCAACATAGACCAGGGACCCATCATATGGAGGGGAATGCAATTTCCCCAATCTTCACACAAACATTGTAGTTCGAAAATTAATTACAAACCGAATATTTAAGTATGACAGTATAAGGATACATTTCCTTTAAGAAAATAATTAATAATTTCAATGATGTTTTTGAAGAATTATTTTTCTCATCCTCCTAGCTTATCACATGGTTATCTTTTTTATAGAACAAAGAACATGATTCATGGAATTAAGAATCAATGTATTGACGCCCTAAACCGTTGGATCCGTGTTACGAACGCACTGGATCATTTCATCATCCGGCAACATTACTTGTGCCATATCAGATGTCGCGTTGCCGCCTGTTGCCGGAGATATTGGACGGCGTGAGGAGGCTGGCATGGGAGGACAAGCTGATGAGCGCTGCCCCTACCTTGAGCCTGGGCGACGATGACGTTATTTACATCATGGCCAAGAGCGACTACAAGCACTCGTGGGGATGGGTGTTAGCAATCAACGGCTGAGAGAAGACGCTGGTAGATCTCGCACGTTCAACGCCGAAAGGATGTTCCGTTTCGCGCCGAGTTATGTTCCGTGCGCCTTCTCCGACTATCTCGGTGCGAAGTGATTTAGGTTCAATTCAAAATTGTTATTCATGTGCACATCAATACAAGTTCAGACTCAAAGGCAAGCTCAATTATTTTCCAAGTCTGAAGTACAAGCAGGGATTGCATACTATATTTCCACTGTTTATTTGGTAAGTAAGTATATCATTCAGACTAGGAAAAGCATGTCCAATGGACCAATGCTCTTCCAAGTCCAGAGTACAAGCAAACATCACATACTATATGTTACCACTGGTTATTTGGACGATCACTCGGACTAGAAAAGAGACGCTCAATTCTTTCTCTGTCTGAAGTATAAGGAGACATTAGATAGCATATTCCCCTTTCCAAGCAGCAGCTCATTATCTCAAGGTGCCCTGGGGGCCAGCTTTGACATCGTATTTGCAGATTTCTGCAGATGAGAGAAAAAATAATTAAGTGCTTAGAACTACTAGCAATCAAATTCAGACGAGCCAGCAGCATGATTGCGGAGTCATAATGATCATCACAATATAGAATAGGATGGAACACCTGAAGAAATTACAAACCTGTTCATGTGAGGCAGATACTTCCCATCAAATGTGATCACCGCACGATCTTTTCCATCAGCCCCTTTAACCTTGTCGACTGTACAATAGAAGTCTATGGCCGACATGCTGCAATTGAAAGTGGTAGGAGAATAAATTAAATAGAAACACCGAAATGGACTAATAATGGTCTTTTCTCATATTAAATAGTAACAATTACTAATGCATCAAATAAATATGTGTGAAGGTCTAATGTCTTACATTCCATCACCAAAGTCCTCATTGATGATTGCCTTGATGCTCTCTCCGAAATGCATAATAGCTTCATTGAGCCTGCGTTCAGTGTAACAGTTAATACACATTAAGGATTATTAGAGATTAGAGAACACAAACCATGAGACTAGTTCTGCTACTAAGATGTGTGTTAAACATAGAAGCATTTGGCAATTTCCCTTCTCCAATGTGTGGTAAAGCAAGACCAGTTCCCTCCAATTTCACACCAACAGTACACGTTATTATCTTACCTGACCATATCATAGTGCATTGGAAAACAGTGATAACTAGAGGCAACAAGGGACCTGTATATGGCGGGCTCGTGGATCGTCTCCGGGTTGTAGGACCGGAAGGGCGGCTGCATCATGAGCTCCACAAGCTCTTCGGTGAGCGCCGGGATGGCCGACCGCAGGACGGCCGCCGTGTCGGGCTTGAGCTGCGCCTGGCGGCGCAGCAGCTGCGCGACGTACACGTTGGTGAGCCCCGTCTCGGCCCCGATGTCGGAGAAGCTCTTCCCGGACTTGGCCTTGGCCGCCATGAGCTTCTGCACCGCCGCCGCCCTCGCGCCGCTGTCCTCCATGGCGGCCGGCGACGCATGGGTTGCCCGAGAAGTGCTCGACGGAATGGCGAGGTGGACAAGTGTAGTAGGAGCGCAGAATGCGAAGAAGAGAGGTGGATGAGAACTGGCGCCGGTTGCTCCGCCTTATATGGCCGCGCCGGATATGCGATGGGGTGGCGCACCAGCGCCATGGCGGCTAAGCGACGGTGAAAGTGTCGGCAGTGAGTGGCAGCACGCGGCAGCTATGCGACGGGGAAAGCACACGGCAGGGTCGTCGTGCTACAGTCACGCTTAAAGGCTTTGCTTTTTGGGTGGGCCGGTCCATCTGAGTTTATCTGGGCCAGTAGAGTCCACTCAGTCCAGTTTGGTCCTTGATCTTTCCCTTCCAGTCATTCTCTCGCCTCGACCCTCGTATCCGCGTCTCCAGCCCTCCACGGCGCCTCTTCACCGCTCCGGCATCGGGTCCCCGAGCCGCCCTGCTCTCCTCCGCCACCTCCCCATCTTGCAGCCGATCAACCGCAGAGATCGATCTAGTGCTCCCCTGGTGATTTCATATCATAGTGCTACTCCTGCTTCAGTAGTTTCCGGCGGCATCGTACGCCATGCGCGCCGCCTGTTCGCGCAATTGCCTGGCCGAGCTGCTCCGCGCCATGGCCAGGTCCAGGCGCAAGGCCAAACGCACTGCCCCCTGCAGCTATCTCCATCCCGATCCATGACGCGTGGCCGGAGCGTGCGGGAGCGGAGCAAGAAGAAGCGCATGAACGACCTCGAGGTGGTCATCGAGCGGTGCAAGGTGGTCTCCAAGGTGCTCACTGTGCTGGACGCGCTCAAGATGGAGCAGGAGCACGTTACCGCTCTCAAGCGCCTAGAGATCTTGCGACCACAGCTCGGGCTCGTCAAGCCGCACAAGGTGGCCCACTTTGTGTACCGCTCGCTGCAGCTCTTCGAGGTCTGCCGCGACAGCCGTGGTGTCATGTGGGCCGGCCTCTCACCGCAGGCTGAGAAGCTTGTCGAGGAGGAGGCACGCCTGCTGGAGGAGCACTCACACACGACCGCTGAGTACGTGACGAGACTGCTCATGATGTCGGTGGAACGGCGCCTGCCTGTTGACAAGATCGCGCATTTCCGGCGTGACATGGGGCTTCCTCATGATTTTAGGACACGGTGGGTTCATATGTTCCCCGAGCTGTTCAGGTTGGTCACACTGGAAGATGGCGACTACTTGCAGCTTGTTTCCTGGAACCCAAACTGGGCAGTCACTGAGCATGAGAAGAATGTGGCAGCATTGGCTGGCGGTACCAATGCCAATTCCAATGCTGGTACACCAGGAGAGCTCTCACTTCCATTCCATATGAAGTTCCCACCAGATTTCAAAAGTTACTACAAATTTAGAGGGAAAGCTCATCACTATGTTAAAACTGGTAATACTGAACAGTTTCAGAAGACATCCTACCTATCCCCTTATGCAGAGGCGAAAGGATTGACTCCTGGATCACCGGAGTTTGACAAAAGGGCAATCGCTGTGATGCACGAGATACTGAGCTTCACATTGGAGAAGAGGCTGGTAACCGACCACCTCACACATTTCCGTCGTGAGTTTGTTATGCCACAGAAGCTGATGAGACTGCTACTGAAGCATTATGGTATCTTTTATGTGTCGGAGAGAGGGAAGCGGTTGAGCGTGTTCTTGACAGAGGCATATGATGGGACAGAGTTGATAAAAAAGGCCCCGTTGGTAAGGTGGAAAGAGAAGGTCCTTCAACTTACTGGTTATAGAGGAAGAAACAAGAATATTGGAAAAGTTCACGAGTCGTCTGATTCGGATGACTATTTGTTTGATGGCGGCAGTGGTAGTGGTGACCATGATGATGATGTTGTATTGAATGTCGAAAGTGAAGATTCAGAGGATGTCTTGGATGATGGCGCTCTTGCTGATGATGCTGAGATGGATTTAGGGGACCTAAGTGATTATACAGAGGGCGAGTCAGTAAATCCAGTTAGTAACCTGATATAAATAGCAATTTTCTTCTGTGGTTCCTGAAAATTAAGCTGACAAGTGCTTGTGATCATTACTTCGATGGAAAGGTTATGCTTGGTTTCTTTCTTGATGTGTGGCTGCAAATTTTTCCCCTAGCTCATGAATTGGAGACTTAGTGTCTGATATGCTACCCCAAGCATAAACACAGAGTGGATATGTGAGGCTTCCGTATTGCTAATATCTGCTTTCCTATATAATATTCGATGCATATCAGCCGGCTCTGTGTTTTCTTCTGAAAAATCAGTGTCATATTTACATCAACGCACCGTGTACTGAAGTTATGAAATCATCCAAACAATCTACTCTGAAGCAATTTTTTATTAAAAAACTACTCTGAAGTGACCAATAGCTTCCACACCATGGCAATTTTGTTCTGTACGAACAAGACTGCTCATTTTGCTACATCAGAATTGATGGCTCCCAAGTGCAGGAGATCAATTGTAGTACCTTTCAATTAGAAAAGGTTGTCGAACCCACGAGGAGCTGAAGGTATTGGTTAGTAAGATTGATAAATAAAACAATAAAAGATGCAGGTGTTTTTGGTATTTTCAGTTGTTTAATTGCAAGCAGATAACAGATAGTATCAAGTGAAAGCTCTCAAAGAGAGAAAGCCCAATCCTCGTATGTGGCAAAAGGACAAGCTCAAGTGATGTGTAACTTATATGTGGCAAACGTTCCCGAGGGCGGCATGGATGATACTAGGCATAGAGATTTATTAAACAACACGTTGAATATCTTGTCAAGTTTTAATCCTCTTTGGACGGAGCCATAATTAGGTATAGCTAATAAATAAACTACAACCCCTTATGATGGATCATGTGGCCAAGCAAATGACTGCACAAGAATTATTAAGACATAAGGTCCCACCATAGCATTATACTCTAAGGTCCCCGATACTAATACCCTCATAATATAACTTCATGACTCGGTCTCAGGTTTACGTGTCCTCCCAAGTCTCCATCAATTCATTACACTACGGTGTTCTCCTATGAGCCCATAAAGGTGAAGTGTTGTGCAGTCGACGTTCGCACAACACCATCATAGAATCACATAAAAGATAAACTCTTGACAAAATACCAACACATGTCATATATAAATCAATGCCAATTCATCGTATGCCCTCAGGAACATACGGGAACTACTCACAACGTGCGAACATGATCATAATCAGTGGCATAAGTGGTACAACACAATCTGAAATTATAACTTCACCACCAAATAATGACAAGTACTCAATCACAAACATGAATAGTAGCACAAGACAAGTATCTAGGGTATAGCAACTCTCAAACTGCGAGGGGAACGGAGTGGATCACGGTGATGATGATGGTGATGGTGCTGGTCTTGATGGGGGTGATGATGTAGAGGCCTCCTCCCACGCCAAGGAGGAGAGGTGATGACGATGACGATGATTTCCCCCTTCTCGGAGTTCCAGAGCAGCAGGATCTGACCCCCCTCGGAAGGGATCAGGAGTTTCGCCGCCGCCGCGACCTCGGATGGACTTGGAAAAATTAGGGCGTTACTTTTCGGGCGAGACGAAGGCGTTGCTAAAAAGCCCCAGGCGAGGAGATGCCCGAGGCCAGTTTGGGCTGGTCCCACGCGGCCAGGTACATGGGCCGCGTGGGCCACCCCCATTTGGCCCTCGTGGCTCTCCTCTCTTCGGTCTTCTTCCCTCTGCCTTTCTCCCGATGAAAAACTGACGCAGTATTTTTCCTTTTATTATTTGAGGTCTTGTAGCTCCTGAAACATTAAAGACAAGAAAAAGGAGGTTTTTTGCCTCCCAGAAATTAAATACCAAAAATAGGGACTTTGTATGAAAGTCCCCAAAATCATCTAAAACATGTAGAAACAATCATATAATCATGCAAATAACATTCTAGTATGATACTAAAAGTTATATAAATGATGATATAAAATGCACGTATCAGGAATCTGTAAAGACATTGTAATTTTCTTGCATTCCAAATGATAAGGCTATATCGAGTGGCTCATTAAAGATCTATGTCAGAGAAAACTCGAAGCAGATTTTCCCCTAGCTCAGAACTTACTTGGCAACTTGGTGTCTGATATACTACCTCCAAGCTTAACTGAATATGTCAGGCTTGCGTATTGCTAAAATCAGATTTCATTGCAATGTCAGAATGATTTTCTTACAGGCCAAATATATTAACTAATGGGGCTGTATCGAATAGCACATAAAAAAATCTTTGTATGAGAAAACTTCGAGTTGATATAACACTTTTCTATAAATGTATCTTGAATTGTTGATGCTGTCAAGATTATACTAGGCATCCAAAATGTTGCTGAAACTAGGCTGGCTGAAACAGCCTAACAGCCAATGCTAAATTCTTCGTCTGGATCCAATTGTTGTAGCCAATGTTGAACTTGAACTCAAATGTTTATGACAAGACTTTTCTTGCTGGAGAGCTTTTGCAGGTTTTGCTCATTGAGAAAGACTTCTAACTTCATCAGGTCTATGTTGTTGGTGCAATAGTGATTATACAGAGATCGTGTTAGCGAAATTCAGTGAGTAGCCTTATTTGATGAGCATTTCTGTTTTTTCGGCTTCCTGAACATTAAGCTCACAAGTGCTTAATGTCTTGCATTCTTGATGCCATGTTCAGATATCCAGAGAGTGAACATGCACAGTAGGCGGGACTGGAATACATGGATCTATCAGTGGAAAACGAGGTCACTCCTCTCACGGTCTTTGTTTTCATGTCAACACCAATCACCCATGCATTCTGGTCCGAGAGTCCACCTTGGACAAGAGGTAAACAACATCATCACCATGGATGCTCAAGATGGGGCAGTTCTTATCAGATTCTGCAACGTCCATTTCCCAGTATATCCATCCTCCATCTCAGGCAACAAGCCGGAGTGCATCGGATCATCGACCACGATTTCATCGACATTAGCCATGGAATCCTTATACCAGCTGTTGGAAGAAAGCTTCCGGCTCCATGTGGCAGCCCTCCAACCATACCAAGTGCGGCTGGGAGTGTAGTCCAAATCGTCGGCAAGGTCATCGTCATCGGCGAACACGACAATGTCAGGTCTAGACGGTCCTCTGCAAATAGCTGGTCTTTCATAACATTCGAGCTCGACAAGCTTGAAGAAATCTTTGCTGTAGGCGACATCCCAGAACAGCTGAGCACGTTTTCGTGAGTTGTTGCCCTTGTTGCCGATGGCCGGCGGAGGCATTCGGATGTACCGGGCCACGGGGTTCTCGTCGAGGACGTTGCAGAGCAGAGCGCCCCTCCAGAGGTCGACCCAGGCCAGGGAGCCTCCTTGAAGCGCGATCACCTTGTCAATTCTAAAACGAAGCAGATCGTCCCTGGAGTTTAGCCATCGCGGGTGCTCCAACAGTGCCAGCTTAGTGCTCCATCTCCCGGTCCTGGAGGAGAACGTGCAGAGATCACACTCCATAGTGTCTAGCCGCGGACGGAGAGCAGCCAGGACAAAGGAGTCGTCATCGCCGTCGCCGCCATGGCAGGGCAAGAGACCGACCTGTCTGCGATCAAGGACACGCGTAGGTGGGGACGGGAGGCGATCGAGGGACGGGTGATCAGGATGTGCTCTGTACACGAAGTAGTCGGTGAACACCAGCTCGAACATGGCGTCAGTGGGTGGGAAGGTCCGAAGGTGAAGGAGATGAGCACGATGGTGATGTTCTTCTCCGAGCACACGACGTGGGGCTCCTCGGTGAAGTGGGCCTTGTCCAGGCTGGGGCAGTGGACGGAGAGGTGGGAGACGGCCGGAGGGTCGGCGAGGTGGAAGGAGACCTTGACGACGTGGCCCTCGCACGTGGTGGCCTTGGGCCGTGGCGGTGGTCCGGTTCCTCCGGTCGTCCGCCGTGAGGTACGCCTTTGTGTCGAGGAGTACCCACTGTGGTGCTCCAGACCGACGGGACTCGAGAACTGGTGGGTGGCGTGAGGAGGGGAATAGCCACGATTTCGGCATTGTTGGCGACGAGGGCGAGCGCAGGAGTCGATCAGTTCGGTCGGGGGGTTCGGGGCAAAGCTCGAACGCGGACTGTATCGCACTATCGCTCTGCTTGCCCGTGTCCGCCTATAGGTGCAACAACATCTCACACTCGTCGTGGAATTCGATTGGATTTTGTTAGGACTCGGAAACGAGTATACAGTATGAATAAGTTTATGCTAGCTCGGTTGAAAAAATGTGCCAGTCTGCCAATGCTACCTAGCTCCATTTTGACTTGTCTTAGACCGATACTATCATGGTTCATATTTTTTTACGTGGGATTATCCAATTATGGTTGATACACTGTTGCATTTCTATATTTAAATACACTAGTTGAGTTCCCGTGCGTTGCCACGGCGTTTCAAGTTCTTTTCCTTATTATACATATAAACATTTTGCATGTGAAAACTCAGGTTGATAGAAAAATGGCTACACAGTATTCTGGTTCTCCGAGACAATTGTGCCTAAATTGTAATAATAATCTTTGTTTTCTAATTGAATCAACATCTCCTTGATAAGGTTACCGACTCTCCTACGCCCCTGCCTACCCCTTGGATAATCACTTGAAGGGAAGATTCTTTCAACACATTGAAGCTCTCTAATAAGAGTCTTCATCCTCCATTGCTTAGCATATGAAGACTTGGTTCACAAAATCACACATCTCTGATATATGACCACAAACAACACGGTGAAAGTACATCTCATTAGTGTCATGGCCATTCTACCTTGGCTAATTTCTTTTTACAATAGCTACCAGCGAAGGCAAAGAAAAAAACAACAAAATTACCCTTAAAAAGAGCTTAAGAGAGCTACAATCTAATGGCTATTTCTGCCTTGATCCACTCATGTTGGCATGTCAAAGATGTTCCTCTAGGAAAAGCTAAAAACAGTGCCTCAAGTGTCTTGACAGGTCTGCATGGTATGTAAAGTGTTATTCAAAAAAATGTTAGATAATAAGACAGGTGAAAATATTTCGTTTTTGGACTTTACATTAGACTTGACATCTGGTTTTGTGTGAGATCCAAAATGTAATTACATGATTTAGGGTAGATTTGTATTAGAAATGAGACATAACTATTTAAATAACATTAATCATACACATTGCATGCCAAATCCTTTGAAGAATCACTACTGGTTTCTATTTCAATTCTATAATCGCATGTCAAACACAAACACACACATAGCACGATCCATGAACCATCATATTAGGCCGACATCTGAACTTGCACTAAGATGAATCATGTGTTCTCTTTTCAGGTAGTTACTGTCAAACAAGAAGAAAAAAAATGAAAGCAGTGTAGTTACCTGGTTGAGGGCTTGCATGCAGGTAGCTCTCAAGACCCCTTCAGAAAAAAAATCAAAGCTGCAAAGGGGAATATAGGCATATGTGAAAATAAGCAAACACTATGCTGGGTAGATAAATAACAGGCTTTACATGAAAGGGTTTGGTCTGAATTTGATAAAAAATACTGCAGGTTACAACTATCATATCCCGATGGCCTGGTTAAAGATATAGGCGGCAACAACTAAGCCACAACTAATGGCACAAAAGAGAACCAAGATGAAAGAGGTTTCATAGCTAGAAGAGACAGATACTTTCTCCATGAATCAACTCAATATTGTGATCATTCTTCTGTGAAGCAAAACCAAATTGGTTTATCAGGACACATAACTGTGAAGGAAAAAAACTATGTCACTGGGATTTTTATTACGCATATACCTCAAGACACTCGGGTCATGAGTACAATGCTCCTAAACATCATGGAAAGCTAACTTTCAGAGCGGGGGACCGCCACATACCTGAATAATGGCATACAGTCAAACATTTGAATGGCAAGTAGCTTCAGGCTCCTTGGAACAGCAAAATACTCTCTTTCAGTTAGATGAACATTTAAAAGCTTCTTGCACTACTGATCATCAAATTGGTCATTTGAGTTACCTACTCCCAACTCCAAGTAATAGATGATAACAGAAACCTCTTAAGGCAAGGATGTACATTGGGCTTGGTTATATGTGGAGGGCAGTAAGGAACATCACGGTCTCAAAGTTTGGCCTCCACCAGACAACAACACAGTCACCAACCTGGAAGAGAAAAACATATCATTCTTTTATCTGAATATACTGAGTTCACATTAAGATTAAAAGCAACTCTGATAGAATGTCAGCATGTCGGTGACAAAACCTTTCCTACACGAATGGGCAGACAACCATGAATAATAACCAAAGAAAAAAATGGAAGCTGACGCGATGTGAGAAGAGGTAGACCACTTCTCATGCGCAATCCTGGGAACAATATGTTGCATAGCACACTGCAGGTACATAGCTGCCTTGAGAAACATCATGACATAAACTCATTTGTTTCTCACAATTACACCGAATTTGCTGCAGTAGTGTTCATTTTCCAAAAATATGTTACAAGGTTTTTTTATCAAGATTTCATATTTTGTGTTCTCAAATGTGTGCGTTCCCATCAGTAATAATACAACGATTTTTTTAATCTTCTAAGACTAAGAAAATAAAACACACTTGAGATATGGGACAATTTCGATTCAGATTTTGTTCATTTACTTGTTCCACTATACTACTATCCTATCGAAAGAAGAAAAAAAGGCCACTTACCATCCAAATCTTTGTTTGTAACATGGTTATTGAGGTACGAAACATCATCTCATGCAAAAAATTATGAATTTAATCTTCTCAAATTATAGTTACAATTGGGCTCACATAGAAATTACCCAGGTTTAATTTTAAGGTATGAATTCCGAGAGAGGTTTGTATTGCAGTATTACCACATGTTGTCATCCGCAAGATAAAACAGTTTTGCAAAGAGTAAACAACCCTAAAATTATATAGGGTGTGTTTGGTAGCCTGTGTTGGCAATCTCACCTCATACAAGCTGAGTCTAGCTAGGTTGACCCCATACAAATGTGTTTCACTGTATACACCCTTGTTTTGGCCTACCATTAATGTTTTCTCCTTGCTCATAATGATCGGGTCATGCCACTCGAAGCTTATCTTGTTAGCTGATTTCATTCAGTAGCATCATCATCCAGAGTAGGGCATGACCTTCAGGCTCAACCTCAAATGCTTGCACAGAGCTATCCAATTCCTGCCTCAAACAATTAAATCATCAGATAGATTCCAGAATTCCTGACATAATGATATTGCGCAAGTAAGACAAACAAAATGAAAGCACGATGCTAACTCCAGAATTTTGTCAATGAAAAGCAGTAATTTGTTCTATCTCAGATAAATAAACTCCTGACTGCACAGACATTTCCTGCAGGAAGCTGCAATCCAAGATCAACCAAAGTCACCTTTTCATCCGAATCACCATGAGTTGTACTAAGAAAAAGGCCAGAAATAGTCCACATAGCCCTCTCAAGATACATCTCTGGACTATAAATTCCCTACATGACACATTTCCAGCAGCTCGCATTTCACGGAAGGTTGCCTCCAAACAAAGACCCCAAATTGATCCAATCTCCTTTGAAATTTGAGCAGAGACCCTAAATGGCTCAATCCCTTCTCTGAAACCAGAAAGTAGTGTCACACTCTGAATCTGTGGTCAAGTAGTGCCACGCTCGAAACAGAGCGCACCAAACACCCACCCACAAACCAAGCATGCATAGACATCCATGACGAACCGGACAGCAGCAGGCAGGCGCAAAGAATGGAAAAAATTAGAGAGAAAGGGAGATGAAGATGGGAGCATCTCACTCTAGGCCCAGCCAAGCTGGGTGAAGGCATCGACGAAGTGCTCGTGGAGGTCGGCGGTCCACCGGAGACGGGGCTTGGGGTCCGTCGTCAGCACCAGGCTCGGCGCTCCGTCGGGGAGCGAGGCACCTCGCCGGTCCCAGTACCGTCCGTGCGGTGATGGATTAGGCCACGGGGGGACATCCTTATCGGCCGTCGGCCCGCCTCCGTCACCATGGATGCTCCCGGTGCTAGGCCACATCCACTACCTCGCGGGGGACCTGCCGCACGTGCCTTGCGTGACCTCGCTCGGCGCCACGACCCAATGGTCCACCACCGCTTTCATGGGCTCCCCGTGATTGTCGCCTCCTCCTCCGAGCTCGTCCCCTCTGCAGCCGCGCCTCCTCCGCCAATTCGAGGATCCGGCGGAGGCGACGCCGAGGAGCCTTGGCGTGTGGGCAGCGACGCTGGTGCGGTGGAGGCCGGTGGCGGCCGTGAGAGAGACGGACCTGAGGGGATCGAGGACGGAGAGGGGGCGCTGGTGTGGTGGAGTCTGCCGCAGACTGTCTGCGTGGTTCACCGTCGTAACGATTGGTTTTGACTACACTATAGGGAAACGGTATTAGCGGCGCTGATTGCAAACGATTGTTACCGGGCCGGGCCAGGTTAGTTGTAGCGAGGGGCGATCGATGTGTGACGAAGGATGTTGGACGAAGGATTCTGCCATGGTTACGTACGTATGAACTCCTATTTATTTAATAGTAAAGATAGAATAAAAATCTTCCTTTAGGAATAAAATAATTCACAACTTCAATATTTTAAATATTTGTTTCTTTGTGTAGCCCTCAAATATAAATAAATTTTAAGAAAATTTACAGTTACATAGTTTGAGCGTACATATACTTCTGATTTTTTTTTAAATGGGATGTTCCATTTTTCTAACGGGACCCACATATGTCGGCTCAATTTGAATATCTATGTAGCATTCGTGTATAGCAAAACCTATACCGAGGATTTTCATAAAAAAACATTAAAAAACAATATGAAAAAAAGTGGAGACAAACATATCCAAGTTTTCAACATACCTGCAAAAATTAGTGATGAAATGACATAGGTGATGATCTGTAAGAAAAACTAAATCAATGACCAACATGTGATTTAGAAATATATTTTTGCAGAGCACTGACTTTTTTCCGAACATAGCACCACAAAATGTTATTTCATCGTGAACTTTGAACATATGTACAAAACTTGGATAGTCACAACTTTTTCCGATTTTTTTAGATTTTTTTGTAATTTTTAAATCGGACAGGAGAATATGAACTCGAGAGCCAAAACTGCACTCCCGTAGTTGAGGTCATACTCTCAAGTACACATTTATGTTGATGGTGTCCTGATTTTTGGTGCTGAAAAACCTATAAGGCTAACGTCGAAACATTTCACCTTGATCCAATACCACTAGCCAGTGTTGGATTTAATTTGGACTCAAATGCTTATGGCAAAACTCCAGTGTGACATCAGGGGGCTCTCATTTTGTTCCTCTCCTTCCCTCTCTTCCTTCTTTTTGAGAGTCTCCACAACGACCTCGGCACCACTCCTCTCTCTCTCTCTCTCTCTCTCACACACACACACACACACTCTCTCTCTCTCTTCTCTCTTCTGTTCGGATGCATAATAGAAAACAAAAAAAAAGTCCTACGATAAACCCAAGATCTAATGTATGAAGATGCAAGAGAGGATAAATCCAGATCCATACCGAACGCGTACCAGAAGTAGATTGTTGGTGAAGATTCGTTGATGCAGATCCCCGAAGTTGGGTGTATCCTTCCCAGCTGCGAGGATTTTTCCTACTTCCTAGGATGGAACGTACGCTCCCTCACCCCGTATCCACGCGTGCGTGATCACCAATTCAGCTGCGACATGCGGACTACACCAAACAAACTCAACTCAGCAGGCATATCATCCATATGAGCTGCGATGTTAATGATACGATGGTCCCTTTCTTTCTAGACGTTCCACATGATGTGGATGATATGCCCGCTGCGCTTTCTTCTTTGGACGTTCTCTAGATGGATTATGGCTCCCTCCTACCAAGAGTTGACCGAGGCAGAGCTCAGAGCCATCAGAGGCGGAAATAGGTCGTTAAGCCAAGAACCATTTTCTCGTACCGTGGAGGTGAAAGGGCATGTGATGCATGGGTGAGGGGCGGAGTCAGGAGGATGAAGGCAAAGCTAGCACACGGGGGAGTGAGGTCATCCTTTGATAGCCAGGCTGTCTGCGGTGATGATGTTGTTGTGCAAGACAAGCCACGAGAAGAGTGAAAGGTCAAGGATGTCGCCTAGAGGGGGATGAATAGGCGATTTAAAACTTTTCCGGTTTAGGCTTGATAAATGCGGAATAAAACTAGGCGTTTTAATTTAACAAGCATACAACCTAAATATACTAGGTTCACCTATGTGCACCAACAACTTATGTTAAGCAAGACAAACAACAAGGTGATAGCAAGATAAAGGACTTCTAGCACGAAGGCTATTACAATGTAAAGTGCATAAGTAAAGAGCTCGGGTATAGAAATAACCGAGGTACGCGGAGACGATGATGTATTCCCGAGTTCCTCCTTTTTAGGGGAGTACGTCTCGTTGGAGGGGTGTGAGTTTCAAACTGAAGACGCCACAAATGGCCTCACCCTATTCTCCGATGAACCTTGCCCAAAAGCTCGGTTCTCCTTCCACTATTAATTTCCTTTTGGACGAAAATCGAGTCCCTTACAACAATCTTGAGGCACAACCCACAAAAGGATTGGGAGCTCCCAAGTGACCACAAAAGGTCTCAATCACCGTCTAGGGTCCAACGACCCAAGAGTAACAAACTCACGAACTTTCACTTCCACGAATCCTCGTGGAGAGAGCAAACCGATGCAACAAAATGCAATGGCAAGAACACAAGAAGTAGAAGTGCTCAAGTTCTTCACTCCCAAATCCCACCAAAAGCAACTAATGCTTGTGGGGGAGAAGAGAGGAAGAACAAAGAAGAGAACCACACAAGAACTCCAAGATCAGGATCTACTAGGTTCCCCTCACTTAGAGGAGAGATGGATTGGTGGAATTGTAGATCTAGATCTCCTCTCACTTTTCCCTCAAAGATATGCAAGAATCATGTGAGGAGGAATTGAGAGAGGGGCAAGGTTTCCAAGGTCAACAATGGTGGGAGAGAGAGAGAGAGAGAGAAACGAGCTCCAATGGTTGGGGAACCATTGCGGAAGAAGGGGGACTTATATAGGTCCTAAAAAAAAAGGAGTCGTTGCTGGAAAAACATCGGACCGGAAATTTCCGGTGCAAGTCCGGAAATTTTCGGACCTCCGAAAAATGGCTAAGTCCCTCAAATTTTCGGTACTAGACTCTGGCCGGACCAGGGCTGGAAATAGTGCCGAATATTTCCGGAGGGCCGGATATTTCCGGCCTAAAGTCTGGAATTTCCGCCCCTAGAAAACTGCAGAAACACCGATACGAAAACGGCAATAAGTTTTGCATCCGAACTCCGTTTTCGATATTCTTGGGCTCGTTGGAATCACCACAACGAGCACGACAATATTATGCAGAGAAACAACATAGTCCAACAAGGGAGGATAAAACCAAATATAGAAAGGTAAAACCTCTCTAAAAAGAACAACCGGTAAAACCTCCAACAACAAAAACGCAACAAGATATTCATGTGAAATCTGTTTTTGATGAACTAAAGCTTGATATGGAGATGAACACAAGCTCTAAATTCTCACATGGATAAAAGCCAAATAAGAACCAAGAAAGATGATATGCCAAATATGCAAAGGTTTGAGCTCTCTACAAAGATGCGATCAAGTTACTCACTTGAGAGCCCTCTTGATAGTACGACATCTATCCTATAACCCGGTCTCCCACTAACACCATGAGACCGGTAAAATAGAAACCCTATCAAGAACATACCTTTACCTTGCGCATTCCACTTGAGCTAGATGATGACGATCTTGATCTCTTCAAGTGGACCACCTTTCTTGATTGCGCTTTACTTGGTGAAGACTCACATATCGCTCCCCCATACACCAAGATGGGAGTGCCTCTGTTAGGAACATCTTCACTTGACCATTATCTCCAAATGGGTTGCAAGCTTCAAGCATATGATATCTTCTAGATGCCCATCTTGAACTTGCACATCTCAACCATGATGACGATCACCACTTGACATCATCCTCCATGAGCTATAAGAAATCTTCCTTTTGATGCAAGCCCATGGAGAGATATCTAACCCCAACAAAAGAAAGCCACACACACATAATGGGTTAGTTCACAAAGCTATATGGACAATTTCTTACCATACCATTGGATCACATGATCCCACATGGTATATCATTTAGCTTTGTGTGTTGATCAACTTGAATCCACTCTTTGCACTTAGTCTTGATCAACCTTGTATCTTTTCATCTTCTTGATCATATCAAATATGTCCATTATAATTAATGATCTTGATGGCATATAACATTGAATCCAACACATGGAGTTCAAGCGATGCTAATGGACAAACCTATAAGAATAACTCAACACAAACATTAGTTCATAAGGATTGTCATTAATTACCAAAACCATACATGGGACACCATGCACTTTCAAAGAGTCCACAGTTAGGCTTTGTGTTGCTCTCCGGATATTCTGAGTAAGGAATCTCATATGGGACCTGTGGAATTGCAACTTGTATGCTGAATTGGAAGTGTATTGGCCACCGGCCTTCCAGTTCCGGAAGATCGAGACGTGGCGTTGGGGATCGAGAGCATTGTCACTGATAATACCAAGGAGGGTAATGAACTCATTCACCCGCGCAAGGCCACAAGGGTGCTAAGACCGACAGAGGCCTTAATCTAATTATCACGATGAAGCTCTTTAAGGACGGTTTTGTTCTTCCTCAATGTGATTTTGAAGAGGGTCGGGAAAGTGGTGTGAAGAATGACTTTGTGGAACAGTTGTCATACGAGAACAAAGTCTTTGATCCGTCTCCAATGGTGATGGAGATGGAAAACCCACCAATGACCCGTAGATCAAGTAGGATTAGAATGTTTAGATTATTTACTAAACTGTAATCTCTTTACTTGACAGTCAAGACACCTTCTTGTACTCTATAATCTCACCAAAGGATCTAATAAATCTAAGCGCAATAATTGCAAATTTGCAATTGTTTTAGGGATCCAATCAATCGAAGCGTAATAATTGCAATTTACAATTGTCTTAGGGATCCATTCAATATAAGCGCAACAATTGCAATCACTGGTAGCTAGGTCGAGTATCGCTAACGCTAACCAAAACCACATGTGTTGTAGCACTTCGAGAAGGGTATCCTGAGTCATGAACTCATGATGCTGCAATGCCGTACTGGCATCTCTTGTCCTAGCATGCTGCTTAATAAGTTTCTGAAGGCACTATTTTGCAGCGCATGTAGCTGAAAGAGAATCTACTTATGTACCTACATATGGCAAAATTAAGCAACTCGAATACTATTTCTCACTGCATCTGAAGCGTTTCTGTAAGCTTCAAGATACAGTATATTTTTCCTCACAGAGTTATACTATGCTTTCTTTCCAGCAGGAAAAAACCATTACACTTGAGCACGCATTCACTGGCCGGAAATAGTCAGAGACGATTCCTCCACCGCCCTTATTTCCTCTCCAAACATGCTCACATGGCGATCAGAGGGTCGGCTTAATGCCACCACATGGGGGTGCACGGCCAGACAGCCTCCCCAATTTATTTCATGGATGGGTGCAGCCATGAATGTTCTGTTCTTATTACTGCACATCTCCCATCTAGCCAGCCACAACCAGCCGGCAATACCAGACGCGTACGTATCTGAATGGAACCATGGCCACCCTTATTCAAGGCTTTCGCAAGCACAACCTAACAATGGCGGTACAGCGGGCGGTTCATCAGATCGCGTGACCAGCGCAAGAACATCCAGATTTTCTAGCATTTGGTCAGTCTCCAAGGGATTCAGACTGGTTATGGCCTCTCCAAGGACCGGACCATCATTTTCTCCATGGTTTCTTGTTGGCAGTTCGAACAAGACGGAGGTTCATCAGGTTCTGGAGTATCTTGCCAAGCCTTGGTTATGCTCCGGACAATCGTCAAGTCCCTCTGCGCCATCATGGCCGGCGTACTGCCGTACGCGCTGGAAGAACTTCTCCACGCCAAATTAATGGCGGATAGCTGCACTCTGTAGGACGCTGCTCCCGGAAAAGCGGTATCTGCAATCGTGGTAGTGGAGATGCCTGCATCTGAAAATACCAGAAACCGTTCGTGCTGATCCCCTTTTGTGCCGTTTAATCAAATCGTAGGTCGTCGTCGTCGTCGAGATCGCGACTGCAATTTTCCCTTCAAGTGCGTGAAAACGAGATGGGAGGGCGGACCATGTCCATGACCATGAAACATTTCGAGTGATGTTTGGAAGTCCAACTCCCAACGGTATACACATACTACCAAATTATAAATGGATTTTTGGTGGCGAGAGAGTAGATAACCGTTGTTGACCGGCTTCAATGTTCACTTGTTCAGACTGTTCCAATTCCTTTCAGATTGCACAGGCCTTGACCATTTCGGATTTGTCAAAGACTCGACGTTCGATCACACGATTGATCTACGAAAAGCGATCGAGAACGGCAAAATAAAATACCAAATTTACTATTTTCGTGCACCGGAGACTGATGAAGATGCATGCATGTGTTGGTAGTGGCAGGAACGGCACTGAAGGCTCAACTGGATTTCCTCGCTGACACTGGTGCTGCTACCTAATAAAGAGGCCGTTCATGAAATCTGATGAGCCTCTTCATTCTGCCATCAAGCAATCAATAAGCTCCAGCTAGTCTGCGCAAATGCTAGATCTAGCTCAATCCATCTTATTTTCTCAAAATTGCATACAATTATTTTGTTAACAGTGCAGCAATTTTGATAATTATAATACTACCAGCAATGCAATCATAGATTAATAAAGCGGTTACTAAGAATGGGGATTTGTGGAACCCGAGCTCTAGTGACCTTGTTTTTTATTTAAATGAGAATGATATTTTGGAATTTTCTTAAATCTAGTTTCCCCATATTTCTGGGCAGTTTTGAATTTTTTTTTTCAAATTTTGGTCTACAAAAAAGACAAATTTGTGTCTATAAAGAGGAGAATGACTCGGTTTTTATCCCGATTTTTTAATTTTTTGTTTACTCCAAAACACAGTGTTTTAAAACGATTTTGGCGTACATACTAGATGCATGCATGTAGTTGTATAATCTATTTCGCTTTTTTAGAGACCTAGAAATATCGTTTTCGAATATTTGAAAAACTCTAAGGAGCTACAAGGGATTAAAAAACCTTGTATTTTTGCCTACACAAAAAGAATAAATTTGGGCATAAAAACTAATTAGTTTAACCTTTTAAGCCACAAAGTAGTCTCTAGTGAGCTCAGTTTAAAAAAATATTTTACATACATGTGTTCTCTCGCGCCACGAATCCACAATCAGTTACTCTATTTCAGAATTTTTAGAGACCTAGAAATATTGTTTACAATCTTTCGAGAAAATGAGGTCCAATGTGTTCGGGAGCTACAAGGGGTTAAACAATGTTGTATTTTGGGCTAAACCAAAAGGAGAAATTTTGGGATAAAAATCGAGTTTTTCTTTCTTTTACAACCACAAATTTATCTTTTTTTTCTAAGTCTAAAATTGAAAAAGGATGAGCGCAACTTTGCAAAAATAATAAAACCTGGAATTCCGGTAACTCTAGAATACCATTTTCAAAAATTTAAAACAAAACTCACTAGAGCTCGGGTGCCACAAATCCACTTTCGTTACCTAAAGCATATATAGTGCTGCATGTTCTTCCAGCAGAAAACAAAAAATTATCTCCAAATGCAAAATGCATGGAGCTGAAGCGTGACAAGCACAAGAAAGCAATTACCTTGCACATTTTTCTCCCTGCAAGCATCGGTCTCGCACATGCTGTGCTCTGTGCTCCGGGACGTCATGTCAGCCTCAGAGCAAGAGAAGCATGTGTGTTCATGCATGAATGAATGACTGCCTGTGAACACCATGCCCCCAAGCTAGGCTGCACACTTCTCCTCCCTCTCTGGCTCACTACCATCTTTGCTCCCTCAATGGCATTAACTGCCACCCAACAACCCGCCCACCCACCATCTCCTCCCCAACCCCAGCAAGCATCTATATCTAACACTTCCACGCCGCCTCAGCTCATCACACTGCCATTGCTCGCTCGCCACCACCGATCCCATCCAGTCAGTCCCCTAGCCAGCGCGCTAGAGGACGTACGTCGACCATGGCGCGGGAGGAGCAGGCGCTGCTCTCCACGGAGATCGTCAACCGGGGCGTGGAGCCATCGGGACCCGATGCCGGGTCGCCGACGTTCTCCGTGCGTGTGCGCCGCCGGCTGCCGGACTTCTTGCAGTCGGTGAACCTCAAGTACGTGAGGCTGGGGTACCACTACCTCCTCAGCCACGGCGTGTACCTGGCCACCATCCCGGTCATCGTGCTCGTCTGCGGCGCCGAGGTCGGCAGCCTCAGCCGCGACGAGCTGTGGCGCAAGGTCTGGGACGAGGCCACCTACGACCTCGCCACCGTGCTCGCCTTCCTCGCCGTCCTCGCCTTCACCATCTCCGTCTACATCATGTCCAGGCCCAGGCCCATCTACCTCATCGACTTCGCCACATACAAGCCCGCCGACGAACTCAAGGTAAGCTAATTAATCTACACTCACACGCATGCTTGACTACATATTTACATAGAGATTACTATACATGTTTGCATGCAAGCTTCTACTATATCATATACAGTATACAGACATGCTAGTGTTGTCCAGAATCCAGATCGTGTCGGCACTCGGCACATGACAAGCGAATTGTAGTACTATTTTATAGGATTAATTTCACACGATAATGTAGATCGCATTTTCTATGTAAAATAGTTAGACCTGCAGGTAAATATTAATAGAAGTTGATATGTATTCTCAATTTAGTTAATTTGGCAGATTACTTTTGAGGTTGACATGATTGCCAAGTCACGTTTGGCACACATGAATTTGGCGTGAGAGATATATCGAATTCTGGGGAATACCTTCGCGTACTGATCTAGCTATCTTCTGGGCGGGATATGCCTAAAGAGAATTTCTTAAGAAAAAAAATCATGTCCCCGTCTATTATAGAAATTTTTGGCTGTGTGCTAAGATATGCTGGCCTATAATCAAACATACACTCCACATCCGTAAAATGGTATGGGTAAAGAAAAAGGAACAATAGAAGTAGTGAGATAATCAAGTGGTATTTGAGGCTCAACTAATGCATTAATCGTATTACTAGTACGATTCAAAGTACTGCTGGTAGCTCTCCGTAAAATGTGAAACATTAACAAAAAAGAAAGGACTGAAACTGGAACATTGTGATTTCCTTTTACAGTACTTCTTTACAAGCATCAATTTAAGGCAGTTAGTAGAGTGTGAAGTGCTGAAGTCAGTCTTGTAGTAAGTTACTATCACGAAAAGCAGCTATACAAAAGTTACTGTCATGTTTTCACGGTAGAGTTACTGTAATGTTTTTTTCACGGTAGAGGTATTGTCATGCATGTTTAGCAAACTAGATACAAAACAATGTACACGAAAAACAGGTTGAATACATCTCTTTTTTTTTTGACTGTAAGAATACATCTCTTTCAACTTTTCGGTCGCAATATCGCAATATACGTGCCATATACCTGCCCCAGTCCTCCCATTAATACGATCCTAGCTATAGCTCTAGCCAGCTGCCACCAATCAGAGGCTATTAATTTCAAGCAAACTTTATAGCTCGATCGAGAATTTTCTTTAGGGGCGCTCGATCGGGAATTGATTAGCAGGCAAATTAAGGCCTCTGGTCCAGAGCCTTTGTGAATGAGTGGGCGGCCCAGAAGTTATGACGATGGGTCGACCTGGTAGAGCCGTAGAGGTTTCGGTTGGGGTACGTCGCCTGGTCATCGAAGACGGTTGGCCGATCCGGCACACGCACAATCAATGACCCGCCCACGACGACATCAAGTTTGCAGATCCGCTCAAAATTAATTTGTGTCACTGTCAAAATTTAATTTGTGTCATTTTCATCTTGGTGTGTTTCCGAGATGGTAACAATGGAGTACTAACGGAAAGCCAAACGCAGACATAAATCAACTCCTAATTTTGCATAGATCATGCATAATGTTGCTCAGGATCATAGCTTGTTTTGAGTAATTGATAGCACTAGCACAGTCGTCGCACTCTCTCATTTCCTGAAACGAAAAAATGGCGTGTGATTGCAGACCTCGAAGGCGGAGTTCATCGATCTGGCGCGCAAGTCGGGCAAGTTCGACGAGGAGAGCCTGGCGTTCCAGGCGCGGCTGCTGGCCAAGTCCGGCATCGGGGACGAGTCCTACATGCCCCGCTGCGTCTTCCAGCCCGACGCCAACTGCGCCACCATGAAGGAAGGCCGCGCCGAGGCCTCCGCCGCCATGTTCGCCGCGCTCGACGAGCTCTTCGAGAAGTGCCACGTCCGCCCCAAGGACGTCGGCGTCCTCGTCGTCAACTGCAGCCTCTTCAACCCGACGCCCTCGCTCTCCGCCATGATCGTCAACCACTACAAGATGCGGGGCAACATCCTCAGCTACAACCTCGGCGGCATGGGATGCAGCGCCGGGGTCATCTCCATCGACCTGGCCCGCGACATGCTCCAGGCCAGCGGTGCGGGGCTCGCCGTGGTGGTCAGCACGGAGGCGGTGTCCTTCACGTGGTACGCGGGGAAGCGCAAGTCCATGCTCATCCCCAACGCCTTCTTCCGCGCCGGCGCAGCAGCCGTTCTGCTGTCGAACCGGCGCCGGGACTACCGCCGCGCGAAGTACCAGCTAGAGCACGTGGTGCGCACGCACAAGGGAGCCGACGACCGTGCCTTCCGGTCCGTGTACCAGGAGGAGGACGAGCAGAGGATCAAGGGCCTGTCCATCAGCCGCGACCTCGTCGAGGTGGGCGGCCACGCGCTCAAGACCAACATCACCACCCTCGGCCCGCTGGTGCTCCCGTTCTCGGAGCAGCTCCTCTTCTTCGCCGGCGTGCTGTTCCGCCACCTGTACCCGTCCAAGACCTCGACGCCGCCGCCGCCACGGCCGAAGGGGGCACCTCGGCGGCCGCGCCCTACATCCCGGACTTCAAGCGCGCGTTCGAGCACTTCTGCATGCACGCGGCGAGCCGGGACGTGCTGGAGCACCTGCAGAGCAACCTGGGCCTCCGCGACACCGACCTGGAGGCCTCCCGCGCCGCGCTGCACAGGTTCGGCAACACGTCGAGCAGCAGCATCTGGTACGAGCTGGCGTACCTGGAGGCCAAGGGCCGCGTCCGCAGCGGTGACCGCGTGTGGCAGCTCGCCTTCGGCTCCGGGTTCAAGTGCAACAGCGCCGTGTGGCGCGCCGTCCGCCGCGTGCGCCGCCCGTCCAGGAGCCCGTGGCTGGACTGCGTCGACCAGTACCCGGCGCGCATGGACGCCTGAGCTGATCCCGAGCTAATAAGTAATAAGTAACAAGCGCGGGTAAGTGCAAGGTGCTAATGAACTGGTCTACTGCATACGAACACCCACAGGTTAAGGTTTGAGCTTTGGTCAATTCGTATTGGTGTTGTAGCAGTTATTGTTTGAGGAGTTTAATTATAGACTACGTACCATAATGCGCAAGTGTATGTGCGCGCTCTGTGAAACTTATGTGAACTCAAGTATCTTCGTGCAGTCTCATTACTTTTGGAATTTGGACTACTGTTTAAGACTTCTATAAGTTGTGTGTTACTCTATGTTCTCTTGCTGATACCCTTATGTAAACCAGCGAGCTGTCTGATTGCTGATAACAGGTGTGTATTGACAAAAGGGCAACTTAGAGAATGCTTTACGACAAACGATTACTTTGTGTTTTATGGAGTCAAAATGTGCCATGTGCCCACATTGGCATAGCGCATATACTATCTTATTTCATACTGATCCCTGTGTTGCTTCGTCAAATAGAATATTTAGGTCCAAGATAGAACTTGTTTTTAAACGAAAGGATAAGCTTTGCCTTATCTTTTAATTAAGAAGAAGGTGTCTGGTCGGTTTATTAGCGGGAGAAACCGGGTGAAAATCATACAACGAAGTACAGTGCTCCACCTATTTTAATTTTTTCAAAAAATATATTTGAAAGTTTGAAAAAATCTGAGAAAAAACATGCATGTTCTCGAAGATGTATTCTATAGGCGTGGCAAATAACAATACATAATACTTTGTATTTCGATCTCCACAAAAGAAAAAAGACAAATTTACAGATCTGGTTATAGTTAACAATCATAGTTTCATATCTCCAAATTTTGTCATTTTTGGGTAGACTATAATATAAAGATTTTACATTGAGATTTTGCATGCTTGTAGTATACATCATTGAGAACATGCATGGTTATAGATTTTTTTGAAACTTTTAATTATATTTTTAATTTTTTAAAACAGAGAGATCACTCGAGTTCGGGAGCAAAAACAACTTTCCGGAACATTATTCATGATCATGAAGGTAGGATTACAATCAGCTAGTGAAAGGAACAATAGGATCCGGTGCGCGCTCTCCGAACATCGCTCGTGTGCCAAAACTATCAGGTTCTTCGTAGATTTTGATCACTTACTGCCGGGATAATATTTTTTCCCCAAACTTTGACCAAGACTTTTTTCTTGTGGGCCGTGCTTACTCATTAGTCTTAACGTTGTTTTAGTTTAAATTTGAACTAAAACCCTGACAAGAATTATAGGACGGAGAGATTAGTACATAAAGTATGGCCTACCCTTCAGTGTTGTTCAAAGCAATGTTCGCCGAAACAGGGTTCGTAAACACTGCTCACAATACACCATTCCCGGTCTAGATCGTCAATTTATAGTCTTGTGCCAAAAAAAAGAGAGTAAAATCATCTGTACGGTTCAATCGTTGACCTCGCCACGACAATTTAGCAATTTCGGAGAAACCTTGAGGGCGCTCTAATAAGGCTAAAAAAGGAGAGCGGACAAATAGTTTCCAACCTCTCGAGGGAGTTCGCTTTAAAAAAAATAATGACATTGGAAAGTTTCATAAATAATGATGAATTCTACTAGTGTGCACAAAATCAATCCGTAATTCTGTATATTTTAGTCCGACAAAAGAGAAAATGTGTGGATGGGCACGGTGAAGAGTTTAGATTTACAAAACTTAAAATTTTGTCAAATTTGTCATTTATGTGTGTTTAGAGTACAACAAATTTTGAATTGAGAATTTGTTACCCGGTAGAGTTCAACCTAAGATATTTTTCCCGAATTTTTGAAACTCACAAATGCTGATTTCGATTTTTTCAAAAAAAAAAAAAGCCACCACGGAGTTCGGGCTCCACTTTCTGTAAAAAAGACCATCTTTCAGCCCAATTGCCCGTTCTACCTTCACTGAATAATTACCCCCATATCCATGGAAACCTGGAGGTGCGCGTGGCAGTCACAGAGCGCTTCGTCGCCGTGCCTCTGGTATCCCATCTCCCACACCAAATCCCAATCCGGCTCTCCCATCCCCCACCACCCCCAAAACCCTAGCTTTAAACCCCCGAATCCAACCAATTTCCCCACCGATTCCCGCCATTTCCCACCGGAGTTCCGATCCACCGCACCTGGATCGGTTCCTTCTGTTGGTGACGAATCCTGTGTTGCTTGGGTTCTTCCGCGATTTTGTCCCTGTGTTTTTCATTTAGGATGGATACTCCAATAGATCAAGCTTGCCGCGGATATGTTTGCTGGGGGTGAAGTACTGATACCACTTTCGTGACTATCCTAGCCAAATTCGAAGAAACCTTGTTCTTTTTTTCTGGCCACTGTTTAGCAAGTATGCAGTTCGAGGACGTGGGGGCCATTGGTGTTGGTGTCGGCGATGGCCATGGAGACGAGAGGTTCGACGAGCCTACCAGGTAAAGGATTAAATGGAAACTAGCTTTTCACATTGAACATTCCAGTGCCAAGATTTAGTCTATGTAACGTATCTTGATATTAGCACTAACTTGTAGAGGATGTTCCAAAATATTATAAAAATGTACAGAGCTTGATTATATATGTAACTAGAAAGGTGACCAAATGTCTTAGCAGCTAATCAGCATTTCTGCTGCTAGTGCTAAGTCTTATCTTTCTAAGCTCAGGAGACACAGATAACATATATTCCAGATATAGTCGAATTTCATTTTACCTTTCCACAAGGCCGTTTTGTAGTTGTAGAAATGACACCTGCAATCAAGTGGATTAATAGAATGTCTGGTCACATGATCGGTATGTGCTGTCGTTTCTCTCTCGAGGGTACCTGAAAATAATCAAGTGCTCCATGGATGTCTTGTGCATATGGGATGGTAGTTGAGTTGCTATTTGTCTACAATATCACTGCATATTACTGTATAATAGTAATAGCAAGGTGTAGTGTGTCCTGATCTTGTACTACACCTTTTATCGCTTTCTTTATCAACGCATCAATACCGCATCCCACGATGGTGAGATAATATCTAACTCCTGTGTTATAGTTGTTCAGGTGCCTACGATGTGGCATCAGCGCAAATGCGACACCTCATATGCGTCGTGGACCAGAGGGAAGGAGAACTTTATGCAATGCGTGTGGGATAGCATGGGCAAAGGTAGGCACTAGTTGTTCATGCCCACTTATGTTTGATACTTATTTGTTTCCATTTTTATCATTGTTGGCTATAGTTTTGTTTTTAATCATTTTCTATCCTGCCATGTCGGTTTATAGGTCCTATAACTATAATTACAATGTTTGTCCATAGACTCGATAAGATAAAATCACATTATTTTTTTCTTTTAATGAATAATGATCATTGTCTTGTGCTGTCTCCAAGAAAAACACTAATGGCCATGTGAAACTATGTTGTTCTCTTACTCAATTAACATCGACTAGTATGGATCAGGGGAGCCTCTCTGTTCACCTCAAATTTTCTGGAGTTTGAATTGTGTATTTTAAACTTACCGTACTTATTAGTTATTACAGATTGACCCCCATTGAGGATAATCAGAAATCTTATTATATTTGTCAATCTGCTTTAGGCTATCTTTTAGTTATGTTAAATTCAGTATGCTAAATCACGAGTCATTTGGATGCAAGCAGGGGAAAATGAGAAAAGTTCTCGATTCCGAGACACCCATTGATGATGCTGCTGGTGCAAAAATGGTGCCGGAAATCGGCATGGAATTTGACAATGAAGACAAAGCATATGAGTTCTATAACAGGTATGCTGGGCACATGGGCTTTAGTGTTCGTAAGAGTTCATCGGACAAATCATCCGACAACATCACAAGGTCAAGAACCTTTGTATGCTCAAGAGAAGGCTTCCGTAAGGACAAGAAGGGAGCTAAAGAAGTCAAAAGGCCACGGCCAGAAACAAGAATAGGATGCCCTGCACGGATGACAATTAAGATCGCATCAAATGGTAAATATCGAATTGCTGAACTTGTAGCGGACCATAACCATCAGCCAGCACCCCCGTCAACCATGCATATGCTGAGATCTCAGAGGGTACTTACTGACCTACAGACAACTGAAGCAGATTCCTCAGAGGATTCGACAACACCGTCAAGATTTTTTGGTGGCTCTTTGGTGCAGCAGGCAGGTGCTTATAGAAATGTTAATTTTCTCCCTGCAGATTACAGGAGTTCCCTCCGCTCAAAGCGCATGAAAAATATGCAACCTAGTGATGCAGGAGGTGTTGTAAAGTACCTGCAGAGCATGCAGCTAAACAATCCTTCTTTCATTCATGCTGTCCAGCTTGATGAGGATGACAAGCTGACAAACATTTTCTGGGCTGATTACAAATCGAGAATTGACTTCAGTTACTTTGGTGACGTGGTTTGTTTGGACACAACCTACAAGATAAATGCCAATGACAGGCCATTAACTCTCTTCCTTGGAGTGAATCACCACAAGCAAATCTCTATATTTGGTGCTGCTTTGCTTTATGATGAATCAGTGGAGTCCTTCAAGTGGTTGTTCGACACGTTCAAGATTGCTACAGGTGGAAAGCAGCCAAAAACAATCTTGACTGATCAATCAATGGCGGCAAGTGCTGCCATTAGAGCAGCATGGCCTGGTACAGTTTACCGTCTTTGTCCATGGCAAGTGTACCAAAACACTGTCAAACAACTTAATCACATATTCCAAGGCTCTAAGACATTTGCAAAGGATCTCAGCAAATGTGTTTATGACTATGAGGAAGAAGAGGGCTTCTTACTAGGGTGGAGAACTATGCTAGAGAAGTATGATTTAAGAAACAATGAATGGCTTCATAAGTTATTCGAAGATCGAGATAAATGGGCATCTGCATACAATCAACATGTATTCACTGCAGATATAAAAAGTTCATTGCAGTCAGAAAATGTCAGTAATGTCTTGAAAAGGTACTTGAGCCCACAATTTGATTTGTTGTCTTTCTTCAGGCACTATGAAAGAGTGCTGGATGAGCATCGGTATGCAGAGCTACAAGCTGATTTTCATGCAAGCCAAAGCCTCCCTAGAATACCTCCCTCGAAAATGCTAAGACAAGCTGCCAACATATACACACCTGTGGTTTTTGAAATATTTCGCAGAGAGTTTGAGATGTTTGTGGATTCAGTGATCTACAGCTGTGGGGACTCTGGAACTGCATCCGAATATAGAGTAGCAGTAACAGATAAACCTGGGGAACACTATGTTAGGTTTGAATCCAGTGACTTATCTGCTGTTTGCAGCTGCAAAAAATTCGAGTCAATGGGTATCCAATGTTGCCATGTGTTGAAAGTCCTTGATTTTAGAAATATAAAGGAGTTGCCACAAAAATATTTGATGAGAAGATGGAAGAAGGATGCCAAGTCTGCAAATACAGGCCATCAAGAATTCTTGAGCGACGGTTCTTCGCGAGCTCCATGCTCTTCTTTAAATGTTCCGGTGCCAATTATAGATCAGCAACAGGTGCATTTAAACGATCACCATGAGCATGTAAGTTGATCGAACACAACCTTTACTTAAGAAAGTTTATTATCATTCTTAATTCAGGTTGACATTGATACACATGATAATCACAGGCTGCTTCTGTTCTGTTTCTAACGTCCATCACCAAGCCCTTCATGGAGGCGCGCAGGGAAACCAGGTACGTCAGCACACTGGTGGAGCTGAATTTGGATGTATTACACTTTTTAACTTGTCAAACCATGAGTGTCAATTTTTCTGCACAGTATTACTGTGACCTTTTGTTAACCATTCACATAATCACGGACAAGATTAGTTGGTGTGTGTCTAACTTTTGTTTGTTCTACAGGGTTATGCCCCTTTCGCAGCGACGAACCAGCAGCCATTCATGGGAAGTTTCTCCTTAAATCATGGAACAGGCTTCTAATGGAAAATGGGGGTTAGAGCATCTCCAGCAGCTCCTCTACATGGACATCTAAATGAAATATAGAGGACCGAGGCCCAAAAACGGTCTCCAGCAGCCCATCTATGGTCATCTATCGATAGATGTCCCCCCCAGGTCCCGGATGCGTCATCCACATTTGGGGGACGGAGCGAGGATCATCCACAGCAACCGCTCGCTCGCTCGCTCACGTCCCGCGTGCATCCGGAGGTTGCAGGCGACGAGAAGGACTCCGGTGCGACTCCCCACTCGCCGTCCCGAGGTAATTTCTGCCTTTTTTTCGATTTGACACGAGAATAGGATGGGGGCGCCGCCGGATTCGATCCAGTCAGCTTGGGTCGCGCCGCCGGATTCGATCCAGGCAGAGGAGAGGGCAGCGGCCGGATTTGATCCAGGAAGAGGAGAGGGCGGCGGCCGGCGAGCTGGGGGTGGGGAAGAAGAGTGGATGAGGAGAGGACGGCGGCCGGCAAGGGAACTCGGGGTGGAGCTGGGAGGGAGGGCAGAGGAGAGGGCGGTGGCCGGCAAGACAGCTCGACCGCGAGGGAGCTGCGTGGGTGCGTGCTTTTTTGTGCGGAGATGGATTTCTGCTGCTTGTACGAGAGAGAATATAGATGTCCTGAATATAGATGTTCTGCTGAAAACTAGGGACATCCAAAAAGGAATCTTTTTAGATGATCCTCTATATGGAGATATAGAGGACCAAATTTGGACGAGCTGCTGGAGATGCTCTTAGGCTCTTACCCTATCGTTCTAAAAATTGTGAAATACTCGCTACCTTGTACCTCTTGTAAATTGTTTTTGTAGTATCACAAATAGAGGTTGTTAGTTAGACCTTCGAGTATTAAAAGAAAATTCAGACATTAGTTGGACTGGTGTTGTATTGGCAAAACAAAATTCAGTTAGCTTTGGGATTGTAAATCAATATAAGCACCTGTGTACATTTATGTCATACTTCTCAGAAACACATATTGATTCCCCGACTTGACTGAGCGAGTGTACCTGACCAAAAGAAATAAATCAAATCCATGTGAACGAGACAATTTCTCACCAGCCGCTGCTGATGAACCCACGCTGCTTCCCTGCCACTTGGAAGAATGCTAACGCAGGAGAGGACCAAAGTATCATTACCCTGTTGACCGGCGTACCACTATGGGAACATTATTACATTACGCAGCAGATAACTATACTGCTGCTTTCCAAGTCGTTATACAGTTAGGGGAAATACTATAGTTGTAAAATAGGAGGAAAATAAAGGGTTGTTCTTAGGCTGGGGGAAGCCAGGGACAGTCATCGCGGCTCATACATAGGCCAGCGAAACCTGACGAAAGCCGATGGAAAAGAAGCTCCAGCTGGTAAGATGCCAAAGTTCCGACCCTGTCTTCCCTATTGGCGTTGAGAGCTTTGATTGATCACATCAAGGAACAATCTCCTCCAGGGTACGCACAGACGTAGTACTGTTGAATTCATACAGCACAAGAATACAAAGATACGCAATGTATACATAACATCCGAACGGGTGCTGTATCTCCATTTGTCCAAAAGCTGTCGTGCTTATCGATGCATTGCCTCGGACTCGGTATGCCTACAACGACGCAAGAAAATAAAGTACTGTAGTAGGTGAATTAGTCAGAGTAACTCGTTACAAAGACAGTAGGTAAAATACTGTCAAAACAGCTGAAACTGGATAAAATCACAGTGCCAAAAGATTCTGTTCTAGAACACGATGCTTTTAAAAAGAAGCGCATACAACTGAGCTGACGGTAGGGTGATCTCGCGACGCCAGTAGGCCACAAGAAAACAGCGCGCCGGCGTCGCGTCCGAGGGCCGTCCGGCGCTGGTGTCCAACCGGCGAGCATCAGAAGCTACACCCAAGCGAACCGGCCGTCCTTTTATCCAACCCAACGCCATCTCTTGCCGCTTTAGCCTTCCTACTACGCGAACGTGCCTGCATGGCCGACTTCTCCTTCTCCCGCTCCGGCCCGCAGCCGCAGGGCCGGCGCCGCCGAGGCCCCTATGCGACCCCGGAGAACTCCACCTCCTTCGCCAGCGGCCCTGCCCAGCGCGGACCACGGCGCCGGGGTCGCGGTGTCGATGACATGTCGTGGCAGAGCTCCGCGACCTGGCAGCCGCACCAGGACACGTCGTGGGCGCAGCCGCATGGCCTTGGCGCCGCCGTCGGGCCCTGGGGTCTGGGCGGGTCAGATACCGCATCACGCCGCGGACCGGCATTGTTCCAGAGGACGGCGCGCGACTACTACCTGCAGCGCCGGTCTGGCGCCCGGTTCCACCACGACCGCTCGTCGATAACGTCGTCGGCGGCTTACCGGCCCGGCGGCGCCTCCGTCAGCAGCGTCGCCGGAAAGCGGCTTGAGCTGCAGAGCGTCGTGACAGACGCGAGCAGAGCCATCATCCTGGCGCCTGATGTTTCTTTCGCCAGCAACGACAACAGCCTCGTCGTCCCGGCTGCCACTGCCGGTGCCGCTGGCGCCGTGGTCAGGTACGGTGGCGGCGGCGCGAACACGCCGGTCTCCCGCGAGGTATCCTTCTCGCGCGACAACCACAACAAGCTCTACGTGACCTCTGCCCCGGCGCAGCGGGAGCAGCCCAGCTTCGGGTACGACGCCAGCATCGCGTCGTTCAGCCAGGGCCGGTACTACAGCGAAAACGACGGCGGCGACGACTACGATTACGATGACGAGGAGGACGACGTCGAACCAAGGGCTGGCAAACCGGTCAGCGTCACCGGGCTGTTCAAATACTCGACGCCGCTGGACATTGTGCTCCTCGTTTTGGGGTGCATCGGCGCCATGATCAACGGCGGGTCGCTGCCGTGGTACTCATACCTCTTTGGGAACTTTGTCAACAAGATCGCCAAAGCCGACCCGACGCAGATGATGAAGGACGTCAGGGAGATCAGCGTGTACATGGTGATCCTCGCCGTAATTGTCGTCATAGGAGCATATCTTGGTGAGCAAATACAGTTTTGACTTGTCTCACGAAAACTCTCTTTGGAGCCATGACATGTTGTGCTTCTTCCCGAATCGAGTTCTGAGTTCTGACTTGCTGAGGGTTGATGTAGAGATCATGTGCTGGAGGATCGTGGGCGAGCGGTCGGCGCTGCGGGTGCGGCGAGAGTACCTGAAGGCGGTGCTGCGGCAGGAGATCGGGTTCTTCGACACTGAGGTGAGCACCGGCGAGGTGATGCAGAGCATCTCCAGCGACGTCGCCCAAATTCAGGAAGTCATGGGAGAGAAGGTACAAAATAAGCTCATACAGCTGATGATGAAACATCATTGTTCGTATCGCACAGAACATGGCAAAATGCTCCACCTGATTTGTTATATGTGTATAAATTAGATGGCAGGGTTTGTACATCACGTCTTCACCTTCATTTTTGGCTACGTCGTCGGGTTCAAAACGTCATGGAGGATTGCCCTCGCCGTCCTGGCCGTAACGCCCGTCATGATGGCCTGCGGCCTCGCTTACAAGGCGATATACGGCGGCCTCACTGCCAAGGAAGAGGTAATTAGATGACTGAACACTTGCAGCTGAACATTTTGCTTATCACACTTGCAGTCTGAACATTTTGCTCATCACGCTTTCAATCTGAATGTTTCTTCTGATGTTCAACCAACCAACCAGGCGTCGTACCAACCTGCTGGCAACGTGGCACAGCAGGCGATCAGCTCGATCCGGACGGTGCTGTCGTTCGTGATGGAAGACCGGCTGGCCGACAGGTACGCCGAGTGGCTGCACAAGTCGTCGCCGATCGGCATCAAGATGGGCTTCGCCAAGGGCGCCGGCATGGGGATGATCTACCTGGTGACATACTCCCAGTGGGCGCTGGCGCTGTGGTACGGCGCCAAGCTCGTCGCCCAAAACGAGATCAAGGGCGGCGACGCCATCGCCTGCTTCTTTGGCGTCATGGTCGGAGGCAGGGGCCTCGCGCTGTCACTGTCCTACTCGGCGCAGTTCGCGCAGGGGACGGCGGCGGCGGGGCGGGTGTTCGAGATCATCGACCGGGTGCCGGAGATCGACGCGTACGGCACGGGCGGGCGGGTGCTTTCGGCGGTGCGGGGCCGGATGGAGTTCAAGGACGTGGAGTTCGCGTACCCGTCGCGGCCGGAGTCGCTGATCCTGTACAACCTGAACCTGACTGTGCCGGCGGCGAAGATGCTTGCACTCGTGGGCGTCAGCGGCGGCGGCAAGTCCACCGTGTTCGCGCTCATCGAGAGGTTCTACGACCCCATCCGAGGTACATTGCCGCGCGCCATGGTGCCATTTGCACGTACGAGACGAGACGAGCTGGCTGACGGAGTGTTGGTGTGTATGTGCAGGGTCGATCACGTTGGACGGACAGGATCTGGGTTCGCTGAACCTCAAGTGGCTGAGGTCGCAGATTGGGATGGTCGGGCAGGAGCCAATCCTCTTCGCCGTCTCCATCATCGAGAACGTGATGATGGGCAAGGAGAACGCGACGAGGCAAGAGGCCATCGCCGCCTGCACAAAGGCCAACGCCCACACCTTCATCCTCGGCCTCCCCGACGGCTACGACACGCAGGCAAGTAACCAAAACCGATCGAATAATTTACATCTGATGCGTTAACAAGTGTCTGACAAAACAAATATTTTTCTGCAATTTAGGTTGGGGACCGTGGGACCCAATGTCGGGGGGACAGAAGCAGCGTATCGCCCTCGCGCGAGCCATCATCCGGGAGCCGCGCATCCTGCTGCTGACGAGCCCACCAGCGCGCTGGACGCCGAGTCCGAGGCCGTTGTGCAGCAGTCCATCGACCGCCTCTCCGTCGGCCGCACAGTCCTCGTCATTGCGCACCGCCTCGCCACCGTCCGCAATGCTGACACCATCGCGGTCTCGACCGCGGCGCCGTCGTCGAGTCTGGCCGCCACGCTGAACTCATGGCACGCGCTGGCCCCTATGCCGGCCTCGTCAAGCTCGCCTCCGACAGTGGCAGGGCCGAACCCAATGCTAGGCCCGGCACCCCCGGTACACCCCGCGGGGCGGCGTACAACAGCTTCTCCGACAACTCAGGGTACGACGTGTCGGTGTCCAAGTCGAGGTATGGCGGCATTCGCACGATAAATGAAGAGGAGGCGGAGACAAAGGACGCGCGTGGCAGCAAGGGCACGTTCAGCGTCTCAGAGATATGGGAGCTGCAGCGCCGGGAAGGCCCCTTGCTCATCCTGGGGTTCCTGATGGGCATCAACGCCGGCGCGGTATTCTCCGTGTTCCCGCTGCTCCTGGGCCAGGCCGTCCAGGTGTACTTCGACGCTGACACGGAGAAGATGAGGCAGCAGATCGGGTACCTGGCCATGGCTGTGGTCGGCCTCGGCGTGGCGTGCATCATCACCATGACTGGACAGCAAGGGTTCTGCGGCTGGGCCGGTGCCCGGCTCACGATGCGCGTCCGCGACCGCCTCTTCCGTGCCATCATGCGGCAGGAGCCCGCGTGGTTCGACGAGGACGACAATGCCATGGGCGTTCTGGTCACGCGCCTTGCCAGGGACGCCATAGCCTTCCGTCTATGTTCGGCGACCGATACGCGGTGCTGCTCATGGCCGTGGGTTCCGCCGGCGTCGGCCTTGGCATATGCTTCGGTCTGGACTGGCGCCTCACTCTCATAGCCATGGCCTGCACTCCACTAACGCTCGGCGCGAGCTACCTGAACCTGCTCATCAACGTCGGGGCCAGGTCTGACGACGGTGCGTACGCGCGGGCCAGCAGCATTGCCGCCGGCGCAGTGTCCAATGTGCGCACCGTCGCGGCGCTCTGCGCGCAGGGCGGCATCGTCGGCACGTTCAACCGTGCGCTGGACGGCCCTACGGCCAAGGCCCAGCGGAGATCGCAGTACATGGGCCTCATCCTCGGGCTCTCCCAGGGCGCCATGTACGGCGCCTACACGGTGACGCTCTGGGCCGGCGCCAAGTTCATCACCCAGAACAAGTCGACCTTCGGCGATGTGTCCAAGATCTTCCTCATCCTGGTCCTCAGCTCCTTCTCCGTCGGCCAGCTCGCCGGACTCGCCCCGGACACGTCAGGGCGCCGACAGCCATCGCCGGCGTACTGAACATCCTGAAGCGGCGGCCGGCGATCAACGAGGACGGCGCCAAGCGGCGGGCGATCAAGGACGGGAAGCCGATGGACGTGGAGCTGAGGAAAGTGATCTTCGCGTACCCGTCGCGGCCGGACGTGACGGTGCTGAACGACTTCTCGCTGCGCGTCAAGTTCGGGAGCACGGTGGCGGTGGTCGGAGCGAGCGGCAGCGGCAAGTCGACGGTGGTGTGGCTGGTGCAGCGGTTCTACGACCCGCTCGGGGGAACCGTGATGGTGGGCGGCGTGGACGTGCGGGACCTGGACCTCAAGTGGCTCAGGGGGAGTGCGCCATGGTTGGCCAGGAGCCGGCTCTGTTCAGCGGGTCCATCAGGGAAAACATCGGGTTCGGCAACCCCAAGGCCTCGTGGGCCGAAATCGAGGATGCTGCCAAGGAGGCCAACATCCACAAGTTCATCGCCGGCCTTCCCCAGGGGTACGACACTCAGGTCAGTACTGCTCGCAAACTTATATTTCTTCCACTAAGGAAATACTCCTGTACGAACTAACAATTGTAAATTTTGACAATTGAATCTTATATATTGACAAGCTAATACTAATAATAATTGGTTGCAGGTTGGAGAGAGTGGGGTTCAGTTGTCAGGGGGCCAAAAGCAGAGGATTGCGATCGCACGAGCAGTCCTGAAGCAATCGAGGATACTGCTCCTGGACGAGGCGAGCAGCGCATTGGACCTGGAGTCTGAGAAACACGTGCAGGAGGCACTGCGTCGAGTGTCGAGGCGCGCGACGACGATCACGGTGGCGCACCGGCTCTCCACGGTCCGCGACGCTGACCGCATCGCCGTCGTGAGCCTTGGTCGCACCGTCGAGTTCGGCAGCCACGAGACCCTCCTGGCGAACCACCGTGACGGGCTCTACGCCGCCATGGTGAAGGCCGAGACCGAGGCGCAAGCCTTCGCGTAGCAGCGCACACTCACACTGATCGCACTTTCAGCGAGCTTTTTCTTCATTTTTGACGTGCTCTGTGGTAATATTTGTAGTGTAGAAGTCGATATTATTTCTACGGCAGTGCTAGGCTGCTAGCTGTAACTCGACCATCAGATGAATAAACTATGTGGGAGTATACGGATTAGATGGAATGTCCATGTAAATTACCAATATATCAACTCTAGCCGTACGCCTGATAATTTTAGACGAAATAGGCCGTAGTCCGCTATATTCATATAGCAACCACCCGATATAACCAACGAGACACGACTGGGGCGACAACCAACAAACACTCAAAGAAAGGAAAAAGAAAAAATAAAAGACGACATAGGCGGGTTGACTAAGCGACGATGACCCGCAACCGCTGCGCTCTCTTCGAAGAAGTACCACCACGCTCCTATCACCGAATCGACGAGTACCAAGCAGCACCTTCAAGAAGGAAAGCCACGCTGCTATCGGACCAGCACACTGGTCCTAGGGTTTCCCCCGGCATAGAGGGAATCGGATGAAGGGTAGCCACGACGCCCTTCAGGAAGGAAAGATGCCACCCGAAGGCGACACCGCGTCGGTGTCGGACGAACCAACAAGGATTTCTTCCGAAGACCCTATCCACAACCCCGGACGATCCGTAGCACATGAGCCCCGCGAGGACAAGCCTTGAGACCACCAGACTAGCCGCCCACCGACATGCGCCAAAACGATCCCGAAGCCACCATCGTCGTCTCACCGAAGTTGCCGACACGAGGTCTGCAAGACGGAGGTGAGGAGAAGTATGAACCGGGGTCAGCAGAGCCGCAACCGCGCGGGAGGGAACAACCTCCACCGCCGAAGACGGTAGTCGACCGGACGCGGCAGCATAGTACACCAGTCCCCGTCAGGTCCGGCCGGGCCCAGTGGATCCGTAAAGCCCCCGCAGGGGCACACCAGTCCTAATAGGGTCCGGCCGGGCCTAGAACGGGCCCGCGAAGCTCGCCGCCACGCTGCAACAAGCCGGCCGCCGTCGCCGTTGGCCCCTTCAACTTCTGCCTCGCCGCCTGCTACAGAACGCGCCGCAGAACCGGCCGGCCCGCCTAACCCGATGTGCCCAGATCTGGGCCACATGGCCCAGAGGTCGCCGCTGCCTACCGCACTGCACCACCCTGCATGCTCGTGTGCGCCGCCGCCGCCCACCGGGCTAAGCTCGGCAGCCCCTGCCGGCGGCGGCGACGGGATGAGCAAGGGAGGAGGCTGAGCCGGGCGGGGTGGGGCGCGCTCCGCCGCCACAGGAGGCGGCGGGGGCGCGAGAGGGGAGAGGGGCTGGGGGAGGAGTGGACTCGGCGGTCGCCGCCGGCGACGGCACGGAGGGGAGGAGAGGAAAGGGAAGGCGGCGGCGGCGCGGAACCCTAGCTTTCGCGAGAGGAGCCACGCGACTTCAGGAGCAATGGAATATTAGTTCGTCACGCCTTATAATAATGATGCAGTGAAATGAATACTGAAGGGAGAGTGTACTTGCAAATAAGATGAGAGATCTGTTTTGATGAGACGGGTCAGCTGCTCTTCCTCCTGATGGCATTTGTTAAGCGAACTGACGTGGCCAGGGTATCGGTTGAGATGGATTTGGTGAGCAACCTTGATGTGGATCTGTTCTCATCATTGAGCGGGTTATTCTATTTGTTGTCGTGCTGAGCATTATTTGGGAAACGGCAAGGAAAAAACAATACAGGCCAGCTCCACATACCCTGTGTTCGTTTATGGATTGTCTACTGCATATTTGGGGCTCATTTGAAGTGGGGATCATGTAACCGTAGTAGTACTAGTTGTTAAAGTTTACAGGACAAGAATTAGTGGACTAGTTGCTCGAGACAGTGATACTAAGCCATCTGTTTTAGTTAGTTATGATGCTATCCAGTACCAACCTTCCCTCATTTGTATATTTTGGTAAATTGTACAGCAAAAAATTGGATATAAGCACGTCTGCCAGAACTTGTGTAGTGAGTAGCAAATCATTTGCGTACCCCACAATATTTTGTCGTTCCGGAGAAAAGAAAAGATCAGAGCTTTCATTTTCTTTGCAAGTTGACATTTCGTCATAGCGAGGTTGCCATTTCAAGCTTTGATTCATTAATTTCTTCATGAAATAATTGTCCCATTGTTTCAGTCTTACACTGAATAGTAGACTGCCACTGGTAATAGTATATTTAATAGAGAATTTGTGTAAGTATTCTTATGGGAATAGAAGAAAGCTAGCTTTACTTGGCTTGCTGGTACATATCCATATTCTTGACGCGGTGGTTCATGGAGTAATCTGTTTCAGGTAAGGGTAACTCCAATGTCGCCCCAAATTGTATCCAGAACCTGTCTGTCTTGGGGCGGCGGACAAGTGTGTGCATAGGGTCCGCCCGTTAAAACCGACGGCTCCCCACAAACGGAAAAAGGTTTATTAGCACAAAATCATAAAATATATAGAAAATTATACCAAATATTTTAGCCAACGTTTCCAATTGAATTAAACAGGGTCGTACATCCATCCAAGTATCAAACAATTGCAAATAACACATAAATATACAAACACGCAATATGATGAAACATCTGAGTGATCAATCTTCTCAAGACAATATGTCAATATCATGACCTTTTCCTTCTCATATCAATCCTTCGTCATGTCGTCCATGAGGCTTAGGTAAGCCGTCATTAACTGGGCCTCCCTCCTCGGTGCATATGAACTAGTTTAACTCAATAATTTAGCAGAAAATCATAACATATATTTTAGCAAAAGTTTGCAATTAAAATTAAGCCTATAGGAGACAACGCAAGAGGAAAGCAACTGAGGAGCCTATGAATAGTTGATAACCACTAGTTACACTTTACCGATAAAACTAATATATTAATACCAAGGTGATATCAAATACACCAGTTTCTGCAATAACATAAAGTTAATAACAAGTCTAGACATTAAAGATGCAAACAGCCAAAAAAGAAAGGGAGAGAAGAAAAAAAGCCCTTCTGAAACGATCAGACACACATCAACACAAACAAACCACAACCAAAGGCGACACCTAAACTCCGAGTTTCTCAAAAGCGACATCTTCAGGAAGGAAACAAGGAACAAGCGCCATCGTCGACCGGTCTAACCACCATAGTCAGATCAAATGTTTTCACCCCGAAGAAAGTTCAATGTCAACTTGAAACGAGTATGCGAGATGTTACTTCAATAACCCAATCTTCTTCCAAAACGAACGCATTCATAATCGCCCCGTCAACACCTTAGTAAGTGAGGCCATGGAGGTGCCAATGTCGATGTACCCAGTAACGTTGTTATGCGGTCGAGAGTCGCCAATTCACCCAAGCATGAATCCCCCTACGTCGTCGGCGACACATCCACAACCGCATAAGAGGCACACATCGTGGCAGATCAACGGGAGGTGGCGTCCTTGGAGGTGCGAGCCAACAAGGACCTTGTGGCAGGCACCACATCGCCATCGGGCCATAGGTAGCCAACATGGCCGGCACAGCCGAGCCGCACGCCAAGATCCGAACCACCGAGATCCATCGTCGAAGCTAGACTATTCGACCTTGCAGAGAATGAGATGTCGATGCAAACTAGGACCACAGTACGGGGCATAAGGAGCGCGAGAAGCGACACCGGCGTTGCCACGAGGTGGCCGCCACCAGCAAGCGCACGCGCCGCCACCTCCTCCTTCCACCGACGAGCAGGGCCGCCGCCCCAGGATCGCTATGAACAAATCATATGCCATCTCCACCAGACAAAATTTGTGGCAACCAAAGCACCAAAACCCAATCCATTTGCGTGTCAGAACGATTATCAGGAAGGGTCGGGTCGATCAGAGTGCTGCTTTTAGTTAAGTCGCGAGCGCCCTTTAATAAAAAAGGTCGCCCCGATCCTGTGGAATTCCCGGGCGTCACCATTCGTGTCACCCACTAATTAAGTCCCAAAAAGCTGTGGCATCGGGGCCTGTAGTGCGTCCTGGTTCTGTCACGTTGGGAACGTGCCGAGGATGAACCCCTCCGGTGATCGTCTGCGCCGAGGAGGCCGTGGTTTTGGCCTGCGCTAGCTGCGCGAGCCATGGCAGCAACCTGGACGGCGTCGGTTGCGCGATGCCGACTCGGCACCGACGCCCTACATCGCGCCAGATCGGGACCTCTCACCCGTTTGTATAGATTCTACTCTAGTACTAGTATGCTCCTGCTATGCCGGTTACAAATTTCCCTGGCGCCGCGCCGTGTGACAGAGTACGTACGGACCAGAATGAGAATGAAGAGCCTCCTGGCGTTCCTTTCTGTGCCCCCCACCTGACCGTTCCTCAACCAAGATGCTTTGGCCGACGACCACCCGGTCCCAAATGACAGTTGCGGGCGGTTGGGGGAGACGCCTACCTCGTCTCGTCTCCCTTTTTATTCCCCCTCGGCGCGGCGCCCAACCGTCTCTTCTCTTCGATCGGCTCCCCACCTCCACCTCAACCTCTCCGTCTTCCAAGCCCAAAGGTACCGCTCCTTTCCTCTCCCTCCCACCACCTGCTCGGCGATATGGCGCAGCAGCCACAGAATCTTGCTTCCATAGCTTCTGCTCTTGTGGTGTTCAATTCATCTCTTTGGCAGGTTAAGGAGGTGTAACTTTGTCTGCAATTTTTAGTTTCGTCTTCTCTTCTCCGGACAAGGATAGCTTATTTTCTTGGTAACCTCCAGGCCGTATGTGAATCAACCGCTTGACTTGAGGTTAGGAGCAACACCGCTGTGCGTGAAAATTTGCTCTCGTGCTAAGAATAGGGCCTTGAGGTTTCACTGTTGCAAGTCTTGTTGTATTCTTGGCCTTGAAGCTTGAGAACCAAACCAGTGCCCTCTGCCCCTCTCCTCCCAGAAACTGCCTGCCGTTTCTTGGTTTGTTAGGGCTCTCCTTTCCTGGCCTTTAAGTCAAGAAACCCAGGTGGGATAGCTTATTACGATATATCACGCAGGATTTTGGTACCTCAGAGTCTTGTTAGGAGGCTGAGACATGGAAATCTGGAATTTCGGTGCCTTTTGGGTGCCCCTGTTCCTGACCATGAAGCTAGGCTTTGCAAGAATTATTAGTTATAATGTTTTAGCTGATAGGGTCTACTATTCTTTGCTGTAAAGCTAAGTAACATCGGTGGTGTCCTTTTTTTCTGATTACCTAATACTTTTACCTTTAGCAAAGTCCTCCTCCCCCTGTACGCTGGAAAGTATTGTGATTGGACTTTTCTAGTTGGATACGTTGCTATGTAGTAGGTGACATTTGATGGATGATGTAGTTTGGTGGGCGAGTCTTAGTTGAGTAATTTTCTTTCTCAGGCCTCCTTGCCATCTGCGCTCATTTTAAGTGTTTTGTTCTTTTTTTCCTTTTTGTTGTTCTTTTGGCATGTTGCATTCATCTTCAGGCATGTGTTAAAATCTAGATTGCAAACTGCTGGGGTTTGGGGCTCCACAAATCATATTAATTGTATGTCCGAAAAAGGTTTAAATTTCTGATAAAATAATGGTTTGAAGCTTTTCCCATGCAGTTTTTGATTGTTTTTGTCAAACTTTTGTTGTTAGGTGGCATAATTTCGATATAGTTGACATATTGTAATAATTCATATTTCATTGAGCTACCAACTGCAAGGCACCATATAATTTAATTACTAATCCACGGCCCACTTTTGCTGTACTTAGCTACTACCCCTTATATCACAAACCATGTGCCAGTATTATCAAGTTGGAACCATCCGTCTGGGGGAAAATTCAGTACCTTGAATAGTCCACTATTTTGTGCACTTATTCATTTGGCTTACCAAGCTTAGGTTTCCAACTCTGTCTGTCTCTTTACTTCTGCTAACAAACTGAGTTATTTGATGCTGTCAAAAAAACTGATCAATTTATCATATTGAATTATCAGACGAATTTCTTTCGACATTTTGTATTGCAAGCTTGTAATTTTTTAATGTATGGATTTATTATCCAAATACATTGTACCACACTTAACTTCTATTACTTTTCCCTTCAGAAAGAACACAGAGTTAAGCTGGCTTCAAGAAGTATATGGCATCTCTTACTCCAGGGATATTGTTAAAGGTTCTCAAAAATATAAACTCTGATGTGAAAGTATGTGGAGAACACAGGTCAATTCTTCTTCAAGTTATTAGCATAGTTCCTGCAATTACTGGTTCAGAACTTTGGCCAGACCATGGTTTCTTCATAAAAGTTTCAGATTCATCCCACGCAACATATGTTTCTTTATCAAAAGAGGACAATGAACTCATCTTATCGAACAAACTGCAACTTGGACAGTTCATGTATGTTGAAAAGGTTCAGTCTAGTGTTCCTGTTCCGATTCTTGTTGGGGTCCGAGCAGTTCCAGGAAGGAACCCTTTCGTTGGTAACCCAAAGGATTTGATGCAAATGTCAACTCCCTCAGGGGTTTTAGAAGCATTGGATCATGAACGAAAACTACCAAGCCACTGAATTATCTGAGAGCGAAAAAGAAAACTCTCAGAGGAAGGTAGTCATCAAAGAGCAAAAGGCCGGTGTTGCTTCCCGTTACATGCTTGGGATATCAAACAATGGAAAAAATACCAATCTAAATTCTAGCACTGACAGTGAAAAAAGTAATGGAGGAAGTAGCGTTTGTGATGCAAATCAAAAGCTGGTTTCTAGCGCTACAAAAGTGAAACAGGAGGCAAAACCTCAGGTATGTTTTACTGAAATACTCCCTCCGTTTTTAAATATAAGATGTTTTAGATTTGTCCACACTCGCATGCATACAAATGTATCTAGACACGTTTTAGTGTGTATGTTCATTCATTTAAGTATGCATCTAGACACCATGTGAAACACCTAAAACATTTTACATTTAAAAACGTATGAAAGTTAACAACAATGAAACATAAACTTTTGTATATTGTGGCCCTGAGAATGAGATATGCTAGTGGTTAATGTAAGGTCATAATATTTGTGCTCTGCATTTTAAGAAAACAAATGTGTGCCATAAAAGTATATCTAGGAAGGCTGGTGATTACAGTTGCTGCTCTTATTGCAGGAACGACAAAATATTATCTCTCCTAATAATGTCAAGTTAGGTTCTACAAAGCAAGAAGTCAATAAGGATATACGCAAGAATAGTGGCAGGCCACTTAGTCAGAACGGCTCTGCTGTAGTGAAGAAGCAAACACCAAGAGACACAAAAAGGGAATCAGCAACTGAAGAAAGCTCACCGCCAAAGATTTATAGGAGTTCACCACCAACACCATCAAGAACTTCACCAGCGAAGATCCGTGTGCCAGCAAAGCCAAATGTTACTTCCAATCCAGTTCCCTCTGTGCCCAATATTAAAAGAAGAGTCACAGAAAGCATCTCCTGGGATTCTCTCCCCACATGCCTAATCAAATCTGGAAAGGTATATTTTTAGCATTTGTAGATTGCAAGCATGAACTGAGTTTGAGGTTTTCTATGAATTGAATGTGTCTTTTGTGTTACTGGGCATTCTGCAGGCCATTAGTCGAACCATTCATTTTATGTGCAAAAAGATGCACTAGTTATTAGTTAAGCTTCAGAAAATTGTTCTGAACCATGCTGCACATTACTTTCTTTGTATGAATAGGCTGTTGTCAGGAGGAAGACTATTGCTCTTATAGTAGCAGCCGAGGCTCAAAGGGAGGCTACTGCAGCTGCATCTCTTGTGAAAGGCCTCGGGTAAGTAGCTGTATACTTCTATACATCTCACAGTTTTAATTAAGAGCAAGATAAGCATTACTTGTCCTACTGCTGCACTTTTTTAGAAACCGGCAAGAGCACACTGCCAGAAACAGAAAATAATCCTCCTGTTCCTCTTATGGCAAGGCCTATCCAAATTGATAAATTCCTTTTATTGTTCTGATATACAATGTCTACTTTACTGTCTCTATTGCATGTGTTAAATGAATCTAACTTCCATGTCTTCATTTGCAGAATTTTTACTGAGATACTGAAGTCCACCGAGGAGGACCCGCATGGTGCAGTGAATAAGTTTTTTCAGCTAAACCGGCTTATCATTCAGCAAAGTATTTTTTGGAAAGAGAACTCAGCAGATTCTGGCAAAGAATCCCGAATCGAGAAAGAAAAGTCATCGAGGAAAATTTCTGCAACTCAGAATAAAGCTACTGGATCCAGTGCAACAAAGAACCCCGATGATGCTTATACCAGTGGAAAGGTCGAATGGGCTAGAGAGGATGGTTTCAAGGAAATCCGCAGGTCATGGATTGACCTGAAAAAGGAATCACAGTCATGGTTTCTGAATTTCTTGGAAGACGCTCTTGAGTCTGGATTCAAATTTGAGAGTGGAATCAAGAACACTAGAGAACGAGTGCGAGGACAATCGAAGGTTGGAGATGGGCAGATCGCAGTCCGGTTGTCGCAACTCAAGGAAACAAGTAACTGGCTAGATCAGCTGCAGAGCGAGGCTGATAAATCTGCGGAAGGTTTGGTCGAAACTATTGAGCGGCTGAGGCAGAAGGCGTACTCGTGCCTACTTGGAACCGTCGAGACTGCGGCATCAGCTCTTGAAAGTAGAAATGGTTATTGCTGAAAGCCTATGCAAGATCTGGCTGGATCTGCTCGACTTGGAACCAGCAGGAGGTGGTTCGATCCACTTCCACGGGTGTACAAAACCACATGATCCTGATGCAAAGGAGACTAGAGAAGAAACCTAAGTTATTTCAATTGTACAAAACAATGTAGGAGCAACGATTGAGAGGTGTAAATAGTCAGGTTTTCTGTTTAAGTTATTCGTCTGGTTATTCTTTTTGTGCATTGTCTCATGTTGCTTGTGAAATGGCAGTCATTGTTGATCTTCAAATCTGGCCAATTCAAATAGATGGATAGTTTGCACTTGCCAAAAAACCTGGGGAAATTATTTGACCCCCTGCACTTTGCTGGTTTGCAGCAGCCACGGGGCATAGAACAACAAACCAGCTCTCATTTGTGTAGCTGAGCTGCAATTCAAATAGTGTGCGATGTGTACTCCAGAACGTGTTCACTGTGAAATTTTAGTGTGTATTGGGCAAGTGGGAGTCTAGAATGTTGTCTTAGCCAGCTACTAAGCTGGCATGGATAATATCGCCCCATGCCAAAAAGCCAAACAGAGATCAACAAGAGAAAAGAATACAATCCAACCAGCTACTATGGTGATCTTACTCATCATATTTAGCCCACTGTAAATGGATAGTTGCAGCAAGTGGACTTAAAAGTTAAAACAAATATTTCAGCGAAATTGTTGAGTACTTAGTGTCAGAACCTACTAATATCAAAGAGACATCAACTCTTTAATTAAAGAAAGTACAAACACATGGCAAATTTCATGATGGCAGATAGTTCAAATGCTACATCAAAAGTATTTAACACAATCTTCTTTAACTAAACAAATATAAAACGCCTCTTCACTCATAGTTTCAGTTAACAACTACCATCAATTCAGCACATTAGTTCAGTTATATAATCTGATGAACAAAGAGAACTCTTAAATATTCCAAAAATCCGAGTTTCAATCTCACTTTCACAGCAATACTTGGTAGTTGTACAACGCTGCTTTAGCATTTCTGGTGATCCCCTGCATATCGTGCATTATCAAAGGGCATCAAAGCATTAGTAAGTGTTAATAGAATCAGAAGACAACATCAATTGTACAGTCCAGGATAATAGAAACATAAACCAATTGGATCTTCTAAAATACTATTAGTGACTGCATAAATAAGTTGATTTTGTACAAATTTTGATATAAGATAAGAACAACCATTCATCACCCATCCGCATTAATCAGCGGAGAGCCAAAACAGAGTATGAAAGAAGACAGAGAAATGACTTGATACCATATGATGATATATAGTACTCTTTACCCGATGATCGGAACTTTTTGTACCATAAGTTCAGGTAAGTAATTTGCATACATAACATATACAGTAGCAGAATTGATTGTGGTAACAATTGATTGTGGTAATAAACATAATTCAGAATAAGTAATGAATCACCACCTCACCCTACAGTCATCAGACGAAAGGCCAAACATTCACAGCAACCTGTAGCCTAGAAAAGAAGTTATGTGGAACAAGGCTCTGCTTGAGCTTAACCAGATTAACATCGAGGGAACGGCCATTATAATCTGATCTTGACAGCGACTTTCCCTCAGTATCAACACGAAGCACGTGTCTACCAAAATCAACAAGCACAAGCAAATCCCCTGCCTCATATGCAACCATCACACCCCAATTCTCCGACGCTTGAAGGTGCCCCCTGATCTCTGCCATCGGCAATTTAACCTGACGCATAAGGGACCATACCTCCCTCTCATAGTCCTCCGTCACCCAGATATTAACGACTGTCCTGTCCTCACTACAGTTGCACATGCCAACCATGTCATCCATCTCAAACAGAAGAGCGGTGCCGGCGACCATTGGAGCACGCATCTGCCGGAACGATTCAGATGTGGTGTCGAATGCCGGTATCATCATCTCATTCCTTCTCTGATCCTGCTCATTGGACCAAGTCCAATGCAGGTTACCACGGACAAGAACAGGCGTGAACCACATGGGCAACGCAGCCTTTGGCCTCCCAATGCACCGCGGCAGCTGGTCGCAACCCAATGTGAGGACGTACAGATCTTGGTCAGTGGCTGTTTGAGCGTGAGGCATCGAACATAGTAGCAGCCGGTACTCGTCGGTGGAGCTGTGCAGGTATATGGCCAGGACGTCGAAGCCATGAAGGTTCAGGCCAGCAAACTGGCGCGTGGCGGGGTTGCACACGAAGCGCATCTGGCCGATGCAGAGGACGAGGAGCCCGTCGCAGGACGGCAGGAAGCCGCTAAACAGATGCCATATCTGTCGCTGGACGCCTTCACATAGTCTCTGCTAAGCTGGAGGACGGGCTGGAGCTGGGCGGCCCGGTGGTTGATGGCGAGGATCTCGCTGCAGAAATCGTCGCTATGTTTGTAGGCCTCGGCAAGGTGGAGGGAGGGCTGGCGGCGGTGGTGGGCGAGGAGAAAGTTGCGGGCGGAGGCGATGCGTCGCCAGGCACGGCAGACGGCGCGGCAGCGGAGGAGTGATTTGGGGGGCAGGCGGATGAGGATCTCGAAGGCGACAATCTCCTCCGGGAGGTTGCCGAGAGGCGGCATGGGTCCTCTTCCTGTGGTTTTTGCCATGGTCACCGGACGGAAGCTCATCTCGTTCTTGATTCTATCTCAGGAAAGAGCGGCGGCGGCGCCGGTGACGGGTTTCCGCGGAAGGAGAAGAGGAGATAGGCGTAGGCAAACCTGGCCATCTGGGCCCGTGCTTGCGGGCCGGCCCGTGAGCACGCGTGCCTGGCCCGCCAGGGGCCTGGCACGGCACGCACCTAAACGGGCCGTGCCTGGCCCGCGGCACGCCTGGGGCCGTGCCTGGGCCTGGAGGCGAGGCCCGCGTGCCGGCACGGCACGGCCCGTTTAGCTGCCGAGACCTGCAAAATAAATATTTGTTAAGCCTGCGTTGGTCTGGAGTCGAACTCGCGACCACGCGCGAGCCAGCCTGCCGGCCAAACCACTCCACCACGCTGCCATACATGTCTTTTAACAGGATCGATGGCTAATTATCGTGCCTAAACGTGCCGCGTCCGGCCCATTTAGATGGTGTGCCGTGCCTGGGCCTTTAGGCCAGGCCCGCGTGCCGGCACGGCACGGCCCACTTACTAAACGGGCCTCGACGTGCCGTGCCGTGCCAGGCCCGCCAGCAGCTAGGTGGGCCTGGGCCGTGCCGTGCCGGCCCGTTGGCCAGGTTTGGGCGTAGGTCTTTCGGGAAAGGGCTTGCGCTGGCGTGGTGCCCAGCTCCGGCACCACACTGGCATAGAGACTGTTTGGGCCAAAAACGACACATTTGGTCCAAAATTAAAATTTCAGCACAAAATGAACCAGTTTTGAAATCAAATCATAATCCGACTTTTTCACCCCCGCCCTCAAACTAGACACATAATGTGTCCGTTTCAGTCAATTTTCGCGGAGACCAAAGAGGCCCATCTCCGTTTGCGGTGAGGGTGCACCCAACGGGCTCTACCATTTTGGTTCGGGGCTGCCCTAAAAAAACAATTTGGTCATGGGCTGGCCAATTTTTTCACCTTTGCCAAATTGCAAACAAATGACTAGAGAAAATAGGAAATAAAATGAGAATAATAGCACATAAATGACCATTAATTAAATATCACATAGCACGGTACTAAAGGACACGTAGTTCAAATAACAAGATGAAAAAAAATGAGAAATGGGTTTATTAGGATTCTGAATTTTTCCGAGATTTACTAGAAAGATATAATTCTCGTATTTTCAGAGATTTATTAGAATCTCCCTTTCGATTTTACAAAAAAAAACTCATATTTTCATGGGCCGTAGTAATGCAACCTAATAGGTGATTCATTTAGAGAGCTGGGCTGCCTCGTGCCGCTAAAGTCGACAAATAGGAGCACCCATTAAGTGACATCTGATCTGCCGCAGGCTATATAACATGATCGAGAACAAAAAAGGCAAAAACATGTGATCGAGCAACTAAACATGTCCTTAAGTGTGAAATCCTATTTGTCGCCCTCTAGGGAAGGCTTGCTCTAATGAGTTGACCCACTAAAGGTTTTTCCTTTTATTGTTTATCGTCTTTATTTCTTATTTATGTTTTATTTATTTATTTTTGTTTTATTTTCCCCTATTTTTTTCTATCTTTACATTAAAAATGCTAAGAACCTGAAAAAAAACGTCATACTTCTTGAAAATGTTCATGCATATGAAAAATCCATGGGGTTAAAATTTTGTCCATGGTCCAAAAAATATGTTTACAAAGTTTGAGAAAAAGTTCACAAAGAGTTGGAATTTTTTTCACCTAAGTTCACTTTATAGAATAACCTCGATAATAGTAAATATTTCAATTAAAATAATCTCTTCAATTAATGGGGAATAATATAGCCCATTAAGTGATTGCTTAAGGCAGCTGGATAACCACGCGCCGCTCAAGTCGGCAAATAGGTACGCTCAGTAATCAATGGAAAAATGTTGACCTCCTAAGAGCTGTAGCCACACGCTATTATGTCGCCAAGTGTTAGGTTCTCAAATAGTCTGTAAGGTGTCTATGTGCTCGTTAAGTGTCGCAACTAGATATAAAGTGTGGATGAGGACGTGAGAGAGAGCCACGGGTGTGTGGGATGGTGCAATTTTCCTTATTATTTCTTCAGAGTGATATTTTGAAATTGAAACATCTTTTGAATCGTTTGTTCGCATTACGAACTATTTTCACCGTACGTTTTTCGTGTCGAGTTCTTCAAAATTAGATACTATGTTGATAATTTAAGGCAAACTTATTTTTGTACTTCAAAAACTAATATACGTGTGTGTTGGATATAGTTGTTGCACTCTTTGAATAAGTTGTTGTTGGTGGTCTTTTACTTGCAATCATCCCCAATTGGGTTACAGCTGGATGATGCGTTGTTGCTATACTCCTTGAAATAAGCTGCAAGAGGTGGTGTTTTAGTTGTAGGCTTCTCCCACTGTTGCAATGGGAGAAGACACAATTGCTGCACTCCTTGAAATAAGTTTGCTACTGATTTTTTTTAGTTGTATCCATCCCCCACTGGGTTTGCAACTAGAGCTGGCACAGTTGCCTCCTTAAATAAGTTGTTGTTGTTGGCAGTGTTTTAGTTACGCTTCAACGCACGTCAAAGTTGCTTCACCTTGTACCAATTTTTTAGTTGTTGTAGAGTTACTTATCGATGTTGTGAAGTTTTCTCATCGTATACAAAAGTTTAATTGTTGTATAGTTGCCTCATCGCACATCAAAAAGTTGCTTACTGTTGTTGTGAAGTTGTCTCATCGTACACCAAAGTTGTTTCCTCTCGTACCAGTTGTTTTTAATTGTTGTAGAGTTGCCTCATCGCACATCAAAAAGTTGCTTACCGCTGTTATGAAGTTGTCTCATCGCACACCAAAGTTGCTTACTGATTTTGTGAAGTTGTCTCAACACACACCAACGTTTCCTTTTCCTTGTAACAAAGTTCGTTTTTAGTTGTTGTGGAGTTGCTTTACTCGTTATGAAGTTGTGGTAAAGTTGTCTCAACGCGCATCAAAATTGTTTCGTCTCATATCAAATTTACTTTTTAGTTGTCGAGAAGTTGCTAAGTCGCGCTGCGAGCACTTCATGCGCCCACGCAACCGTTGTATATTATTAGGCAACAAACTAGTACAATCCAGGATGTTGTTAACTTACATAATTAAGCAACTAATATAAGATTTTACACAACAAAAATAGCAAACTTAAGCAACTACTATGTAGTGTTATGCAACAATCGGACAAAAATAAACAACAACTCACAAAAAAAAAAAAACTGGGCCAAATCCAAATGAGCCCACTCTTTTCTCTCTCCCACTTACTCATGTCTCGCCCAAACCAGGATGCTCGTGTGATCATTTTCCTCCAGCCTCCAGTGGTTGTTTTCCAAGCAGCAGAATGGCATGTTAAAATCGTCGCACCGGATTTTCAAAAAAAAAATTAAAAAATCGTTGCACCGCCATCTTGATTCCGGCCACCGCTAGGCTCACCTCTCGAAGATAAGAACGTGGAGACAACTGGATCGCTCTCCTCTACCGATTTCTCACCCCACCTCATCCTCTCTCCATCTCTGCCAGCAGGCCCGTAATCACCACTGCTACCGCTCTGTGGCGTCGACGTTGTCATCGCCCTCGAGACCGGTGGAGCACTAGATTGTCTCTGCCTTGTTTCGCGCTCCTTTCCTCCAAAGTAATCGATCCGGGGGTCGTGGAACTGAGGCCACCATGCCCATCTACCTCCGTTCCGGCCTTCGACCAAGCCATGTATGGCGGGAGGAGCGCGGCGGAGGTGGACGACAGGGCCAAGCAACTAGAAATGGGCGGCCCCTCGAGAGGAGCAGGGAGGTGAGGCGTCCGGCAGAAGTGGGGAGAGAAGAGGCAGTGGCGCGCTCCATATCCCGTACCAACGCTCACACGTAGAGACATCGCTATCTAAGTCTGACGTGGCGACTGAGTGTTAGAAACTACGGACGGGCGCCCGGACGCCCGCTATTTGCGTCCATGTTTATTCTTTCAAGTAATTTATCATTCTATATTTCTTATGATTCCAGTTTTTGTGCGCATCCTGCATGCACTTTTCTTGGTACTAAGGACGTGTTTGGCTCACATACGGGTAACGTAATCGCTAATGGAATAAGATTACGGTGGGATCAGCTGACCATTTGCAATTTTGTTTGGTTTGTTCCAGTAAAGGTATCACGTAGCTCAAGATCAAGATCTAAACAAAGATCGGGAGAGAGCGCTCCCGTGGGCCGGCCGGCTGGCCGGAAAGAGGAGGAGAATGGATCAGGAGAAGGAACGGCGGAGCTTGGAGACCGGTGGGCGCATGAGCTCTCCTGTGGCTCCTCTGCCTCTCCTCCTGCATGCCCTCAGGCGGCGCCACGGATGGTCAGTAGAGGACGTCGAGATCGCGACGCCGTGGGATGTACCGCTCCCGGCGCTTGCGCCTCCGCCGACGGCGGGGCTAGGTGGAGGGGACGAGGGGTAGGCAGAGGAGACGATGGAGATCGTGAATTGGGAGAGATTCGTTTTGCTTGGTAACGCAATCTGTTACCGCAGGGGTTTGACCGGTATCAAGATTGAATAGAGGTGGAATCTGTTTACAGGGCATCTATTTACGGGGCATCCGAACCAAACAAGTTTTAATAGTATCGTGTACCGTTGTAATCGAGTTTCGTTACGGAAGCGTGAACCAAACACGTCCTAAAATGTTTGGTTCAAATGAAGAGTTCTTCATAACCAGTCGCGCTGGAGAAACATAGATCCAACAACGAACAAAACCAAGAAAAGTGAACTCGATCTCTGCCAGTCCGCACTACATCGGAGCGGCCGTGGTTTTTGGCCCGCCCGTGCGAGAGCGGCACGTGAAGTTGATCTCTGCCAGAAAATGTCTCGTGCTCGCGTCGCATGTGACTTTTTTGTTTTCTTAGGGTAGCGTCGCATCGCATGTGACTTTTTTGTTCAAATTCAAATTTTGTTCATATCCCAAAATTGTTTCAATTCAAGATTTTGTTCATATTTGAAAATTGTTTAATTTTCAAAATTTGTTCATATCAAAATTTTACTCATATTTCGAAAAAAATTAAATTCAAAATTTGTCCAAAGTAAAATTTTGTTCCATTTCAAAATTTGTTCAAATTCAAAAACAATCATGTTTAAAAAAATTATAGGAAATTGTTAAAATTTTAAATTTTGTTCATATCCGGAATTTGGTAAAAAATATCAGATTTGAAAAGCTTCTCCGATTTTTTTTAAAAATAACGTGGGGAAAAAAACGTTCCGCCTTTTTCTATTGGGCAGCTCCAAAACGGCCCATGAGGACTTTTGCTTCAGGCGGCGGAGGCCTACCGCGCCGCCAGCGGGCAAAAACAAAACGCGTGCTAAAAATCTGGGCAGGACGACCCGCCAACTCAAAGGACACATTTTGGATCATAAATCTTGCGTCAGCACCGTACGCGCTACATATATATCTACCGTCCCGTCAAAAGCAAAATCTCTGTCCGGCTGCCGGGAAAACTAGATAAGATCCAGGTGTGCACGCATGCACGTACTGTAGTTGTCCTGTCCTGTGTGCATGCATATATCATGGCTCCGGGCAATTGCCGCGCGCGTGCGCCGAAACATGCATAGAGTGCCTCATGATCTGGGCTAACAATCGTCACCGCATGCATGCAGTGGTCGGCGGTGCCATCGTCGCCTTCATAGATCGATCGCCAGGACGATCGACGCGCCATTGACAAGTAACAACGCGGACTAGCGGCACGCTCGAATCGCACGTACGCGTTGATCGATGACTGCACACACACACGCGCGCAACCACCCGTGTCTTATCTACTACTCCCTCCGTATCAAAATATAAGCTGCTTTCCACACACACGTATCTAGACTTTTAGTGTGTTTTTTTTAGAAATGGGGAAAAGCCCCAGCCTCTGCATCACGAGGATGCATACAGCCATTTTATTACAAGCTTTGATGTATCAGGTTCGACAAAGTACATATCATGCGTCTGAAAGAGTGGCAATAAACACTAGCCAGCGGAAAAACAAAAGAATAACGAAACACTTATGCATCATTTAATCTATTGAAGATCTGCCAGCCAGCGAAGTTGTAGAATGCTCGGGCAACCTCCTCAAGTCGGCCGCACCCAGTAATCACCTCCGCCCGTTGCTCCATAGGGAGGAGGAAGGACCACGCACAAAGCAGGGACGTAGCCTTGAAGATAACCTGCAAGTAGTTCATATGTTTTGTTTTGTTAAAAACCAAATCATTTCTACACGTCCACAGGGACCAAAGTATAGCACAAACGGCTACACGTACACGTGCTTTATCTACTTTTTGCATCCCTCTCAGCCAATTCCCAAACATGTTTGTGATATTAGCTGGTGGTGGTAAATTAAAGGTGAATTCGACAATTCTCCAAATAAAACGTGCTAGAGGGCAAGTTAGAAACAAATGTTCAATTGACTCCGTTGAGTCACAGAACTCACATTTCGTACACCCTTTCCATTTCCTTTTAATCAAATTATCCTTAGTGAGGATAACCTTCTTATAGAGAAACCACATAAAGATCTTAATCTTCAACGGTACTTTCAATTTCCAAATATACTTTCTCAAAAAAACGGTATGATCATTAACCAAATCAAGGTACATGGATTTAACTGAAAAAGTCCCATTGTGGGTTAAGTTCCACACAAATCTATCCGGCTCATTGGACAATTCAACTTGCATTAGCCGTTGAATCATGTGTGCCCATCATTCCAATTATTCCCATTCAAAGAACGCCTCTCCGGTCTAAAAATTAACTTAGCCCAAGCTGAGAGAGATGCCTATAAAGAAATTTTTGGTTGTGAATGTGGGTCACTACCTGTTAAATACTTAGGGATACCGATTCATTATAGGCGGCTGCTCAATAGTGAGTGGAAACTAGTTGAAGATAGATTTGAACGCAAATTTGGTTGCTGGCAGGGAAAGCTCCTCTCATACGGAGATAGGCTTATCCTTATAAATTCGGTACTCACCAGTTTACCGATGTTTATGTTTTCCTTCTTTCAAGTACCAAAAGGGGTACGCAAAAGATTGGATTTTTATAGGTCTCGTTTCTTCTGGGATAGTGACAGCGTTAAAAAGAAGTATCGCTTAACTAAGTGGAACATTGTTTGTAGGCCTAAAGATCAGGGTGGTTTGGGCATAGAGGTGTTTGATATTAAGAATAATTGCTTACTGAGTAAATGGCTTTTCAAACTGTTGAATGAGGAGGGTATGTGGCAGGAAATGCTGCATAATAAATACCTAAGACATAAAACATTGTCACAAGTGACAAGTAACCCTACGGACTCTCCCTTTTGGAAAGGCCTTATGGCGGTCAAGGAAGAATTTTTCTCGCGTGGTCATTTCGTTGTAGGCAATGGTATGATCACCCGCTTTTGGGAGGATGTCTGGCTAGGGAATACGTCCCTTGCTGTCCAATACCCCTCTCTTTATAACTTAGTGCGCCATAAGAATGTCTTGATTACACAAGTGTTTTAGACTTTTAGTGTAAGGTTCCTCGGCGACAATTAAACCTGACCGGAGGGAGCGCTGCATATCCTTGCTTCGATCATGGTAGTTTTAACCGCCGAGCAAGCTACGAAAGGGAAGATGAGGAAGCGGATAACGTTCGAGCCCAATCCTTTGTTTGCAACCATCCATAATCCGACTATGAGAGCCTTTGTGAAACCGTCCATAATCCGATCAATGTAGGTGCATAAACCCGGTGCTTAATCCTTTGTTTGCAACCATGGAACAAAACCAAAATCGGTCTCAATATGTTTACTTCTATCATCAAACACTGAATTTGTGGATAAATAAGTGGCACCGAAATTATCACACCAAAGAAATTTGGAGTCTGTTCTTATTTTACCCCAAGTTTAGCAAGTACGGACTTATTCCAGATAATTTCGGTTGTTGCATTTGCCAACGGCGCCTCACATTCCACCTCGGTACTTAACTTGGATATTGTATCATATTTCTTTCCACACCACGACATCAGGTTCGGTTCTAAGAAGATAGCAAACCCTCCAGCGGATCTTTTGCCATCCAAATAGCCTGCGTGATCTGCATCTAGAGAAGGCACAAAACCAAGGTAGATGATGATCTTCTAAATGTCAAGAAAATACTGGTAGTACTTTTTACAGATCTAAGAATTCTCTTTACAGTTGTCCAACGAACAAAGGTAGGTGCAAGAAAGATTGAACCTTATTTAATTAGAAGGCAATATCAGCTCTAGTAGGTGTCAAATATTGTAATGCACTAATCATGCTTCCGTACCTTGTTTTGTCTTCACACTTTCCAATGGGTCACTCTGGGTTCGAGCGAGGTGTGGCCGCCTCTGTTCTGGATGGTATAAAGCCAACTTTAGTCAGAAGATCAGATGCATATTTGTGTTTATTCGGTATTATACCATTAATTGTTTTTTTACTTCAATGCCAGGGAAATAGTGCAGATCGCCTAGATCCTTGAGAGCAAAGTTCGAGCCTAAATCTTTAACAATGTTGTAGCTGCTTGATGAACTAGTGACAAAGATATCATCAACATAATTGAGCATAAACATTGTTCGTTCAAACTTGTTATAAATAAATAGAGATGTGTCAGTTTTGGATGGTATAAATCCAAGTTTTTGTAATTCTGTACTCAGTTTAGAGTACCATGCTCTACGGGCATGTTTGAGTCGATAAAGAGATTCTTGTCTTCAAATTCTTATGGTTGTTTCATATAGAACTCCTCTTCCATGCAAAAAAACATGTTCTGAATGTCTAACTGTCGAAGACTTCAACCCATGTAACTAACAATAGCCAATACAAGGTGAATGGTATCAATTTTAATAACAAGACTAAAAGTATTCTCATAATCTATGTCATGTTGTTGTTTAAAACCTTTTTGCTACTAGGCGTGTCTTGTATCTGTCTAATGTGCCATCTGATTTTTCTACATCCTGTACACCCATTTGCAATCACTTAATTTTTTACATTCCTGTCGTGGTACTAGATGATACTATTTCTCACTAGGGCCATGTACTCTTCATTCATAGCCTCCTTCCAGTTTTCATCATGCAAAGCTTATTCGAGATTCTTCTCAGGATCATCTATAGTGGTTAACATACCATATCCTATCATGCCCTCATACAATTTATCATTTTGAAGTCGAGTGATCGGACGATGATTACCTGCAGTCTGATACACAATATGAGTTTCCGTAGTTGATCCGGTCACACGGTGCGGAGCAGCGGATCCTGCAAAAGCCAAAGAAGATCCGGGAGTTGCAAACCCGATCGAGCCGCAAGGGGACATCCGCGTGCTGGTGGACGCGCTGGCACGCGCTGATTAAATTTGATTTTGAAAAAATAGATCTTTTTTCACTGGATACATATGAATGTATATTTATGTATCTGGAATATTTTGTTGAATATAGTCGTATACCGAGCAGCAAAAGAATGGTGGCTGTGAATAAGGGAAAATATCTCTCCTTTTCTTCTAAAAGTCTCTTTTTTGTGTAGCCCGAAATACAAGATTTTTTAATAAAACTTTTGGCGTCCGTAGAAAATGTGTATATGTAGTTGTATGCTTCATTTTAGTTTTTTTTTGGTTAAAGGGAGTCGATCCTGCCGCACGTTTAGATAGATTAGAGGTTATTTTAGATTTTTGTAGCCCTAGGCCGCAGTGAGATCAAGTGCCAACCAATATCACGAATATGTTCACGAAATGTGAGTTCTGCGATTCAGAGGAATCCATACATCACTTATTTATTGCTTGCCCATTTGCACGTTTTATTTGGAGAATTGTAGAATTCACCTTTAATTTACCACCACCAACCAATATCACGAATATGTTTGGGAATTGGTTGAGAGGGATACAGAAAGTTGATAAAGCACGTGTGCGGGTCGGTGTATGTGCTATACTTTGGTCCCTGTGGACGTGTAAAAATGATTTGGTTTTTAACAAGACAAAAAATATGAATTACTTGCAGTTCATCTACAAGGCTACGTTCCTGTTTGGCGCGTGGTCTTTCCTCCTCCCTTTGGAGCAACAGGAGGACATGGTTTCTGGGTGTGGCCGGCTTGAGAAAGTGGCTCGGGCGTTCTACAACCTAGCCGGCTGGCAGATTTTTAATAGACTTTGTTTTTAATAGGCTTCATGATGCATAAGTGTTTCATCCTTTTTGTATTTCGCTGGCTAGTGTTTATCGCCACACTTTGTGATCCTTGAACTGTAGACTTTGGAATTTGTTACTCAAAAACCATGTAATAAAACAGTTGTGTGCATCCTCGTGATGGGCTGGGGCTTCTCCCCATTTCTAAAAAAAAGTGAGATCAAGTGCCACTGCCACTTCCCCCTGTTTAAAAATATCTTCAGTTTTAGCAAGACATTTCCTGGCGCTACCGCTGGTCTGGTCTGCATATGTACGCCCAGTCTCGAAAGTCGGTCTTGTACGGGTCGGTAGCACGTGGCGGTGGCATCAATACCATCGATCCATCATAAGTAACATGCAAAGCAGTTAACCACCAACAATAATGTTAATGAAACTCTGCAAGATCGCTACGAGCTGGCGACGAACGGAACACACTGGACTTGAACCCAGCCAGAGATCGAATATAATCTTCGGTCAAGCCTTCCGATCGTACGCGGATAGCTTGACCTCCTCAAAACGCAAGACCTGTTTTATAACTGGCTATGTATATGCTTGATGTCAATTCTGCGTTAATTGTTAGATTAGTAGTGGGCTACTAGTTGACTAATTACGTGATTAGAGTACATGATCTCCGGACTAAACAATAGTACTAGCTAGCACAGCAAGGAAAGGTCTAGGAAAATATGAACAAGCGTACTAATTTAGTCCTTTAGTCAGCTGCGAGCTAGTATACTTTTACCCTGACCTGTCTGTCGATCGATGATCTGGTCTTGCTTATGATGTGTCTTTCGTGTTCCCTTTTGTATGTATTCTACGGTCTGGTTATTGTTGGTCCCGGAGAAGAAATTCAAAGTTTTGTATCAATGAATGAACTCATGTTCTCTAGCTTGCTGATCTTCCGGGTCTCGAGTCTTTTTCGAGGGACCTTCTGTATTGAATCCTGATGGTTGAAAGACTCATATATGAAGAACCCGGAAGCGTTATGAGCATGTTTTAAATATATAATCTGAACTTTTGTTCCATAGCACATGTCGTGGAAATGTACGTGAAATTTTCCGTAAGATTACCTGTAGTTTCTCCAGCATTAGCTAGTATTACGTACAATTAGTTTGTTCAAGTGTATATACTGTCACAGTCAGAGAGTCGTATGTACGGATTGCTTAATTGTACGTACCACTTATCTATGGTAGTCGGGAAGTAGCATGCTAGTTTGCTACCAGGTACGCATGGCAACGTAGGTTCCTTCGTTGGAATTTTGGCAGTCAATTTGAATTTCAACAAGCTCTCGACACACTCTGTCTAGAACTCCTTTTCTCCTTTGAAAACTCAAGTTTTCATACTCTCATCTCTTTCTGTAAACGCTACTGTAAGTCGCTTGTGTCTGTATACGTACGTGACATGATAAGAAAGCTGGACTAATGCACTTTCAGATTCACACTCAAAAAAGATTCACACAGGAATGTACTGTTACTGTCTGTGTGATCGTTTCTTACCAAAAAAACATCTGTGACCATTACTATATATATACCATTCAAGTCAAATAAGGTAGTGACATGCATTATCCGCACATCTAATTTAATTTAATATAAGAATATATCATTTTCCTGGCATTTCCCAGAGCCAGCTTTGTGAACAGCTCTTATGTACACCTACATTGCAACTCCACGTGCTAATACATGCCTACAATTCTACTCCTCAATTACTTAGCAAGTTCATATGTACATCTATCGAACTAACCAATTCCATTACCAGTTTCCAGGTATATACGTTTGTGAAAACATTCATCCGTTTAAAAAATGCATTTTCAAGTACGTAAGACATTACATATTTTAATTTACGCGCTTCTAGCTATAGCTCATTCCATGCATGGGAAAGTGTCATGCAAACTAGTTCAGTTTTCGAGGTAAATGTACGGAATAAATCAGCTGAGGCATAGATCTTATACAATCATCACACCAAATTAATATAACTGGATTATATACTACTCGATCGAAATCCCCACCTAACCATCGAATTAATCTAATTGAGTAACGACTACACCAACAGAGTCCTAACGGACCATGTTGTTGATTTTTGCATATGTATCTGCAATGATTACGTACTTAATCAGTGTACTAATTGTATATACAGTCCACGCAGTGGTCAAAGCCCAAATCAAAGACATGGTCTTCATAGAAAGTTCAGATACAACATACACTTGCTAACTGCTGATCGACCTAATATATTCCTGGTTTTCTTATGCCATGTTTGCTTGTATACATGCATGTTCATGGTCAGCCCTACCCGGTCTTGGCTCCTGGAGTTCATAGTGGAGATACGTACATACATGCACGATCTCGATACAATGATCCAGCCTCGGTTTGGTTTACTCGATCTTGTATGAAATAATCAAGGCGATTAACCTAGATTATTCGTGTATTTATTATGGCAGCGAGAAGAGGCCAAGATAGATAGTAGTATTTTTGTTTTCCTCGAGGAATCAGGAAAAAAAAGGATAGGATTTTAAACTAGTGAAGCCTAAGGTACTGACGTGGAGTATCAAGCAACATTTAAAAGTATGATAACCGTTGTATATACTACGGAACTCTTTATCCCTACGGAGCTATACAGAAGTACTAGTGTTACCACAGTACTTGGATTTACCCCTGCCAAAGTTCCATTCTGTGTTGAGTTTTCAAGTTGTTTTCTTGTTATTTTAAAACCAGCTCTCTCAAATCTCAATGTCCAAAGCTTCTAGGTTCTAGCACTACTGCTGCCTCCAGTTCATGAATAAATGGTCTTTTGTTTGGACATAGTTGTGATGAAAGTTTCTTACTGCCAATGTCGTTTCAAATATTCATATAAAAAAATTCAAAACATCATGAGCATTGATTTGCTAGTTTGTTAAAAACTACATGGCAGAGAATGTGTTCGTGTCTAAGACATCACCTAGTGTGAACCATTGAGAATACTCCGAAGGACCTCATATATATGCAGGGAACCCATGTACACTAATAAATAAATTAAGCTTCAGGACGCGCAGTAATTCACGAAATTCCCGATATTTAAAGAATTATTTGGTATTTTCTCGTTCAAAATAAATTGAATCTATACATATTTAAAAAAATTGAAATTTATGAATTCTGGCCAAATTTAGCCCGAAAATTTCGGGGATTCCGTTGAAATTTTGATCCCTGCTACGGTGGAGAGCAAACCAAATTTGGTAAATAAAACCCAACTCTCCACAAATTTGCCCTGAATTGATGTGCACCGGCCGTAGTGTATTAATTTGGTTTGCTGCAGCTTGCATACTGCGGTGACAGGGAAAGAATAGTCCGCATACGGCCGGTGAGGCGACGCGAGAGGCCAGCTAGCAATCTATCTATGCAGGGCCTCCTCACTTGGCGAGGGGACAAGGGCCGAGGGAGATATAGGCATATGTACAAAAATGGCCAAGCACGGCCGAGATGGATCCATGCTTTTTCTTCTTTCGTTAGTTTTTCCCCGGTCCAAAGAAGTTTTCTCCCCGTCGAGATGATCAGCGGGACGAGATCGAGGGGGCCTTGACAAAGTCATCTGTATCGTGGCAAGCATGAACACATGCCCCTTGCTCTCAAGAAATTCCTTGGTAAAAATACCTGACCAAGCTAGCCTCGATCCACCGAAAAGGACATGACTAAACTACAACTAATCTGTCCCAAGTGATGAACTTAAGTACGTTTAAGTATCTCTTAGCTTGGTTTTTGTTAACGATAAACATTATTAGCAGAATATAAAATGGGATGTGTGAAATGGGCAATGTTGCCGGGTCTCAGTACATGCTTATTGGTCTATCAAAATAAAATGAGATGTGAAATGGACAACGTATAACCCCGGCCAAGATTTAGCTAGCTGGTTTTCCGGTCCCGCGTGTGGCATTTTCTTTTTCTCTTGCTATGTTTCCGTCCATGTTCTCTCCGACACAGTGGAAAACTCCCATATGCGAGGTAGCGCTTCTCCCGAAATCCTATAAATACGGCGCCACCCGAAGCTCTCCCTTCAAAGCGCACACAACAGCAGAAGCTTAACAGCACCCGCTCTCGCTCTAGCTCTCTCGCTTGCTTACACTAATTAAGCAGCTAACTCGCTAGCTAGTCTCTCCTACGCCGGCCGCCACACACATCCATCACCTCACGCCGACACAGCTCGCTCCACCCTAGCTCGCTTCGGCTCGCTCGAAGGCCATGGCGCGAGCAGGAGCGCGGGCCACGAGGGAGGCCGTGCCGGCGTCCTCGAGGGTGGCGATCATCGGCGGCGGGATCAGCGGGCTGGCCGCGGCGAAGCAGATGGCGGCCTACGACCCCGTGGTGTTCGAGGCCACGCCGTCCGTCGGCGGCGTCTGGAAGCACTGCGTCTACCGCACCACCAGGCTGCAGACGCCCCGCCCGGACTACGAGTTCTCCGACTACTCCTGGCGCAACCGCGACGACCCCACGTTCCCGACCCACGCCGAGATCGTCGACTACCTCGAGGGCTACGCCGACCAGTTCGACCTCTGGCGCTACATCGCCTTCGGCTCCAAGGTGGTCGACATCAAGTACCTCGGCGGCCCCCAGGCCGGGTTCACCGAGCTCTGGAGCGGCTCCGGCAAGGCGCCGCTCCAAGGGAAGCCCATGTGGGAGGTCGGCGTCGCCACCGGCGACGGCGTCATCCAGGTAATACCACCATAATTTGCATATGATCGAGTTCTGATCAGCACGGTCCCATCGTGCACCGGTGTACGTACGTATTCTGATTGATCGATTTCGTCGTACGTGTTTGCAGTATTACAAGTTCGAGTTCATCGTGATGTGCGCTGGGAAGTACGGCGACGTGCCGCGGATGCCGGCGTTCCCGGCGGGGAAGGGGCCGGAGGTGTTCAAGGGGAAGGTGATGCACTCGCTGGACTACTGCAAGCTGAGCGAGGAGGAGACCGTGGAGCTGATGAGAGGCAAGAAGGTTGTGGTGGTTGGGTACAAGAAGAGCGCCATTGATCTGGCCAATGAGTGCGCTCAGGCAAACCAAGGTACGTACGTAGAGACATGCTCCTGCTGCTGGTGCCATGGGAACATTTAGCATGGTTTGAAATTTGGTCCAAATTATCCTCAAATATGCATGGGAAAATCAACATGGTCTGTCATAGGAATTATGCATGAAACCAGTAGCCAATTAGCAAGAAAATTAAGCCATCATGGTACGCGTGTACGTAACAGGCATATACGAGGAAATTAATAGCAGTACTAGAAAAACATGTAAGTTCACACAAAGGTTAATTAACCAATAAAAAAGTGAACAATAATAATATGTGGAAGTGTCGGATAATCATTGGATGAGGTGGGGTGTGGGAATATTGCATACCATATTTGGTGACCTGTGCATGCTTTAGGAGTCGGATACTCTCTCCCATAAAAGGTCACTCTTGTCTTGACCCGTCGTACACTCCACCTACACAACTCTAGACATCCACGACGTTGTAGCTAGAGCCTTAGGTCTCTCGCATTTACAAGTTCAAAGTACACTAGACACAATACGTACGCATCGTACCACCTTGACTTTTTCAGCCTCCAGCAAGAATATATACTCCTACCCACTTTGGGGGGTCCAAGAAAATGCTGACTTAATTCAGCATCCATATATATATAAATACCAAAGTGTTTGTACTTTTGACTAGTCAGCAATAAAGATCATCTGCCGTTCTAAACGGACCTTCCAAACTAGCTAGCCAGATTGTTCTTCGCACACATGCATGCAGCTGCTGACTGGTAGCTGCCTGCCATGGCGTCCGAACCAACTCGATCTCACTTGAGTTGAGTATACATCTCAACACTTGCTTAAAACATACCAGTATAATCAGTGCCGACAACCGAACGCTTGACCTGGCTCGCCACTCGATTTAGATATTGTTCCTTCTCGAATTAGTAGCCAGATCAAGATGTAATAACAACGATGGTTGTGTTTGTTTGGTTTGTTTGCAGGTGAGGGAGGGCAGCCGTGTACGATGCTGGTGCGGACGCTGCACTGGGTGGTGCCGTCTTACTCCATCTGGGGACTGCCATTCTTCCTCTTCTTCTCCACACGGTTCTCCCAGCTCATCTACGAACGGCCCAACCAGGGCTTCTTCAGATTCCTCCTCTGCCTCCTCATGAGCCCACTGGTATGTACTCCGTATGAAACTTGTATACGACATGTACACAACATATAGCCAGGAAACTTACGTATGAACGTACACCGGAAACTACTCATGAAAAATATATGCACGTGTGCATGCACGAGACGCTTGCCGGGTGGCTACATCGTCTGTCACCGGCAAGAATATTACTGCACGAACCATGCATGCATGCACAGCTTTGTCCACCATCTGACAGCAACGTACGATATTTTCTGTGGAGCTGCAGAGGGCAATGGTGTCCAAGTTCATCGAGTCCTACCTCTCGTGGAAGCTTCCGCTGCGCAAGTACGGGCTGACGCCGGACCACCCGTTCGTGGAGGACTACGCGAGCTGCCAGATGGCCATCCTGCCCGACGGCTTCTTCGACATGGCCGACCGTGGCCTCGTCCGCTTCCAGAGGGCCTCCTCCGGCGGCTGGTGCTTCTCCGAGAACGGCGTCGTCCTCGGCGACGGCACCAAGGTGGAGGCCGACCTCGTCTTCCTCGCCACCGGCTTCGAGGGCAAGGACAAGCTCCGCGCCGTGCTCCCCGACCCCTTCCGCAGCCTCGTCGTCAACAAGTCCTCCATGATGCCCCTCTACCGCGGCACCATCCACCCGCTCATCCCGAACATGGCGTTCGTGGGGTACGTGGAGAGCGTGTCGAACCTGCACACGTCGGAGCTGCGCTGCCGGTGGCTGGCGGGGCTGCTGGAGGGCCGGTTCGAGCTGCCGTCCGTGGAGGCCATGGGGCGGCACGTCGACGACGAGGTGGACGCCATGCGCCGCACCACCAGGTTCTACCGCCGCCACTGCATCTCCACCTACAGCATCCACGACAGCGACGGGATGTGCGCCGACCTGGGCGCCGCCACCCACCGCAAGGCCAACTGGCTCGCCGAGCTCTTCGCGCCATACAACAACAAGGACTACCAGGAAGATCAGTAATTCATTAATACGTACAAATACAACATATTGATCTACCTTACTCAGCTCCTACGTGCGTACATTACTCCTGTCGTCAATACACGACCGAGTATGTACGCGTACGGTATAATTGATTCTTTTTAGTCAAAATAATATAGTACTACGTGATTCCGTTGGTATAGAAATAAGAAATAAAATAGTAAGATTCGTTATTCTTGTAATAGCATATGTGTAAGTTAGCTAGGGTTCTGTGATGACTAATAATCAAGGACTAGGTCGTGATCAAGAGTCATGTGAACCGAGGAAGCGTTCGGTTAAGGACTCGAGACCGCGTGGTCGCGCGTCTCCCCCGTGACCGCATGCAAGATCTCAACAAGAATCCAACGGGACCATGCATGTGGATCGAGGAGCATATAGACCGTACTACACTGTATGATTCTTTTAATTTTTGTGAATGTAACTATTGGATTCATAAGCATTGCAATAAAATTCATCTTTTCGCTTAATTACCCTTGTGGTCTACTTTTTTTTCCGAATTAAAGGGCTTCTGCCCCCGATTTCATTGCAAAATGAAACCAAAGTGTCAGTTATTACAAACCCCAGGCGACCCACACACTCCTCTTCGCATTAAACTACCTCTCAAAGTAAACTGTCAACCAAAGAACCTTAATTCATTACAAATTTTCCTCTCCCAGCGAAAAACAGTACAGAAACTACACACCTACAGAAACAGCCACAACACTTTTTCTAAGACATAACTTCTGAAGCTTCTAAACTTTTCTCCTCACCCAACACCAAGTCTTCTTGTGATCCCAGAGAGGCTCTCAAAAAAAAAAAAAAAACACCAAGTCTTCTTGTGATCGGGCGCCACCCATGCGTTCTCCCGAACACCTCAGAGCACTCTTTTGCTAGCCGCTGCCCTTGTGGTCTACTCACGTAGATGAATTAATGTGTTGATCGTTGAGGCCTTCGCGTTACAAGCCAGCCAAAATGAACATTTACGGTAGAGGGTATGGTACATCACCATGTGCAAGCAACCATATTTCTTTTAGAATATCAAGTCAATGGATTCAAATTTCAAGCATAAATATTTAACCAGGCCAAGTCAAACGGTCAAATTATTCGATACTTCAAGTACCAACTAAGCACTTAATTAAACTAAGAGTTGACTTAAACCACTGCATTTGTAGTTGCTGCCTAGTGTACTAGCTAGTACTACCCATCAGTCCCTTCCAAAAGTTATCCCTGTCGTTGTACGTAAGCAATACATAAACAAACACGAGCTAAGTTCAGAAAACCATCACTAGGTAGCTCTCGCTTTCGAGTTGCTGCCACATGCAAAGTCAGATGTTGATTAACTAATACTCCTAATTGATTGACTAAGCTGGTGCCTGTAGTTCATCGGCAGGTTTCATGAAAGTACATACGACAAAGACTTGATCGATACAAGCAATTCATTACCTTATAATTGATTAGTTCGTGCAGGTGACAACAGGACGCAGCTCCCGTTTGCAAGTTGGTCGTGCATGTTGGGAGTCAACTGGTCAAAACCGTGGGCACTTATGTTGCACATATACAGCGCGGTTTTGACCGTCAAAACCACTTAGAGCTACCAAACTAACTACTCCAAAACCACATGATTGTTCTCAAAGTTCAATTTGTGTATCCGGGAAGGGCTAATGCATTGAACTGTCGGTCAAAAACTACTCTCGAAACAGGGTTTCGCCTGTTTTATAAATAAATCCTAATGGCCGACCCATACAAAGTGATGAGGAACCATCTTACAATCAGATCAAGGATAAACAAAAAAAATACAGGAGAACCAAACTCCCCACCGATGACACCGGAACGAAACCAAAACTCCACAACAATGCCCCCAATAGGGTAACGACGCCTTACACTGCCATTGTCGAGACCGCAGGGAAGATAGCAACAACGGCACCCCAGAGAGGGTTACAACACACCCCACCTGCATCGCCCACGTTGGCGCGGGAGCACTGGGCTTTCGCCCGGACAAACCTTCACACCAAATCTGGTATTGCGGACTGCCCACCATCACCCAGTTAGGTTTCCAGAACACGATCTTGGAGTTGCTTTTGTTGAAACGCCGCCAACGCCAAGGTCCCCCGCCGCCCGCTCCTCGCCACCCACATGGCCAAAGGGTAGGACCATCACCACGTCCATGCCGCTCGCCGTAGAGGCACCAGCGCAGTCCACCTTCGAGGGTCGTCACCCCGGCTTTCGAGATCACTCACCCACGATGCGGCAAAGGGTGCGGCAAAACACCACCACGACACGTAGGGATGAAGGCAGATGATACGTCTCAACGTATCTATAATTTTTGGTTGTTCCATGCATAATATATATCATTGCCACATGCTTTTATAATGTTTTTATATTATTTTGGCATATTTTATGGAACTAACCTATTAACAAGATGCACAGTGACAGTTTTTGCTGTCTTTTTGTTTCAGAAAAGCTAGTCGGGGAATTTTCTCAGAATAAGCTGACAATTTACGTGAATTATTTTTACATGGAAACAAAGACTGCGCCAGGAGGACGCATGCAGGGGGCCCCACAGGGGCCAGACGACACCCAGGCGTGGCCCACCTTGGACCGTGATACGTCTCCAACGTATCTATAATTTCTTATGATCCATGCTAATATTATACCAATTGTCACATGTTTTATATACACTTTATATCATATTATGACATTTATTGGACTAACCTATTAACAAGATGCCACAGTGCCAGTTTCTGTTTATTATGTCTGTGTATTGCAGAAAAGGCCCGAAAACCAAAGTGCTCGGAAAAATCCAGAAAAATTACAGAAATTCTATTTCGCCAGAAGACCCACGGAGCCAGAAGGGCAAGTCCAGCGGAGGCCCACGGCCTCCTCACCATGCCGTCGCGCGGCCTGGAGGGGGGTGGCGCCGCCACGTGGTGAGGCGCCTCGTGCACGCCCTCGCGTTGCCCTTTGGCCTATATATTGCTCCTGCCCCGAAAACCCTAGAAGAATCGACGATTTCTCCAGAAGAGTTCCGTAGCTCCGCCGCCACCAAAAACCCTAATTCGGGGGACAGAAGTCTCTGTTTCGGCACCCTGCCGGGACGGGGAATTGCCCCCGGAGCCATCTCCATCGACTCCACCGCCATCTTCATCGCCGTTGCTGCCTCCCATGATGAGGAGGGAGTAGTTCTCCCCCGAGGCTGAGGGCTCTACCGGTAGCTATGTGGTTTACCTCTCTCCCCATGGTGTGATCTTTATGTGATCATGAGCATTGCTAGTATCGCTGAATTCATATGTAATGTTTATGCTACTCAAGTGATTTTATCTAGTTTCCGGAGTCATTGTGACAACACGGTATCAAGGTGACAGTGTGGGTACTTGTGTGTGACTCTATAAATAATTTAGATATTATCATGGCTTATTCTTTGTGGAATTGTGGTGTTTGTTTACTCAGACTTTGAGGTGTGCTTTTGTAGCCCTACGCATAGTACTCTTGTTTCACCAAGAAGGAGAATAATCCCGAGTAGCACTTACTTGCGTTCAGTTGTGCTAAAATGTTGAGAGATACCACTAGTGAAAGTATGATCCCTAGGCCTTGTTTCTAAGCATTGAAACACCGTTTACAACAAGTTCTGCTACATGTTTGCTTGCTGCCATTTTTATTTCAGATTGCAATTACTACTTATAATCATCCATATTACTTGTATTTCACTATCTCTTCGCCGAACTAGTGCACCTATACATCTGACAAGTGTATTAGGTGTGTTGGGGACACAAGAGACTTCTTGTATCTTAATTGCAGGGTTGCTTGAGAGGGATATCTTTGACCTCTACCTCCCTGAGTTCGATAAACCTTGGGTGATTCACTTAAGGGAAACTTGCTGCTGTTCTACAAACCTCTGCACTTGGAGGCCCAACACTGTCTACAAGAATAGAAGCGTGCGTAGACATCAAGCTATTTTCTGGCGCCGTTGCCGGGGAGGTAAGTGTTGGAAGGTATCTCCTTTAGATTCTGCAATTATTTCTTTTTGTTTCTTGTTTTTATTTTCACTAGTTAGGCTTAATGGAAAACAACAAAAAAATTAGAGATCTTTATGAACTTTATATTGAATTAGGACATGATGCTTTTGAAGAGAAAATTAAAAAACCTATGGAAGTTTGTTTGCATAATAGTGGTAGCAATGTTATTAGCATGAATTCTTTGAACACCATTATTGCTAATGTTATGGAAAAGTCTAAGCTTGGGGAAGCTGGTTGTGATGAATATGATATTTTTAGTCCCCCAAGCTTTAAGGAGGAAATTTGCTTTGATAATAATTTGCCTCCAATTTATGATGATTATAATGATTGTGATATTTTCAGTCCACCTACTATTGAGGATATAGTTTATGTTGATTATGATATGCCTCCTATATATGATGTTTGCAATGATGAATATGATATTTTCAGTCCATCTACTATTGAGGATAAAATTCATTATGATTATTCTATGCCTCCAATTTATGATGATTACAATGATGGATGTGATACTTTTACTCTCACTATTACTAATGATACTGTTTATGCTTATGTGGAGAGTAATGCTACTTTTATGCATGTGGATCATGATAAGAATGCTTTATGTGATAGCTATATTGTTGAGTTTATTCATGATGCTACTGAAAATTATTTTGAGAGAGGAAAATATGGTTATAGAAATCTTCATGTTATTAAATTCCCTCTCTTTATGTTGGAAGTTTTGAAGTTGCACTTGTTTTGTCTTTCTATGCTAGATGCTTCATGCTTCAATAATTTGTTTTCTTACAAGATTCCTTTGCATAGGAAGGTGGTTAGACTTAAATGTGTTTAATATTTGCTTCTTGACGCTCTCTTATATTCAACTCTTATACATATGAGAGCATTATCAAAAATTCATGCCTAGCTGAAAGGCGTTAAAGAAAAGCGCTTATGGGAGACAACCCATCATTTTATTTCCTGCAATTTTTATTTTATTTTTGAGTCAAGGATCTTGCTTACTTCTGTAGCATCTCCTTTGTATCTTTATTTCATTGCATTGTTGTGCCAAGTAAAGTCTCTAGTAGAAAGTTGATGCTAGATTTGGATTTCTGCACAGGGACAGATTTTTGCTGTCCACGGTTTTGAGCTTTATTCACTCCAGAAAAATTGAAAAATTCTGAAAAAATTCGTGCGTGATCCTCAGATATGTACGCAACTTTCATTAGTTTTGAGTTTCTCGATCTGAGCAACTTAAGTGCCTCGAAAAAATTCGTCTTTACGGACTGTTCTGTTTTGACAGATTCTGCCATTTATTTTGCATTGCCTCTTTTACTATGTTTGATTGGATTTCTTTGCTCCATAAAACATCAGTGGCTGTAGCTAATGTCCAGAAGTATTGGTGATGATTGTGTCACTGTAGAATATGTGAATTTTTGATTATGCACTAACCCTCTAATGAGAATTACTTTGAGTTTGGTGTGGCGGAAGTTTTCAAGGATCAAGCGAGAAGGATGATATGATGTGATCAAGAAGAGTGAAAAGCCTAAGCTTGGGGATGCCCCCGTGGGTCACCCAAGCATATTTCAAGAAGACTCAAGCGTCTAAGCTTGGGGATGCCCAAGGCATCCCCTTCTTCATCAACAACTTATCAGGTCATCTCTAGTGAAACTATATTTTAATTCTTCCACATCTTATGTACTTTACTTGGAGCGTCTGTGTGCTTTTATTTTCGCATTGTTATTTTTATTTTCTGAATAAATTGGATCCTAGCATTCTTGTGTGGGAGAGAGACACGCTCCGCTTTTTCATGTGAATACTCATATTCTTCACTTATACTTGTTGAGTATTCTTATCTAGCTACTGCTATGCTTTTAGCTCCTGTTTTTCATGCATCTCTTATTCAGAGCTGTTAGTTCTTGTAGAGTAATACTCTCTTGTTTCATTTGTAAATTATTTGGAGAGTTTTTGTTGAAATAAGTTGATTGGTGTTTGGTTGGAAACAGAAAATGCAACATGTGGTAGATGGTATATCGAAAAGACACACATATAGATCATTGTCTTGGATAATTTGACACTTGGCAATTGTTTTGAGCTCTCAAGTATTTCATGTTTAAGCTCTTGCATCATGTAGTTAAAAACCTATTAGTAAAGAACTACCGTAGAGCTTGTTGAAATTTGGTTTGCATGTTTGCTATCTCTAAGGTCTAGATATTTTCTGGTAAAAGTGTTTGAGCAACAAGGAAGACAGTGTAGAGTCTTATAATGCTTGCAATATGTTTTCATGTAAGTCTTGCTGTACCGGTTGATATCTTGTGTTTGCTTCAAACAACCTTGCTAGCCTAAACTCTGTACTGAGAGGGAATGCTTCTCGTGCATCCAAAACCTTGAGCCAAAACCCATGCCATTTGTGTCCACCATAACTACCTATTATGTGGTATTTTCTGCCATTCCAAGTAAATACTTCATGTGCTACCTTTAAACTATTCAAAAGCTATTATCCCTTATTTGTGTCAATGTTTTATAGCTCATGAGGAAGTATGTGGTGTTTTATCTTTCAACCTTGTCATTTACTCCTGACAGACTTTCACCAATGGACTAGTGGCATATACATCCGCTTATCCAATAATTTTGCAAAAAGAGCTGGCAAATGGGGTGCCCAGTCCCAATTAATTACAACTTTCACCTTTTAATTCTCTTCACATGTTTTGCCCTGATTTATCAGTAAGCAATTTAAAAAGTTAATCATTCAAAATAGACACTCCTCCATGGTATGTGATTGTTGGAAGGCACCCGAGGATTCGGTTAGCCATGGCTTGTGTAAGCAAAGGTTGGGAGGAGTGTCACACAAATATAAAGTACATGTGTAAACAAAAGAGAAGAGGGATGATCTGCCTTTGGGTAGAAATAACGTCCTTCATGGGAGCCGCTCTTGAAAGTCTGGTTGACAAGGGGGTTAGAGTGCCCACTACCATTCGTTGACAACAACAAACACCTCTCAAAACTTTATTTTTATGCTCTCTATATGATTTCAAAACTTAAAAAGCTCTAGCACATGATTTAATCCCTGCTTCCCTCTGCGAAGGGCCTTTCTTTTACTTTATGTTGAGTCAGTTTACCTACTCCTTTCTATCTCAGAAGCAAACACTTGTGTCAACTTTGTGTGCAACAATTTTTATATGCTTACTTATTGCACTTATTATATTGCTTTGTGTTGACAATTATCCATGAGATATACAAGTTGAAAGTTGAAAGCAATTGCTGAAACTTAAATCTTCCTTTGTGTTGCTTCAATGCCTTTTATTTAGAATCTATTGCTTTATGAGTTAACTCTTATGCAAAACTTTTTGATGCTTGTCTTGAAAGTACTATTTGTGAAAAGTTTTTGCTTATATGATTCAGTGTTTACTCATTATCTATTTGTTAGCAAACTATAGACCATTGCCTTGAGTCACTTCATTCATGACATATGCTTTACAATATTATTTGATCAAGATTATGTGGTAGCATGTCACCTAAGAAATTATTTGTTGTTATCGTTTTACCTACTCGAGGACGAGTAGAACTAAGCTTGGGGATGCTTGATACGTCTCCAACGTATCTATAATTTCTTATGATCCATGCTAATATTATACCAATTGTCACATGTTTTATATACACTTTATATCATATTATGACATTTATTGGACTAACCTATTAACAAGATGCCACAGTGCCAGTTTCTGTTTATTATGTCTGTGTATTGCAGAAAAGGCCCGAAAACCAAAGTGCTCGGAAAAATCCAGAAAAATTACAGAAATTCTATTTCGCCAGAAGACCCACGGAGCCAGAAGGGCAAGTCCAGCGGAGGCCCACGGCCTCCTCACCATGCCGTCGCGCGGCCTGGAGGGGGTGGCGCCGCCACGTGGTGAGGCCGCCTCGTGCACGCCCTCGCGTTGCCCTTTGGCCTATATATTGCTCCTGCCCCGAAAACCCTAGAAGAATCGACGATTTCTCCAGAAGAGTTCCGTAGCTCCGCCGCCACCAAAAACCCTAATTCGGGGGACAGAAGTCTCTGTTTCGGCACCCTGCCGGGACGGGGAATTGCCCCCGGAGCCATCTCCATCGACTCCACCGCCATCTTCATCGCCGTTGCTGCCTCCCATGATGAGGAGGGAGTAGTTCTCCCCCGAGGCTGAGGGCTCTACCGGTAGCTATGTGGTTTACCTCTCTCTCCCATGGTGTGATCTTTATGTGATCATGAGCATTGCTAGTATCGCTGAATTCATATGTAATGTTTATGCTACTCAAGTGATTTTATCTAGTTTCCGGAGTCATTGTGACAACACGGTATCAAGGTGACAGTGTGGGTACTTGTGTGTGACTCTATAAATAATTTAGATATTATCATGGCTTATTCTTTGTGGAATTGTGGTGTTTGTTTACTCAGACTTTGAGGTGTGCTTTTGTAGCCCTACGCATAGTACTCTTGTTTCACCAAGAAGGAGAATAATCCCGAGTAGCACTTACTTGCGTTCAGTTGTGCTAAAATGTTGAGAGATACCACTAGTGAAAGTATGATCCCTAGGCCTTGTTTCTAAGCATTGAAACACCGTTTACGACAAGTTTCGGGAGACCTGCTGGATAGCGATCCTGGGGTGGATTATTAGTCATAGATGCAGTTGGATAACGGTATATGTATTTTGACGTAATGCCCATATTAAATGAAACAGTGAACTTTGTGTCATGATAGTATTGTGTTGCGCCCATGTTTGTCAATTGCCCCGCTGTAATTTGTTTACCCAACACGTTTATCTTTTGGAGAGACACCACTAGTGAACTGTGGACCCCGGTCATATTTTCCTACATTGCTTACAACAGTTTTAATAGCTTTTTCTAGTCATTTTCTCGCTGGTCATTTTTGCTTTCATAATATTTTTCACCATACGTTTAATCCTTTGTATTCAGCAAGCCGGAGAGATTGACACCCTCTCTGTTTCGTTCGGACAAAGTAGTTTGTTCGTGTGTGCGCAGGTCCACGTCAACAGCTATTTTCGGCGCCATTGCTATTGTCACCTAGCCGAAGCCTTCCCAAGTCCTACTGGTTCGATAACCTTGCTTTTGTAATCAAGGGAAAACTGCTGCTACGCTACATCATACCTTCCTCTTGGGGTTCCCAGCGAACGTGTGATCCACGCCATCAAGCTCTTTTCTGGCGCCGTTGCCGGGGACTTGGAAGCTTCAGCGAGGGGAGTTTCGCATGTCCTTACACTCTATTTTGTTATTGTCTTGCTTAGTATATTTTTTATTAGTCTTGTTTTGCTTTTCGTTTGCTTTAAAACTCAAAAACACAAAAAAAAAATCCAGCACGTTGTTTATTTTGGCTTTGTCTAGTTTAGTCCCTTATTTAGTTATCATGACTAGCTCTTCGGATATGTCATTTTTAGGAGAAATTCTTATGTTTGAATAGAAAGTTGGGGAAAGTTTTAAGAATGCCTGGGAAAGAATTTCAGAGCCATATAAAAAGACGCAACCCAGGATAGAATTGAGTGTTCTCCTGAAATTTTTCTACTTTGGTCTCGCATCTATTTACCAGCATGCTTTAGATGTTATGGTACGAGAAACTTTTGTGGAATATGATACAATGAAAACTTTTAGAATTATAAATGGGTTGGCCATTTTTCCTATGATAGATAAAACTGATGGGGTTATTGAGAGATTGGATAAGATAGAGGAAAGTTTAAGTAATCTAGCAATAAGTAAAAATGGCAGTACTTTTGAAGTCCAACAGCCCCTAGTTGAGCCACCGAGTGATTGGGAACCTTTTATTAGAATCAAAATTGATAATCAAAATTTCTTAGCCTATTGTGATATCGGTTCCACTGTGTCAGCCATGCCCAAAATGGTTTATGATTCCTTAAAACTTAATAACATGGTTGATTACCCTTTTTATCACTCTCATGCCGATGGTACTATTTCAAAAAATTTGGGAAGAGTCAATGTTCAAGTCAGAATTCAGAATAAACTTGTCCCAATAGACTTTGTAGTTTTATCAAGATCCCATGGAAATATTGTTTTGGGTAGATCCTTTCTTAAAGTCACGGGATGTTTTATTAATGCCAAGTATGGATTTTTGAAATTGAATGCTCCAGTTAACCATAGGATGTTCTTCCTAAACAAAGTAAAGGATAAATTTATTGAAGGGTGGAATGATTTTGATGGTAGTGATATTGATAATACTTGATCTTTTTGCCATTGTGCCTAGCTAAAAGGCGTTAAAGAAAAGCGCTTATGGGAGACAACCCATTGTTTTTACACTCAGTTTGTTTTATTTTCTTTGAGTCAAGGTTGCTTTCACTTTGGTAATACTACCTTTGTATCCTTTTATTTTCGTTTTTGTGTGCCAAGAATAGCCTCTAATGAGAGGAAAGTAAAATTTTAAGTTTGCTGTCCAGAAACAGATTTCTGTTCGTCACCGTACGAAAATCCAAAAAATCACAGAACTTGATCTGGGGCTGTAAATGTTTGACAGCAATCATCTGGGTTTTGTCTACCTTTCGTTAGTTTTGAGTTTTCTGATTTGAGGTGTCCTAGTAGCTCGATAAAAAATCATCTTAGCGTTCTATTCTGTTTTTGACAGATTCTGTCTAAGTTTTTGCATTGCACCTTTTACGGGCAAAGGGGAGTTCTTTTATCCACGGAACATCACTTAGATCTTTGTGACAGTAGCTAATGTTTAGAAACAAGTTTATGCAATTTGTCAAGTGAGACCTGAAGGTGGATTATTTTGTTTGAGGACTAACCCCTCTAATAAGTTTGTGATAAGTTTTGTGTGAAGGAAGTTTTCAAGTGTTGAGAGAACGAGGTGATGAAAGAAGATCAAGAAGGGATTAAAGCTCAAGCTTGGGGAGGCTCCCCTAGACCTCCACCAAATATTCAAGAAGTCTCAAACGTCTAAGCTTGGGGATGCCCAAGGCATCCCCTTCTTCATCGACAATTAATCAGGTCGATCCCATGAAACTATATTTTTATTCATTTACATAATATGTGTTGTTCTTAGAGCGTCATTTATGTTTTGCTTTCAGTTTTGTTTTGTTTGCCGGTACTTTTCAATAAATGGATTCTTGCATTCTTGTGTGGGAGAGAGACACGCTCCGCTTTTTCATTAAACACTCTTGTTCTTCACTTATATGTGTAGAGTGTTTTAGCTTTTTATTATCTTAGCTTCTAGCTCTTGTTTTTCATGTATCTCTTATTCAGAGCTATTAGTTAATTGTAGTCAGGTTGTACTCTCTTGTGTTACATGCATATTTTCTTAAAGAGTTGTTTCAAATAAATTGATTGGTGTTTGCTTGAAAGGGAACTATCATGTAGGAAGTGGTAAAAGAAATTCAAATAGCATTGTCTTGAGTAATTTGACACTTGCCAATTGTTTTGAGATATAAATTAAATGAATGCTTAAACTTGTGGATCATTTGCTTAAGAATGGACTAGTGAAGAAATACCGAAAAGTTTAAAATTATGATGCTTGTTCTGATTGTTATTTTTCAAAGTCTAGATATTCTTTTTGCAAAGCATGTTTGGTTGACAAGGAAGACAGTGTGGAGTCTAATGGTTATGGTTAATGTATATCTTGTGGTCATTCGTGTATTCGGTTGTTAATATGTGTTTGCTTGACACCTTGCTAAGCCTAAAAACTCTGTAATGAGAGGGAATGCTTCTCGTGCATCCAAAAACCTTGAGCCAAATATCCATGCCATTCGTGTCCACCATACCTATTTACATGTGGTATTTCCAAGCCACTCCAAGTAAATTTTTCGTGTGCTACCTTTAAATATTCAAAATGTTATTACTTCTTTTTTGTGCCTCTACTACTAAGCTCATGAGGAAGTAGTGGGTGGTCTTTATTGTATTTGTTGGACAGACTTATTTCAGGACTTGTATGCTTCATCTACTTGTCCACTAATTTTGCAAAAAGAGCTGGCAACGGGGTGCCCAGACCCATAAAAGATAAATTACAACCTTCACCAAAAACTCTCCTCACATTTTGTTCCTGTGAATTCAGTCAAACATCTGCATGTGTAAACAAAGGAGATAAAAAGGAATGATCTACTTGCTGCAGAAATAACGTTCCTCATGGGAGCCACTCTTAAAAGTCTGTCTAGCAAATGTAGTAATGCATTGCTCACTAGCATTCGTTGACCATAGTATGCATCTCTCAAAAATATATTTTTATGTCTCTATATGTTTTCAAAAACTAAAAAGCTCTAGCACACGATTAATCTCTGCTTCCCTCTACGAAGGGCCTTTCTTTTACTTTTATGTTGAGTCAGTTTTCCTTTCCAATCTTTATCTCTCAAGAAAACGCATAGTATCAATTGCAGTACAAGTCTACTACATTTTATCTTTATGTTTAACTGTGAAAACTTTATATTGACATTATCTTGAGATAAGTATGTTACAAGTTGAAGCTCTTGCTGAAAACTTAAATCTTCCTTTGTGTTGGTTGAGCACCTTTGCCGAAAGTATATTGCTTTGTGAACTATCAAGCTTGACGAGTCTTATAATTTTCAAGTATCCAAAGTATTATCCATGAAAAATTCTTGCTTAGATGTTACACATGGTTAATCATTATTTGCTTTATGTCAACTATAGACCATTGTCTTGGATCACTTCATTCAGTTCATATGATTTACATTACTTGATCATAATCGTGTTGGTAGCATGTCAGTACCAAAAATTATTTTGTTATCATTTACCTACTCGAGGACGAGCAGGAATTAAGCTTGGGATGCTGATACGTCTCAGACGTATCTATAATTTTTGGTTGTTCCATGCATAATATATATCATTGCCACATGCTTTTATAATGTTTTGGCATATTTTATGGAACTAACCTATTAACAAGATGCCCAGTGCCAGTTTCTGTTTTTGCTGTCTTTTTGTTTCAGAAAAGCTAGTCGGGGAATTTTCTCGGAATAAGCTGCCAATTTACGTGAATTATTTTTACATGGAAACAAAGACTGCGCCATGAGGACGCCTGCAGGGGGCCCCACAGGGGCCAGACGACCCCCAGGCGCGGCCCACCTTGGACCGCGCCTAGGCCCCACCTGGGCGGCTCCGAGACCTCCTCGAGTCGCCCTTTTGCCTATAAATTGCCTTCGTCCCGGAAACCCTCGATACCCGATCATATTTTCCAGAAAACATCCGAGGCCGCCCGCCGTCGCCAACCCTAGATCGGGAGGGTTCTGAATCTCTCCCGGCACCCTGCTGGAGGGGGAGATCGTCACCGGAGGCATCTACACCACCATGCCTGCCTCCGGAGTGATGCGTGAGTAGTTCACCACGGGACTACGGGTCCATGACAGTAGCTAGATGGTTGTCTCTTCTCCTTTGTGCTCCATTGTTTAGATCTTATGAGCTGCCTACATGATTGAGATCATCTTTATGTAATACTATGTGTTGTGTTTGCGGAGATCCGATGAATTATGGAGTCATGACATTATTGTTCAGTTTATCTATGATATGTTGTATTTATGATTTTGCATGCTCTCTGATGCTTGTGTATGCTCTGGCCGAAGTAATTACTTGTGTCAGTAGAGGGAGTATTTATGCTTGATAGTGGGTTCATGCCTCTCTTGTCTGAGTTCGATTAACAGAAACGATTAAGACTTGAGATGTGCTGTTGCTACTAGGGATAAAACAGCGGTGTTTATTGCTTTATGTTGTACTAATTGCTTACATTACGCACCATGCTTATTGCAACTATCTATTGCTTGCTACTTAATACTTTCGGGAGACTTGCTGGATAGCGATCCTGGGGTGGATTATTAGTCATAGATGCAGTTGGATAACGGTCTATGTATTTTGACGTAATGCCCATATTAAATGAAACGGTGAACTTTGTGTCATGATAGTATTGTGTTGCGCCCATGTTTGTCAATTGCCCCGCTGTAATTTGTTTACCCAACACGTTTATCTTTTGGAGAGATACCACTAGTGAACTGTGGACCCCGGTCCTATTTTCCTACATTGCTTACAACCATTTTAATAGCTTTACTTTTGGGTGTTGTCGGTAAAGTGTAGTGCCAACGAAGTGAAGCAGGAAGGGGTTATCTTTGTCAGGGGCATAGGCGCGGATGTCGTTGGGGCCTCGTTGGAGAATTAGGTGCTAGAGATATGCCTTATAGCTAATAATAAATTAATGATATTTTTTATGTTTGTTCATAATTAATATTTATATGTTTGTGTTGTAACTGTTATTGTTATTGAATGTGACATTTAGAAGAAAAACTCATATGCACATGTGGAAACATAACATCTTAATACTTCCCTAGTCCCGTCTCTAAGACTATCTCATGTGCTACATGATGATCTCATTTTCATCTTCATGAGCATAAAGGATGTCAGCAACAATGGGAGCAAATTTTTGGTGTAACAATTAGTGATGTATAGACCCAAACATTTGATATGCTACGAGATATAATCGACACAAAGGTTATTATTCACATACATGTTAACGTATATGCATGTACCATGAGGATATTATGTTCCTACATTTTGGACGTCATACTTTGGTGTTGTCTAATCATCTGTAGCAGGATGAACATACCAACAGTTTCTAGGTTTTACCAAAAACCATGGTTATAAGACTTGATACAATCCAGGAGCACCCTTTATTAGGGCATCTGTCATCGTCTACACAGACATAGTGTGATATGGATCACATATATACCGAAACACAGAACAAGAAAAAGAAAAGAAAACAGTAACGAGTATAACAATAATATCGTGATAAATTGTTGTTTCACAGGGATACCAGAATGTCTCGCCTCGGAATTTATTAAGTATAGTGAAGCAAAGCGAACTATCTATGGGAACAACATGTTTAATCGAATTCATTCGTATGACGGTGGGAATCAATATGTGTGTCCAGGTCCTGCTATTGATTATTGATCGGAATGTGTTCTAGATCATGTCCACTCGTTATCAAAGTTGTTGGGTCACGCTTAAGTATCCTTAGTTTGTTGAGTACTTTGATGGTAACAAACATTAGAGAAAGTCCTCGAAAAATGTTTGGTATGATGGAAATAGTTTCGAAGAGGAAACCAGAAAATTTCTGGAGTACCGGGAAGGTCCCCGTTGATCCAAATGGACACTGCAATATTTTAGAAAGATCTAGAGTCGCGGACGCCCCCTTCTTCCTTGTTGGGGACACCCCATTCTCCCTTGTGTACGGCCCTAAGGGGGCCACCTAGGGCGACAGGCCGGATGGGGAGGGAGGCCATCCTCCAAGTCAAGTCTCTCCCTCCCCCTATGTAAAGATAGGAGAGCGCAACCCCCTCCAATGCACCAACTCGGTTAGAAGGATGCACTACTCTCCTCTATATCCATCTCTTTTATTCTCCACCATACACAAAAGGGTCAACGTACTCGTACTCCGTATTCTCTCTCTCTCTCTCTCTTTGGACGATGGAGCGTTGTTAGATTAACGATCACATATGCGTGGATGCCGACAGAGGGATCATGCTTTCGACACGAGGAACGGAGGGGACGTCCTCGCGGTTGGCAGGGATACACCTAGCTGCGGGGATATGTAACATGCTTCAATAATAATCTACTTCCGCTATCGGTTGTTGGTATTATCTAAATCTAACCTTTGTTTGTTCCTTCCGCTGTCGGCGGTCTAACAGACGCCTCGCTAGCCGGGAGCGTGAGTACCTCCAGCACCGTTGGGATGTCCGCGGGTCATTGGGTGCACACCAGGTGCTTGATACAATGCACGTCAGAGAGAGGAAAGTGAAGATGATGGCATGTATTTAACGGTCTACCTAACCGTGTGAGCATTTGGTACCACGTCACCACTGACACCGAGTCATTTTTGTCATTAGCCGGCCTTATAGCAGCACGTTCATTGTTTTTCCAAAAACTGTTACGAGTGATTTTTTTTCATGAAAACTGAATTGTGGTGGTCTTTTGTTAGAGCAATCTTTGTTGTGGTGATTTTTGTAAATATATCTCCAACATACCACATGTCACATGTGGTGAACGATACCATAAAATATCCACATAGAACATCTTGATCAATCACTTAGGGCCTCTTTTATTCGTAGAACAAGAAAAACGTAGAAATAGGAAAAGCGCATAGAATTGCAATGTCATGCCCACTTCGGATTTTGTATGCACCAAAGTTTGTGTGATTCGATCAAAGAAAATAAAAATAAAAGGAGCCTATCGCACGCATCAACGTCCTGCCGCCAACTAAACAATTGAACCTACAGTACATCTCTGTCCAATTTCCACAGGTAATACCCATTTGGCACACGGACTTCCTCATCTAAAATTCCATTCCGCTTCCCCATAGTTGCAACTTGCAAGACGCGCCGTCAAAAGAACTGACATACGTCAAGATTCAACACGTGAATTTCTTGTCTCTCAAGCTAACCTTTTTCAACCTGATGACTAGACATTTGTGCAGGAGTGAGAACGTTTAAAATGCCTGTACGGTCCTCTGCTGGTCGCTTTTGAATTTTGTTCGCCCGACCAATCCGCAGGTCATTTATGTTTGGTCAATCTGGCACCGGACATACGTCCATTTGTGTCTACGCCTTTGAAATCTTTGGGTCCGTTTACCGGCAAGCGGATTAACCAAAAGTAGTCAGATTCAACGCGCAGTTCGTTCATGTTTTGGTTTACGCGCGCGCGGGGACGACTGCATGGCACCCACGGACAGTCATGCGTCAGGGCAAATTCGTTGATTTCCTTTCCGCTTCGGCGGAAGTATTTTCTTGCGGCAGAGCTAGCTGGGCCGTGGGTGCACGACTCGGCACCGTTACATCGCTGCATTCTCATTGAACGGGCCCGCGCAGAGCCCATGTTTACGGGCCGTCCCATGCGAGCCCTTTTGCCGGACTGGCCTGGTCCACATGGAACGCATTCTGGCGGCTGGCGCGGCACAGTAATTGATACTTGTCCCTAAAACAAAAACAAGTACTCCCTCCGTTCACAAAAGGATGTCTCAACTAGGGATGAAAACGGAGCGGATACAGACGGAACTGGGTGGTGCCACATTTGTTTATATATATTTTTGCGGAAGCGGAAACGAATACATAAACCCTGGAAACAAATACAGAAACAAATATTGTCGGAAACAGATACAGACCGAATACGGTGCGGACACAGAACAGAAGCAGATGTTTGCCGGAACCAAGCGATCCCTTGAATAATGCAGGAAAACTCAAGCAAACCAACAAACTTATCAATTTAATAAGAAGAAATAAATTAAAGTATAATACAGTGTTTCTAAATTATCAACTTTGGCAAGAAAATACCTAACATCGTCCGTAAATCTAGTGCAACACTGAAAAACCGAACTGGCAATGGCTCGAGAGGGAGAAAATATGCAAGTACGTAGGGCCTAAACGTGGTCACTTCATATTTTTTATTTTTTGTTGAGATCTTGGGTTGTGCCTCAGTGTTCTAACTGAAATTGTTAGGCGTGTTGCATTCTGATAGCACCGCGTAGCAAAAAACGGAAAGTTCCGTATTGCCGAAAACGGAATTTCCGTTTCCGTGGTCGTTCCGCCGGAATATGCTGTTCCGTTTTCGTTTTCGTTTCCGTTTCCGCATAAAAGTTTCCGTTTCCGTTTTGCAAAATTCCGTTTCCACTTCCGTATTTCCGTTCCGTTTCCGTTTTTTCGCGGAAAAGTCGAAAAGTTTCCGCTCCGTTTTCATCTCTCAACTTTGTCTAAATTTGGTTTCATGTGTAGATACATGCAAATTTGGAAAAATTTGAGACATCTTTTTGTGGACGGAGGGAGTACTAACTGATACTAGTACAACATTTAATGAATTTTGAAATTTCTATTCAATTTAAAATATATTTAGTAATTTAAAAATATGTGTTTTAGAAAAAAAATGATTCACTTATGTTGAAACAAATGTTTCATGCGTTTCAAAATAGGCGTTCATGTTCAAAGGATTATTCATGCATTTAAAAAAATAAGAAAAGATTTGTTAAATAAAATGAAAATGGTTCATGTAGCAGTAGCACACAAGGATGTTCATTCATGTCAGTATATATTCACATAATTTAAAGAATATTCAGACATTATTAATTAAAAAGTAAGATAAACCAACAAGTGAAGGGGAAAATTTGGACAACTTATTTGTGTAATAAACAATAGAACATGAGAAAACAAAAATAAACGAAAGTAAAAGAACAAGTAGAATAAAATCTAGAAAAATAAAATATAAATAGAAGGAAATAGAAGAAATGGAAAACAAGTAAAAATAAAAAAGCTAAAGTAAATAAAATAAAATAGAGAAAAGGGAAAAAAATAAATTCAAATAGAAAGAACATCTAAGAAAGAAAGTAATCTACCCTGCTGCAATTCGACCAACGAGAGGCCGCCGCGCGCTTCTTCTCCTGCTCCCAAATCCAACAACCTGACCCAAGATTAGGGATGAAAATGGAGCGGATACGGACGAAACTGACGAAACTGAGTGGTGCCACATTTGTTTTCGTATTTTTTTGCGGAAGCGAAAACGAATACAAAAACCCTGGAAACAAATGCGCAAACAAATATTGTTGGAAACAGATATAGACCGAATACGGTGCGGACACAGAACAAAAAGAAGATGTTTGCCGGAACAAAGAGACCCATTAAATAATGCAGAAAAGCTAAAGCAAACCAAAAAAATTGTCAAGTTTCTAAGATGAAATAAAATATAAGGAGATGAAATGATTATATAATATAGTGTGCATAAGTTTCTTATTACTGCATAAGTTATGTATATAATATAGGTAAGCATCGCATAGCAAGAGCGGAAAGTTCCGTATTACCGGAAACGGAATTTCCGTTTTCGTGGGCGTTCCGCCGGAATATGTTGTTCCGTTTCCGTTTCCGCATAAAAGTTTTCGTTCCGCAAAATTCCGTTTCCGTTTTTCGCGGAAAAGTCGGAAAGTTTCCGCTCCGTTTTCATCCCTACCCAAGATAGTAAGAAAAATGTAAAAACAAAGTCATAAAGGGAGCACATTTATCAATCATGTCATAAAATATCAAATCCAAATCCAGAATAAATGTCGATACTTGCTACTTCAGTTTAGACCTTCAGTTCGGTTTATTTACAATTTTAGTGTCGGATTTGTCTTTTTTTAATATTCTCGAGCTAGCAATTAATTTTTTATTTGAAACTTTGTCCATAATAGATGTTTACAGTATTAGTGTAGTGAAATCATTTCCTACTAGCCGATCGCAACATTAGGATAGTAAAAAAAACAGATTTAACTCTGCAAATAAATAAAATAAATTAAACTGATGCACCTAGCAGTCGAAGAGTGGGAGTACTGGGTACGTTCTAAGTGAAAAGCGACAGGCTTAGAGCATTCTAGCAGAGCCCTTAAAACGTGAAACCTCAAACGTGGTTTACGGTTCGCATTTTGTGCATTTCTGTTCACAAATATGCTCGGCGCATAGCAGAACCCTTAAACCGAACTGTAAAATGTAGCAATTTTGGCGGGAACAAACGAGTTCATCATCGATTCATCGCATAAAGATGAATTCGTCGAGATTTTACATACAAAATATACTAAAACCAAAAGCTAAACTAGTCTAGTCGTTGCGGAAATTATCCTATCGGTTTACACCCCTACCGACCTAACCCTAAACCCAAAATTAGGCTCACCGGAGCCTCGGGCGCGGCGGCGACGCAGCGGCGATGGAGCTTCACTCCTCGTCGGAGACGAGGTCGATGACCATCGCCGCCTCCTTCTCCCACTCCGCCTTCTTCTCCGCGGCGGCGCGGTCCTGCTCGAACCCCTGGTGCAGGAAGATCCCGTTGATCTCCTGGTCGCGTTCGACCTGCGCAGCGCACTCCTCCGCCTCCCGCTAGGAGCGTAGCTTCACCACCGCCATGGTGTGCTTGAGCTCGTCGTCGCGGACGAAATCCTCGAGCGCGATGGAGGACCCAAAGCTGCTGGCGTCGTAGTCCTCCGGCGAGGAAGTGCTGGCGACGCGGATGAGCTGCTTGCGCCGGCGGTGGAGCTGCCCTCGCCACTGTTTTGAAGACGAGCTCGGTGCACGAGCTCGCGCTCCCATCGGAGCCGGTCAAACTCCTCGACCTCGCGGACGAGGAGCGACGGCGGCACCGGCAGGTTGTCCATGATCCATTTGCGCGCGGAGCGCTTCCGCGCGTCGTCGCTCCGGACCAGCAGCGCGCGCCGCTCGTCGGAGTAGTCCCCGCCGAAGCGGTCGTCGCCCGGCAGCGGCGGCGAGCGCTCCCTCTTCGGTGCCATCCGAGCTCGGCGGCGCTGGATCTAAAGCTGCTGGCGTCGGAGTAGGCGGATTGCTCGACGGCGGCGGTGGAAATCCAGGGTTTGGAACTGGGAAATGGCCTCCGACGTCATTTATAAAGGCTAGCGGCTCACATTCACGGGCCCCCTTATCCGGTTTACGGGCCGAGCCGTGTTTACGGGCTCTGCTCTGGCAAAAAAACGGCCTCGGTCCGTTAACTCGCCGGAATTTTAAGGATTCTCGCGCTTTTAAGGGCTCTGCTAGAGATGCTCTTAGAAGTTGTTAGCTTGGTCACTACTCCTTGTTTATTGTTATCCTTTTACAGCTCAAGTGGATATATTAACTGTGTGCGCTGACTCACTCCTGAGCTTCCACCAGTCGATCTCCCGGCAATCCGGCCGGCGGACTGGCGCCGTCGTCGTGACAGTCGACAGCCGCCCGCCACGCTAGGCGACGACTTGAGAATGGACAGGGCTCGTCTGCGATCTGCCGCTCTGGTCTCTCTTGATCTCATTTGCTCGATCTACGTCTGTTTAATGCGCGCCGCGAGACACGTACGGCCATACAGGCAAACGTCTCGCGTCCACGTGAAGAACAAAATCCCGATCGGTCGAGCTATCCGTTCCATGCAGTACATATTGTTGTTTTATGGTGATCCAAATTCGTGTATACTGATAAAGGCAAACTATGAGCTTGGTGAGTAGATACATGGCTAATCCTGGTAAAGAATATTGGAAAATTGTTCAGTGGATTTTCAGGTACCTCTGTGGCACGTCTGATGCTTGCTTGAAGTTTGGCAGAGCTGGTGAGTGACTCGTAGGCTATGTGGATTCAGATTTTGCTACCGATTTGGATAAGAGGAGGTTCCTCACAGGTTATGTGTTCACCATTGGTGGTTGTGCTGTTAGTTGGAAGACAACACTTCAGCCGGTTGTTGCCCAATCCACCACGGAGGCTGAATACATGACTATTGCAGAAGCAGTTAAAGAAACTGTTTGGTTAAAATGTTTGTTCGCTGAGCTTCGTGGAGATAGATGATGCTTGCATTAACCTGTTTTTGTGACAGTCAGAGTGCTATTTACCTTACTAAGGATCAGATATTTCATGAGAGAACAAAGCACATTGATGTCAAGTACCATTATGTGCGTGATGTTGTTGCACAAGGTAAGCTAAAGGTATGCAAGATTAGTACTCATGATAATCCGGCTGATATGATGACAAACCCAGTTCCTGTTACTAAGCTTGAGCTATGCTCAGTCTTAGTTGGTATAACTGTCTAGTCCAAGAGGCTATTTGGCGCCGAAAGTGTTTTCTTTGTTGTTTCAGGGTGAAGCTTCTCGTTCATGCTATAAGATGGAATTTGTCTCAAGGTGGAGTGTTGTTTTATGGTGATCCAAATTTGTTAATCTTATCATACTCGCAGGCCCATCCGGAATGCACGGAAGGGGATGCGGGGGGCGGCAGCCCCCCACGGTACGGTACGGATCGTTTCCGAGTCAGACTGTAGCTGACTTAGGGTTTTGTCCACTATAAATACATCTTGTAAGACGCCGGTTGAGGTAAGCCATACATTGTAAACCCACAGCGTTTGTAAACTCACCCGATATGGTGAAATATTTCTGGCTGGCGCCCGTGGTTTTTTCTCCTCCATTGTTGGAGAGGTTTTACACGTTAAATCTCGTGTCCCCGCAGTTTGATCTTTCCGCTACTTCATCGTTTTCTTTTGTAACACATATACGTCCTTCACTTGAGATTTTTAGCCGCACATTCGAGTATCGACCGGGCGGCCGGCCGGCGTCACTCTCGTAAATTTATCTCGAGATCTCATGCATGCATGGTGCTAATTCCCGACCGGATAATGTGTAAACATCTGCTGTTTTTTCCCTTCCGATTACTGTGCAGTCCCAAAGGTCTTCAGAGGCATGCATGATGAAAAATGCTGAATATACAGAGCGTAGTTGTACAAATTTAGCTAGAAGATACGGTTTAGCTCTTTTTCATTTTTTTTTCCCGTCAGATACAGTTTAGCTCTGAGATGCAGCGAGTTAAAGATGGACTATTCTCGACGATATGCCGAAGACGCTTTCAGTACGTACTATCACCCCTATATATTAAGGAGCGCCCAAATAGCGGCTCCTCAGCGCTCCGGTCGCTGTTCATCGCGAAAGATACAGTTCACGCATGGCTTCGCGCCGTCGATTCTCGATCCGACGGTCCCCGTGGCGTTTTTCAGAAAAACCCTTCTCTTTTCCGAAATTTACGAATCCGTCCTCCCGTATAATAGAACACTTCCTAACCCTAGATCATAATCGCCTCCATTTCCCCACCCTAGCTCCTCCCCGTGACCGCCGCCTCCGCCTACTTCGACCCGCCAGCAAGCTCGCCTCCCGTGCCCCGTCTATGGCGAGCACCGGCGCCTCCCTCCTCACCGCCGTGGCCCCGCCGGCCGCTGTGCATAGCAGCTCCAACGCGCGCTGCGCCGTCGCGCCCGCGGGCCCCAACGCCGCCACCGCCTCCACGGCCGCCGACGCCGCGCTCGCCTTCACCGCCGCCTCCCGATTCCTCTCCTCCAGCAGCGTGAGGAGCAACACCTCGCCGCCAGCCTGGCCGTCGCCGGCTCCCGCACCGCGGCCCCCACCCTGGCCACGACGCCTGCGGGCGTTCTGCGCCACTGTTGACCTCAGAGCTTCTGCGCTGCCTTCTCGCCTGCCCTCCAAGCCACCTACGCCCCCGTCCCCTATCCCTACTACAGTTTACCAAGGTCAGCATCATCTCGGCTGACCCTGTCCCCTTCTCAATTTTTTCCATGCTTCGAATCTGTATGGCCGTGTGTTGTTGTGCTCATTTTTCTGCTAGGTGCTATGGATCTGTGCCGGCTAGATAGATTTAGTAGATGCTTGCTGCTCCTTGCTCGCTAGACATCTCAACTTTCGTTGAACTAGAATTCCGCCTGATTTAAGCTTGGCCATCTGATCTTAGCTAATCTTGCCTTTGATTTATGTAGCTTATAGCTGTAGTTTTTATATACTGTGTATCTGAATCCACAGGGAAACAACTAGAGGATAATGCTGGAGAGGTCTAATTAGAAGGCAAAAGAAGGTGAGGTGGATTTGCAAGCAGCACAAGAACATGTTTCAGTTTTTGATTCTGTAGTGACACTGCATTTTTGGTAGGTGGTATTTAGCACAATAGTTCTACTATTTCAATGTTCTTCGAGTTACCTTTAGCAGATTTAATTGAGTCCATTATAAATGGGCCTAAGATATTTACTATATCAACTATTGATTTGCAGTTAAACATCATTTCGCCCGTACTCATCTCCACCCACTCAAGAAGGTACAGATTGATATACTTGCTATGATACTGTTTCTCTATGTTCCTTTCGTTCATCTCCATACGAACATCAAGAGTTTTTACAACCTTCCTACATCACTTTATGCTGCACAGTAGGCAAATTAAATCGCCTTTTGGATTCAATTGAAACACACTGAGGTTTCCTTGGCTGACTGAATCAACAGTTTTTATCTTTGTTGGCACCATCTTAGGAGATTACGATTGTGCTCACCTTCCTATCTACTTTTAAAAATGCAGATATGGTATATCTTCAATAAAAACAATATTTGCTTGCTTTTTGCCCTCATCCTGTTATTTAGAACACATGGTTACACAGTTTTTTGCCGAATTCTTGACCGTGATTATGTTTAGCTAATAGGATGATTTTGCTAACTTTGTTTTAGATGGATAGGGAACAATTTTACCATATGTGGTTCCAAATGATAAGTAGGTTTGTGCTGCGTAATGTTTTCTCATTATTAACACTGCATAAATCTGCCGTGCATTTTTACATTCTGGTATCTTTTTCATGTGTGCTGAATCTGATTATTAGAATGAAAGCATTGAAGATGGTCATAATCGAATTGCAGAATATTAATGTTCCTGCTTCCGGCCACCCGGTGCTTTCCTTCCCCTCAAGATTTACGAAAGATAATATACTTTATTAGCTAATTGTGGGCAATCCTGTCATGGGTTATGTTTATTCGGTTTACTAAATTAGAGAAGGTATGCACACTTCTGATACCGGTGATACATCTCATATTTTGTATAGCCTCTAATACAGCTCATTACAACACTTTTCAGGTCAAAGTTTATGTTAGGCAAGTATAAGTCTGTGGTAATTTTTGTGACGACGATGTGGCTGCCACAAATATATTGATCAAGGCATTGCCTCTATGACGACCATCTAGCAACTATGTTACTCAAATCAGCAGCATGATTTTACTTTGCAGCGTTTTGTAAATGCAGTACATGCATCTATCTGCTGACATTAGCAAAGCAACTTTGTTTTTCTAAAAACGGACGCCCCGCCAACTAATGTAGACCCTGTATATTTGTGTACCTAAATTCCCATACATATATCTATACTTCTTATAAAGCAAAACCCCACTAAATGCATTAATTATTTTTCTGTCTCAACATGCAAACTATCCACATCATCCCATTCTCTTAGCCAATCAATTATCCATGTCATCCTCCACTAATATTTATAAACAATAGGATATTGTACATGTAATCTATCATTATCATCTATCTTTTAGCCATATGATTGTCCGCGTCATCAATTATTTAACTAAAAATACAAAATATTTTCACGTCAATTAAATATAACTAATCAAATATTGCGGAATTATGCATATTTTTATGGAAAACTTCATATTTTCATGTGTCTTTATATATTTTCATTTACACAAAGTTCTTAATAAATTCCCGCTGCAACGCGTGGGGGATTCTTCTAGTATTGTTATATTTTAGTATCCATCATTCAACTAATATCAGTACTAAATGCATTACAGAAATCAAAACCGTCAACACTTATTTACAATATATATTGTGGCACTAAAAAAAAAACCTTACATCAGATTTGTCATGAAGGGCGCGGCGTGTCGCCATGCCGATTACAACTAGTATTTGGAACCTTGCGGAGAAAAAGAGCGTCAGATGAGTCCACTGAGAAACGAAGAAACGAAATGGAGAAATAAGGTAGCCATCGGGGGATTTTAAGGCTAGATTGGGAGGCACGAAAGTCGACGCGGAGTCCTCCGGAAAATGTCCAGGTAGAAGCCAACTCACATGTACGTGCTCGTAGAGACACGTATCAAGGACACATATTGAATAATACGTGTCGCGGTCGCCACCTTCTAGAAGGCGGACGGGTGGCTCAATCTACACCATACACGTCGCCAGGGATCACAACGGACGGCCAGTAAAAATCATGGTGGGACCCAGCAGAGCGGGCCGAGTTTGAGCAGCTGGTCGGCTGGTGGCCACAGCATACCAGCCGGTCAGCCGACTGACTGCTCCACGCGCGGAAAAGTCCGCGCGCGGTGAGAGCCGACTCACCACAGAGACGCGCGAGGACACGCGTCAGCCCAGGAAAAATAGCCCGGAGTCCCGCAGGAGCGCGGACTATTCCACGGGTGCTTTTCATGCGCGGAGAGGTCCGTGCGGAGTCGCCCAAGGACAGGTGTCGCGTGCACAAAAATCGGGCGAAAGACCAAAAATCGGACAAAAATCAAAAGATACGACTCATAGTATATAGAGTTGTTTTGGAGATAGGTTGTTAGGAGGTCGTTTGGCGCTGTGTGTTTTTGCTCCGGTGAGTTTTAGCCCGGCTTGTAATCTCGGAGTTGTATCCGCACCATGCTCGGTGCCGGAATCGCTGTAACCCAGACTCTTTGTCTGCTCTCTCTCTTCTATCTAAGTCGACACGCAAGCTTTTGCGTGTTCGCAAAAATAGTATATAGAGTTATGGGGATTACATAGTTGCTCCTTGAGCTGTGTAGCAATGGAGAGAATGAACTTGTGAGAGTGAATGAGCAAGGGGCTCTCGGGGGAAAAATCTCTGCCCTCTACTTGGCTCCAGCCTGCCTTATATAGGGGCTGGCAGGTTGGCTTACAGGCGGGGCCGTCTACGGGTACTACAGCCAGCTCATCTACAGTGTTTTTCCTTCAGTGACGTCGTGTATAGTGTTCTTCCTTTGATGACGTCGTGTACAGTGTCAGGTACAGGTACGGTTGTCTTGTCCGCATGTGTCCGATGGGACGAGTGTTGACTTTGGGGCAGCCGGATTCGGGTAGCCGGACAAGGCCAGCTAGAGCTAGACAGGGGCCGGTCGGATTGGGCCAGCTAGACCAGCCGTATTCAAGCAGCCAGCCAGACCGGTTGCCAACTGGAAACTGGCAGCCAGCCGGCGGCAACCATCTCGATTTGCTTCTCTTGTTCTCTTGTCGAGTCGTGGACTTTGGTAACCAGGGGGTCATCCCCACGTCATGGCTCCTTTTACATGTAACACATCTTGGGTAGGTTCTGAGCGGAAGGGTTTTGCAGAAGACACTGTCTCTGGTTCACTGTCCGGAGAAGGAGGGTAATCCGGGCTACCAAGGAAGGCCTCTGTCGCTGGATCAGAATTGTTGATTTCCTCAGATGGTCTCTCCTGTGCTTCCCTCGTATCCTTGCAGCAACTTGTTAGGAAGGTTATTTGTCAGGAAAGAAAGAATCTGCATGAAGAAAACTACGAGCCATGCGACACGGACAACCACACAATATATAACATACATAACCAGTACCGGTATCACAAATCGTGCATGTTTCAAAATAGCACATACAACCTGCATTATTAGTTACAGAGGATCCTCCATGAGATGAAAGGATCAAATAAATATGCAGAAGCGGGACATGGACACAATGAAATAAAATTGTACGAAAATGTCAGAAGCGTTTAAATGATCATATAAAAGAAAATTCCTTGTAATGAAAGTCGAACCACCTCTTTTTTATATGAGAGATGACGGCCGATTGAAGAACAACACACAACTCTTGCTCGATACAATCCCCTTGTTTTGGGAGGATTCGCAAAACCAATCTACAAACTTTCATCTCCTATCCTAGTTTTTTGCTTCTCGTTCGTCGGCGTTCTTCGTTTTGGAGAGCTTCAATCTATGAAGTCCTGGGGGCGGGCGAACCGACTTAGGGCAGCCCATCACCACCCTGCGTCCAGACGGGGTGTCTCCTGGCCACGTAGGTTCTCGGGGCTTCAAAAGAGCTCGCTGGAATGTCTTGCATATCGCGCTTTGGGTGAGCCTCCTTCGGCGACGTGTCATGTGTATCACGCTCGACGCTGAGTGTACATGGTTACATGACACTTGGTTAAAAATAAAATAGGAGATCCATTGTATGTTTGAAGCCCTGATCATGCATGCGTGAATACGAGGAAGTAGGAAAACGAATAAGAAAAGTTGGAGCCGAGCGCTTGGAGTCATGCCTTATTGACCGGTCACGTTTCTTTATTTCTTTTCATAAAAATTAAAAGGATACAAATATGGCTAAGGAGCTTCTTGTTTTATTTCATATATGGCTACAGCAATCGCCGTCCGTTGGTGCAGTTCCTATAGCATAAGCATATACCAAAATTCGTGCACCGGCCGCTATCAAAGCCCTCGTTCTTGCAGGGGTTGTTGCATTTGCCGGGCACAATACACATTAAGCCCTTCGGCCATGTCTTGCTAGCTTGTGTGTCGCATCCATTTGATCCAATATCTTCTGCATACAATAGCAAACAAGAAAAAACAGCTAAAATTAACACGCTTCACTCGTATCTGGAGATCATGTGTGGGTTGATCGTATTACCGGATGACAAGACAAGCATCATCACAAGCCACAAGCATATCAACACCTTATTGCTCTTCATGTGCCATGCCATATCGATAAGCTAATGTGTGTATGATGTTTTTCATCGATCCACATCGTGGGGATCTGTACTTATAGTCCAATAGTATTAACATGGTTATCTTTTATGGGAAAGAATTAATTTTGGGCATCATATCGGCTAGTTTTAATTCCACATCTAAACATGGCCATTGCCTTTCCTAACGCCTAATTTTGTAGAGATGGTTACTTATGAGATATTATTGCCTGCCATCAACGTTTATCATAAAGTGTAGATTTAATTACGTTGCTATACAAATGGTTGATGCCTTCCATAGATATTTAGGCCTAAATTATTTCTTTCCTTAATTGGTATACAAAATCTTAAAATTTGCATCAGGATAATAATAGAGTTCAAAGAGTACTAAAATTACATGGCACCAATCAAGCAAGTATCTAGCATAGGCTATATATCCATTTGTTTTCTTTTTTCTTTCTTAATTTTATTGCTATTGTTTTTCTCAATGGTAACATATGGTCTTTCAGATTTGTTTTTCATATACTGTAACATAAACCATCTATACTTATTATTGATTTTTTTACCAAAATTGATTTACAAGATAATGATTTTTTTCAGTGTTCGTACTATAAGCAATTACCAATCTCTTTTAATTGATGCATTTCTTATATTTGGTGCATTATCTACATTGTGCTTTTACTCTATCTGTGATGGCGTAGCCGGCACATATTATTTCCCTTTATCTAGTATACAAATGATTCACTGTATTTGTTGGTCCTCATTTGATATCCATCTTATACTCTACAATCGCAAGTTTATCATACTATGTGATGATACGGTTTTATAGTCATATTTATAAGCATGTCATTGTCATTTTCAGTCTCATAGCACACATATTTTGGTATGAATTTTCACTACTCTGAGCCATATTTGTAGTTCTGTGCGAAAAGGCACACAATACTTCAAATTCAGTCAACATTGGTCATTGGAGAGGGACTTCACTCTAAGAAACAAGACAGAAGGGCTTAACTGCAAAAAGGACAGGAAAAGTTGCTCTCACCACGTGAGCTGAGCTTGCTTTCCAACCACCCACTGTACCTTTTCCTGCCGATAAGAAGACCAAGAAGAAGCACATCACCATCATCACCAACAACACCATCATCCTCATCGTGAGCACCAAGAAACCAAGAACTTCTCCAGCAAGAACAAAGAGCCCAACAAGAACAGAGAAAGGCCATGGAGATCAAGGAAGAGAGAAGGAGCTTCGGCTGAGCAAGTCTGCATCTGTCCCTGCCTTCATCCCTGCTTCCCCTTCGTCTGTATCTGTCCCTGCCTTCCTCCCTACTTCTCCTTCAACAACAAGCATCGACAAGCTCTTCTCTCCACCCAGATCTTGGTGAACAACCCCCAAGCTGGTTTAGATCATCTTGGAATATTTCTTCGAAGGCTCTCCTCGACAATTAGGGTTACTGGGTGGGCCAGGGGCGCCACACACCACCTCGGAGACCAAGAAGAAGCACATCACCATCATCACCAACAACACCATCATCCTCATCGTGAGCACCAAGAAACCAAGAACTTCTCCAGCAAGAACAGAGAGCCCTGGCGTAAAAAAAAGAACAGAGAGCCCAACAAGAACAGAGAAAGGCCATGGAGATCAAGGAAGAGAGATGGAGCTTCGGCTGAGCAAGTCTGCATCTGTCCCTGCCTTCATCCCTGCTTCCCCTTCGTCTGTATCTATCCCTGCCTTCCTCCCTACTTCTCCTTCAACAACAAGCATCGACAAGCTCTTCTCTCCACCCAGATCTTGGTGAACAAACCCCAAGCTGTTTAGATCATCTTCGAATATTTCTTCGAAGGCTCTCCTCGACAATTAGGGTTACTGGGCAGATATACGCGAAAGGGGAGCGACCGAGGTGGGCCAGGGGTGCCACACACCACCTCGGCGCCACCCCCATGCTGGCCGCGCCGAGGTCGTGTGTGGGCTCCTCGTGGCCCATCTCGACCTCCCCTTCTGGCTCCCGCCGTCATCTAGTAAAATAGGAGCTTCTGTATTTTCTCATGAATTTTGGGGTTCCAGAAATATAGTATCTTGACGGTGCTTTTTCCAGTTGATTCCTGGCTCTGGCAGATACATCCCAATAATCATCAAACATGCAAAATAAGATAAAATAACATAAGTAATGTATCTTAATATGAAATATATCAATGAATAACAGTAAATTATGATATAAAATAGTGATGCAAAATGGACGTATCAACTCCCCCCAAGCTTAGACCTCGCTTGTCCCCAAGCGAATACTGAGCTCAGTAAACAAGACCACATGTTTATGGAGTGAAGTGTCGATAAAAATAATACAAACATGAAGCATCAACATTCACTTAACAGCCCAATCATTTTAAACAGCAACCCACTTCATAAAGTTTAACTTGAAACGTGTAATGGAACAACTACAAGTAAAGGTGCATAAATTAAATCAAGATCTAGTCTTCTTTATGCAAGAAAACACTATGATTTCGTTGATGAAATCGGGGGCAACCCTAGCTTCTTTCTTCTTCTCGAAAACACATGAACGCTTAATTACCTCGCTGGCAGGCAGGCGGCAGCTAAAGAAAACTGTCAACAACTCCGGCAGAGCTCCGTCAAATCGAAAGAAGAGGAAAACAATTCCCGGAGAGCATCGATCGATATCATGTCACACCGACGAGAAACGATCATCCAATCCAATCATAATTAACCGAGCACATGTGTGCACGTACGCGCGTACCCATCCTCATCTCCTCACACCACCATCGATCCAGCTGGGCCAGCTCGATCTGGCGCCCCCTGATTGGCCCATCAGTCACCGTGACAAGTCAGCATTCCATCGTCTTCCTTCCCTGCTGGGCGGAACCGGCCGTGTCCTTGCCGGTTCAAGTGTTGAACTAGACAAGCGAGCGAGCTAATGCTTGCGTGTCGTCGTTGGGCGAATCATTATTCTATCTGACTGGACAAAACACAGAGTCGATTAGGTTAACATTTAAACCGATGGCGATTAGAGTCTAATCACATTGGAAATTATATAATACCCTGCTAATGACCGGCAGGAGGAGGCGGCCGGGCGTTCATGACGTCCTGACGCGTGCGAGCGACGCGCTGCTGGTTGCGTCCAAGAAACGGCCAGGATCCGACGTGGATTTTTTTTTGGCGGGAGTATCGATCGCCATATAGATCTCCCACGAGTTAAGCAAGCAAACGGAACGGGCACCTCGCATCCACCGGTCGTCGTCGAGCCAGCTAGCTTAACCGTTTCGGTTGCATAATCGATCTCTCAAGAGGCGCCAAGACCCAAGCGGCATGTGACCTGATCAAACCTAATCTTGACGTATACATTGTATCTTGGCAGAGATGGGCAAGATCCATGTTCCACTTCCACCTCAGCGTAGATCTGTACTACCACTCAGAATATAATCCTCACGTCATTTTGGGTTTAGCACAGATTAATTATGTTTAGGGGCTACAGGTTGACATTGATTCAGTTTTTTTATCAGGGAAGGGTTGGCATTGATTCAGTTTCTTACATATGCCACTTGTAGTTCCTAGCCCGACAGTGCATTATACCTCATGTTTGAAAGTGTCCCATTAAAATGGAATTTGTCTTTTCAAGGTGCCATGGATGTTCCTCACGACCACTGGTGAATTCATAATCTTGAAGCATTGAGGCTCTCTTATCTTCTTTAGACAATGTAACATGTGCGTCTGCGTTATGCTCGGTGTTTCTAACAAAAATCATATAAAATTCGTGTTTAGATTAATCATATGGTGTGTAATCTATCAAATAAGTGCATCTAATCTTAGCACATCGCGACCTCTTTCAAATCCAAGAAACAATTAATGGCAGTAAAGAATTATAAATTTGGGGTTTGATAAAATCGAAACGTAGCCTCACTAAGATACACTACTACAAAAGAAGATATCATGACGGCCATAATTATTCTCTATTGAATTTGCATTACTAAAATGTGACATATCGTGAAAGGTATTTTACTAATAAGTACATCACGCATGGATTATTTTAGGCTATGTCATCGTTGTTTAGTCTAGAATTTATATCATCGACAAGTTTGTTTGTTTGTTTACGTTTGGACATGGTATTGTTTACATATGGACCGACTATCGTGCATGATAGAAGTGTTCATTGTGTCCTTGTTTACATCATGAAAGGAGAGTAGTATTGTTTACATTTGGACCGACCATCGTACATAATAAAAGTGTTCATTGTTTCCTTGTTTTACTTTTGTGAAGAGGCCACATATTAAGATCAACTAACCCTCCTAGGACAATTCTTGAATAAAAAGAAAACTACACGTAACTCCCTAGGGAAAATGACGCCATCTTTCTCCTCCGCTCGTCGTCAGCATGCAGTGAGCGAAGATCCATGTTATCTCTAGAGCCTTATATAACCACGCCGGAGCTAGGAAAACGTTGTTGACATGACAGTTGTTAACTCGTTGGCCGGAACAAACCAACGAAACTGAGAGACGCGAACTAGCTGCAAAATATGAAGATATACCTAGATCTGGAGCAATAATCGAACGATTCCACGCCCACCTTAGAGACACCGACGAGACCGCCGCCAACAAGGTTGAATACGATTCGGGAAAAGCTTATTCTTAATCCACCGTCATTGCCACAATATCGTCATCGGTTTGACCGGACCCTAACTTTAAGGACCTCTTTGCCGCGTCAAGCGTAGGTTTCAATTCCCACCCTGTCCCGCCAATGGAGTGGCAAGCAAATGAGGCAGACTAGGAGACAGGCAGGAGGAGGGGTGGTTACGACGAACCCTAGAGCCTAGAGTGACATTGTTTCCTTGTTAACATCTTGGCCAGGACCTACTAGCAACTAGATTCTTCCTCCACATGGCTGTTGTGGTTACTGCAAACTACCATATTAGTAAAATGAACAATTGATAGTGCATATCAATGGTTAGGCTGCCCATGTTGACTTGAGAATACAACTTCATAGGGACGTCAGGAAATTAGAGCAAGTGACAGCGACAGACGGATGCAGGTGAGGTCCCGGGCTCCCGGCGCTAACACGTTGCACGAAAAAAATAATATGAAAATTAAAGAAGAGTTGTGGTTGTTGAGCACTTGAGATACTATCACTCACTGGCATGGTAGCAATTAAATAAGAGAATACACTAGAATGACAGTGATTAGAGAGACTCTAATCGGTGGTGGTAATGCTCAAAACTAATTAGTAGTTTGGTTAGCCATCTAGATCGGTGGCTGTCTTGTCAGGTCCACCAGCACGTGGAACTCACGTAGTGTATGATCAGATCATTAAGTAAGATCGTGACTTTGAGGCCAGAGTTTCAGCGCAAGCATTACGCCAACTGCCAATATTCTTGGGTTGTCAACAAAAACAAGTGAAAGCTTGTACTCTTACGTGCTCGGTAAATACTCTCTTGAACTACCAGTAGATGGACGACAAGCAAGTGCATTATGCATTCATTACCAATAGTAGAAGAATGTTCGGTATCATGCTGACGTGTCAACATGGGATCGTACATCGTAATACTATTACTCCGTTGCTGTTTTTCGCCGATGCCAATTATTCTGATGGACATGTTAATTAGTTCTGTGAAAGATCAGATGCACAGTTAACTTCCTAGTTGATCACTTTCTTCTGCACCTATATAGTGTTAGAGCATCTCCACGGCGTGCCCAATAGTGCTCCTAAAAAGCCTATTGGGTGCACAGGCACAAAATCCGCCTCCAGCGGTGAGCGCAATAGGTAAATGTTGCCGTTGAGCGTCCGACAACCCCCTTCGTGCCTTGTTTCTAGGGAGGCAAGTGGGCGTGTCGGCAAGCGCGGCAAGCGCGCCACGTCGGATCCTGACGCGTGGGACCGAGGGGACCCACCGGAGTGGTTCCACTTGGACTACGAGGGGGCCCGCTCTGATGACGACGAGCTGCCCTACCTACCCTTACCGCCGACAGCGCCACCGGCACCAGAGGAGGGGGCACATGAACCTGCCCCACCACCAGCACCGACACCGGAGGAGGGGGCGCATGACAGCGGCGACGATGACTGGGTGGAGCCAGAGTGGGGAGGGAACGCATGCCGCCATCGAGGCCTACCTCCGCCTCCGCTAGATCGAACCCCACCACACTCGGCAAGGGGCGGCGGCCCGGAGAAGTTCCTCAAGGCCGCAGCCGACGCCGGCGAAACCGGAAGCCTCAGCCGACGCCGACGCCGACGCCAATAGCAGATGACACTTCCTCCTCGACGGCGGCAGGTCATTCAGGCATCCAAGTCATGTCGCCGCCGGGAGAGTGATGCACCTAAAATGCATCTACTTTTCCAAGCACTTTGCTTCATAATTTGCTCCGAAATCTTCCCATATTTGAATAAAACTGCTGAATCTGACGCTGTTTTTAGCAAAGTCTCTTTTCTGGCTATTTTCGCAGGAAATTAAATCGGAGAAAAATACCACGTCAGTTTTTATGGAAAAGAAGGACATCGTGCAAAAGATGGACACGAGGAAGCGTCCGAGGGCCAAAAGAGTGGGCCCCACGTGGCCAGATTCCTTGGCCGCGTGGGCCCACCCATCTGGAGCCTCGGGCACCGCCTCTCCTTCGGCTTTTCGCGAACCCCCTCATATATACGAAAAAGTGGCTGACCTAGGAGGGGAGGAGCTTTCGCGAAACAGAGCGCCGCCACCACCACGATCTTCGTTTTCGGAGACAGATTGATCCAGGATTTCTCCCCCGGAGGAGGGATCCGGAGGCCGTCTTCACCGCCTTCATCTCCATCGACCATGAGCTCCTTCACCATCACCATGTGTGAGTAGTCCACTGTAGGCATATGAGGTGGATGGGGATTGGATGAAATTGATCATGTAATGATACCCGTTGTCCGAGATCTTAGGGGTTTATCTTGAGGATATTTTTGTATTGTGTTGATGCACTTATGCTATGTTTAATGCTTGCTACTAGGGCCCGAGTGGCATGATTTCAGTACTGAACTTATTTTGCCCCATCATATATTTGAGTTTGGTATTTATCTGCAAAGTGTATCACCTGCTATTATGTTGAACCTGCGAACCCTAAAAGTGACATATAGGGAAAACAAGGGGGAGATGTTTTAGTTTGAGGATTCTATGTGTTCATGAAGTGTTAATGCGTTGTTCCGGGCTATTCGAAAGGGTAGACCTTAATTATCTATAGTTCCAAGTTGGCCCCGGTGAAATGGGCAGGTAGGACAATAGATGTTGTGCAAATTCTCTTGGTTAGTACGCACAACTATTTACGGAACACATACCTACATAGATCGGAGTTAGAGATAAGTCTCATTGCTATTTGTATCTTATTATATGATCAATCTTATTCATGCAACACCCCGCTATCATCTCATGCCTACGTTTTAAATCTCTGAGTTACACTTTCACTTTTCCGGTGAAAACTGGGAAACCCTTGTTTACTACTGCTGTTTTATTTTGCTTGCTTGAATCATCCTACTGCCATAACTATCACTGCTGCAAGTTTATTGATATACAGGTGTGGTTGAGAGTGACGCCTCAATTGCTAAAGTCTTATTGGTATTCTTGTGTTCCCCTTGAGTCGAACTATAAATTTGGGTAATACTTCCCAACGAAGATTTCAACGATCCCCTATACTTGTGGGCATCAGAGAGTCATCTTCCTCAATGCTGGCTTGTATCAGGTTTCGCCAGCGCCTGGATAGGCCTCCTTCTCTCGCGCCTGGCGGCAGCGCCGCTAGATCTAGGGTCTATGGCTCAGTTTAAATTTCGTTTAAGTTTGTTAAATACCGTTTGTCGAAATTCGTTTAAGTTTGTTAAATGTCCTTCAAATTCAATGAAATATCGCCGTTCCGTCCATATTCAATTTTTTTCGAAAAAAACTATTGGAAGCGACTGGTGGGGCGTGCCGCTCCCAGTAGGCGGCAACGCGTGCTGGCGCGCCCAAGAACACTTGTCTGTACACTATTGTCGGACGCTCTATTGGGTGCGCCGGTGAAGATGCTCTTACATCTAGTCTTGTTTGTGAAGCCAAAACTTTGTTACTGCACCCACGTGTGCCCATACAACCCAACATATAGCCCATATCTGCAGATGTGAAGACAACACGACACCAGTCGAAAGTAGAAAGGCTCTCTCCATCAACTGACCTAGAATGACCATATTCCCAAAGAAAGATAGTAAAATAAATCACAACAAGAATACACACTATGATTGTGGACTTGTTCCCGCCATAAGCACCTACCCAAAAGGGACATAAAGGTAGGTTCGGTCGTGCTTGCATGGACGATGCCCTAGCAGCTGCCATCGATCGCCATCAGCCACCAAACCTCCTCCTACCTGGCCACCTGCAGATCCACGTGGACGACGCCTAATCACACACACTCCACAGTACTACATGCTCAAACAACATTTTAAAATTTTCCCAAAAAGGAGGTCAAAGTCACACTGTGGGACTGTGCGTAGGGAGTGCGGATAAAAGCAGAGGAAAAGCACTGTGCCAGGTTAACGGCCTCGTGCCCCAGATGCTCTCCCAGCGACACCTGTACAGGATCTAGGGCCAAAAGGTGAAAAGTTAGTAGTTGGATCAGATAAGCTCATGTGCTAATCTGGCTGGCGATAAGTGCTGTGCTCAAAAAGCTGTGATAGCCGTGAGGCCTGATCATGTGCTTATCATGATGTGTCCTGGGGCCTGTGGATGGGTCCTTGTCGGGATTAATTAATCGGTTGTCCTGGGAGGTAACTGAAAGTTTAATCGGTGGCTCATGGTTGTTGGTAGACTGTTCAGGGTAAGGTCGTCTTGCTCAACACCATGCGATTTTGTGGAGCTGGGTGATCAGACGATGGTTTTCAGCAGTGGTCCTGCCGAATAGACCCGTGGTGACTCCACACATCTATCCAAGTTAGAGGATGAGCATGGAATTTCGTTTGTATTTTAGACGAGCATGGTTGTAAATTGTACAAAGATGGTAACTTGATGGATAGCTGATATCACTGTTTTTCCAGTGTTTTTGCTATAAAATTTGCAGTGGCAATTCTTGTACTGTTTTTTCCTAAAAGGAATGGCGCAGTTGCGTACTACTCCATCAATCCCTATTTAGATGGCGTTCTTGTTTTACGTGCTCCAGTTTTGACCATTGATTTTACTAGCAAAAGATGTGATAACTGTCATAAAAATTACTCCATCTATATTTATTTACCTCGCGTTTTGTGTTTTTCAGAGTCAAACTTCTGAAATTTTAGTTTTCCTATATATTTGTAAAATTTTAGAAGTTTTACTTTTAGCTAAAACCAGAACGCAATGTAATTGTGAACGGAGAGAGTATGCCGTTAAAAAATTCAAATTCAAATTTGATGGTATAGTTTATGTAGTAGATAGAACATGTTTTATTAGTGAAGTTGATGGTCAAAGTTGACGCAAGTAAACCAAGGACACCACCTAATAGGGACGGGGTAGCACCCTCTTGGCAAACAAAGTAAAGTGTTTTACCCATGTAAGAAAAAAGGGGAGGGGGGCAAAGGTCGAACGAGTTATCATTATAAGTTATCTAAACCAAGGTATATCGTCACAATGGAAATATAGCGAGTTGAGATGTATATAGCCTCTTGCGCTTTTACCTATTGTCATGTGGTGTTTCATAAAATACATTGTACAACTTCATTTATTGGGAAATAACCCCAAAACACATAGTTCATGTAGTAAGTCAATTGTTTTTATACAATTTAACACTAGGCGACAACCAGGTAGTGGAATCATATTGACATATCTACACTTGTTCGGATTCAACTCCCCATGGACGCGGAATAGCGACAATGTTTATCTGGATCAATTTCTAGCTTACCTGACCTCTTATTCCCCATTTGGAGTGGTAAAAATAATACATGAGGTGGTGTCAATCGATATGGATGCCCTCTAGCCCGGACAATTAATATAACTTCCATCTTAGCAACAATTAACCACAAATAATTGAAAATATCCATGCAGCTACATGTCCTGGATCCACCCTTGCACCTTAGGGGTCGTGTTTCGTTTCTTACTATTATTATCTTTTGAAATGCTCATTTTGGAACAAAATTAATACAGTAATTATAATTACTTGTTAGAATGTATAGGCAAAAAAATGACCATCTGCAGGGTCTTGAAGAGGTCAGAAAATAAGTTAATCTATCTTTGCATAGGTGGGAGATAGCATATTTTTGTATCAAAATTCAAAAGACGCGAGTTCGCAAAAATTTGGAATATGGGTCATATATCAGAATGTAGGCTCGAGCAGAGCCCTGCTTTAAATTAATAAAGCCAACTGGCGAGTCCGATACAAAGTACAACACAGGTGAACAACACATACAACAATAAGGTTCCAGGCAGCACGCAGGCTACATCACAGCCACTCATAAGAGGGCAACACTCACACGGCCCGTAGGCACCTACAGAGATAGCTAGATAAAACAAGCGGCGGAACAAAGGGTCAAGGGCGCTCCCTGACGGTGTCGTGGATACGGCGAATCTCACGAATCGCGGACTCCAGCTCGCCTCGGTCCTGACGTCTAGCCACTGGCTTCCACACCTGCAGGTACATTGCCAATTTGAAGAGGCAGTCAGCCGGCACATATGGATCCATGTTTTTTTGTTGCCAATATGGGTCATATATGGATCCATGTTTTTTTTTCCATCCATTATGAAGTTTCTGGTATTTTTTGCCGCAGAAAAGTTATTACTATTTTTGTCAAGCATTCCCCTGTTGAGAGAGTGGCACCTTGCATCATGCATCCTCTCCATCAGTATTGGCATTGCATTATGTATATTCCATACGGGATGCTTACACACTAGGACTTAAACTAATCCTACGCGCCAGGTAGTTGACATTGGTGATGGAATACCTAATCAACATTTTCTTTATTGAGGAGGTTGTCACTTATTATCATTCTCTCTGGATCAACCACATCAGCATTTTTAAGAGCCACATCAGCTGGCTTGAGCACATCATTAAAACATAAAAAGCTCATCATAATGACTTCCTAAATTGCCCTCCATTAACGTACAGCTACCAGCAGTAGTGCCTGACACGCATTCTCCACTGTAATAAAATTTCGTCCAACTCCAAAAAGAGGCCAGTTACCAGTTTACTCTTGGACACGAACAAAAACCTAAGATTTCTTCCCCATAGTACTATATTTATTTTCTTCCTACAAAGAGCACAATAAATCCACCCAAGAAAAAGATGCTTCTGTGCTGCTGCCTGCTGCAATGATTAGTCCAGTCTCGTTCGTGGGGGAGTATTTGCGCCTTGCCACTTCTCGTCTGGCTCCTTCTTCGGTTTTGCGTGGTGTTTTGGTGGACGACGCCGTCGTCGCCAGCTTCCCCTCCTTGTGGCTCTCCTCTTCTCCCCCGCGTTGCCCTCGCAAAAATCCATTCTCCGGAAATTTAGTCCCCTCCTATTTATGACCCATCCATCTCTCCGGCAGGTGCTCGCCTTCTTCTTCCTCCTCCTCGCCTGAATTTTCCCCTGTTTCCCTCCACCCGGAATCGGCTTCTCTGATTCTCGCTTGGATTTCTTCCCCTGTCCCGGGTCCCTGATCCTTTCCGTACAATTTCCGGTGCCCGGCTGTGAATTGGATCCATTTCGATCCGTTCCGTCCAGTCTTGATCCGAAAGTTGGGGTCTTGGATTGTATTACCCTGGAGCATTATCGCGCGAGTGCAATATGCTCTACCTGAAGCAGCCGACCACGAGGAGCTGAACCACACCAAGAGAAGAATCTCTGTTTTGTTTGTTCTGAATTTTCTTGGTTCGGATTTTGCGTGCCTGTTTGTTGATCTGATCCGATGGAGGCCATGAGAGGAGGCAAATTCCTTCAGAAGTTCCGGCTCTACGAGACCAGATCGGTAAGGATCTCCTGCAAATTCTGTTGTTTACCTGGTCCTTTGATTTGGTTTTGGTTGAACTGAATTGATATCTGTAGGTTCCTTAGAAATGGCGATCTTTGTGTTGTTTGACCTTGTTGTAATGGATTGGGTGACGTGTGTTCTTGTTTGTTCATTCATGGTTGATTGGATTATTAAGTGATTTATTTAATGCTTGCGCTGTGGGACGTATCTCTTTTATGATTGGTTCGGTCCAGTTTGATTATAGGAAAGGGTAAAAGGCTGCAAAAAGGTGAGGGGAGATCCTTCTTTTTGTTCCTTTTGCCTGACGATCTTGTCTAATGATGATGTAATGCTGTGTTGTTTGGCTTAATGTGCGCTTGCCTTCTGCTTGGCCACTGTCATGCTTATTTGCGTAAGTATTCTCAAAATTGTGGAGGAGTAATTTTGTTTATAATTCAGAAGCCAAGATTTAGCTATTGGCTGGTAGGACAGACAATTGAAACTATTATGTAATTGCCGTCCTTTGAGTACCGTTTCTTTGATTTACTAGAGGTGAGGTTTGATGTCAAAAGTTCTTAGGCTTTCTATTAATTGTTTAATTTTTGGACTGGTGAACATTTGCGTGCTGTTTTGGTGCAGAAATTCTACCTTGTCGGAAGAGACAAGAGCAGGACTCTTTGGAGGGTGCTAAAGATTGACCGGTTGGAGACTACTGATTTGGGCATCGAGGAAGATCCTACTAGTTACTCAGAGAATGAATGTCAAGAACTGCTTTTGAGGATTCACGAGGGAAATAGGTTGACTGGCGGGCTGAAATTTGTCACAAAGTGCTATGGAATAGTTGGTAAGCCAACATGAACTGAGATTCCTAGTGTATACCAATCAAAACGTTCTTGCTGTCCAAACTATAACATTTACTTCTTCTTTGCTTCTTCAGGTTTTACGAAGTTCCTTGGTCCTTATTATATGGTTGTTATTACCAGGAGAAGAAAAGTTGGCACCATATGTGGCCATGATATTTATTCGATTGGCAAGAGCGAAATGATCGCAATTCCATGTCCTATAGTCTGGCCCAACGTGGCCAATTCTAGGGATGAAAACAGGTCTTTCATTTATTCATTGTGTAAATATTGTGTATTGCTGGCTCTTAATAATATCAAAACCACCAGCTTGCTTCCTTTTGTATTTGGAGTCTTGGACGTTGATTTGTTATACATTTACATTACTGTAGGCCCCTTTATTTTTCAAATATTTCAGTTCATTCTGGTTCTACATTGTGTGTTGTGGTGGTGATGTCTATTTTATTTCATTTTTTATGTTTTATATTGCATATTTTGAGATACATTTATCGTCATGTATCCATACTCCTCGTTGAGCAACAGGCAGTTCCATTTGTGGCCCAGCGAGGATATAATTTGTTTCTTTACTACATTTAATGTCATTCGTTGTCAAGTACAAAATTTGCTATATCTGTCCAGCTCATATGGTCGGTACATCATGACCATTCTTGCAGTATTGAGATATGTGTATGGTGCTCTTATGGTCAGAGGTATATAGAATTGTTGTGAATCTATTTGCACCCATAGTATTATATTAGTATTCTAAATTTCTAATATACTCACAAATATATCCTTGCTAGTGCTCTTTTGATTTTTAACTGTGCGCGTATTCATGTATTTATGTCACCTTTTGTAGATATAAACGGCTCCTTTGCTCGGTTGATCTCGCGAAGGACTTCTTCTTCAGCTACTCTTACAACATCATGCGCAGTCTTCAGAAGAACATAATCGACAAGAAAAAGGAGCATGTTGTTTATGAAACAATGTTTGTATGGAATGAATTTCTGACACGAGCGATGCGAAGCCATCTCAAGAATACCAGTTGGACCGTGGCCCTAATTCATGGTTTTTTTAAACAGGTATATTCTTCTCTGCGTACTGAGTCTATTGGCACTGCATTATTTTGATGTCATTGTTATTTTAGTAAATGTATGTATATCATCTATATACATCAGCAAAGACCACTAGTAGGTTTCCTGCTAACTCAGTACCATCCCGCTAACTTATGCATTTAATGACCTGGCAATTGGCATATAGTAAATGCTTGAAATAAAGGGTCAAAGACATGGCTTCATATAACACACTGACATTTTTCAGTTTGAGCTGCTTGCGGCTTTCGCGAGTCGAAACATTTGCTTGTAAGTCTCGGCAGACTGTCCATGTTTTAGTTATTATTATCCCATGTTTTGTTTGTTCCTGGTCCGTAGTGCTATTATACAGTCCTACCATGGTAATTCTGAGATATGAAATTGCATTACTAATTATACCTATTTTAAATGTCTGTTAGCAAGCATTGAGCACATTCCATTGTTCCTCACGGAAGACATAATTATGCCATTATTGATGATATTTCTAAGTGTAATTAAGGGCTATTTTGTTGCTATTTGGTTTCCATTGTCTTTATGCCAGTAATGTTTTTGTCTTTGTGAGGTCTTACATGCTAGTAGTGTATGTCGTCTGTCCATGTACTATATGAAAAGACATGCTAATAGACATATTTCCGTATGTTCAGTCAAAGCTGTCAATATCTGGGAAGGATTTCTGGTTGACACTTATTGCCAGACGTTCACGTCATTTTGCTGGAACCAGGTTTGCACTACAGCCATTTAGCATTTTTATTCAGATAACTTGCAAGTGTTAAGTACTCAATCTCACCTTTATATCTGGGTCACATGTCTATTTCTTATCATTTTGAACATAGATTCTTGAAACGAGGTGTTAACGAAAAGGGCAGGGTTGCCAATGATGTTGAAACTGAACAGATTGTTTTTGAAGACACACCTGATGACATCCCATCTCAAATAACTTCTTCTGTGCAACATAGAGGATCAATACCTCTCGTCTGGTTTCAGGAAACTTCAAGACTTAACATTAGGCCAGAAATCACATGTAAGTTATGGACTGTTTGTCTGTGATGAATTGTCCAATCTGTACACTTCTCTGATGGTCCTTGCTATCTGCAGTAAAACCAGATGTGGACTACAAGGCCACCCGCCTTCATTTTGATAACCTTGTTCTTAGATATGGGAACCCTATAGTCATCTTAAACTTAATCAAGGTGAGTATAACAAAATTTACATGTATTGATCTAACTTGTCAGCTCGATAGCCTTCTGTCCAATTCTGAATATGCCCTTCTGGATTTTTTTGCATATTTCTCAGACTCGTGAGAAGAAGCCCCGTGAATCTTTGCTCCGTGCAGAATTTGCAAAGGCTATTCATCACATAAATAAAGAGTTACCGGATGACAAACGTCTTAAATTTTTACACATGGATCTGAGTAAACTTTCTCGAAGGTAATCTATTTGTGTACAACGAGGGTCTTCTATATGAGCTTGCCCCTGTAAGAACCTGGCTGTTATGCTGTGGTGTACTGATGATATTAATCTACATGCCGTATGCAGGAAAGGTACCAATGTGCTTTTACTGTTAGACAAGGTAGCGTCAGATGTGTTGGAACTGACGGACCTCCTCCACTGTGAGATAACTACATCAGCAAAACCTTTAGATACCTCAAGGTAATTTTTATAACTACTTAAGAGCTATGCCGTAAACTATTAGGCATGCCATTGCTCAAGTATCGATAATTCGAGTTAGCAAAAACATGAAATAACCTCCTGCAGTAAATAAAGTACAATCTTTTCTGAATGTTTGACCATATGTCTCTTGTTATACGGATTTGGCACGGAAACTCATCCGATGCTATTTATATTGGAATGTTCTTTCGTAATATATGTGGTCAGTGTTACTTCACAACAGCGGTAAATATAGGTATGAGGGAGGACAACAACTAGATGTAGAGCGTGGCGATGTGAAAGGTGGGCACCGATTAGGAGATGAACATATATATAATAGCTGGCCAGATAAGAGAATATTTGCAGGGACTTGGGGACTAGACTTTGCTATTCCATTGCCTAATAACTCAAAGATAGATGAAACGCCCTTTCTATGAAAAAATTACATACATGATGAAAAAAAATGTGATCTACTGTGGATAAAAGGAAACTACTAACAGTATGTAATCTACGTACAAAGTAATGGACTTGCTGCTGGCAGTACTAATGGATGTGTTTTACATGTTGTACAGTGGACAAGGATGTGTTACCAAGTCATGTGATATCAAAAGAAATGATGATTTCTGTGCAGCTACCATGGTACCTCTTTTACTACAAAAGGGTGTCCTCAGGACAAACTGCATAGACTGCTTAGATCGCACAAATGTCGCACAATTTGCATACGGATTAGCTGCTTTAGGGCGTCAACTTCATGTGTTGGGGCTCACTGAAGCACCCAAAATTGAATTGCATGCTCCTTTGGCCGATGATCTGATGGATTTCTATGAAAGAATGGGTGATACGTTGGCGATTCAATATGGTGGTTCTGCTGCGCACAACAAGGTTAGCATCTTGTTATTTTTGTGACTGCTGGTCGTAATTTGCATAACACAAAATGGTGGTTCATTCGAACTAAAATTTACACTATTATGCGTGCTCTGAAAGGTGTGTAGTTGTGCAGTACTGTTTTAATGTATTCTCTGCCGCCTCTAGAATAGTTCCAATTTCCCCACTTCATTCTCCCCCCTTTTTTTCATTTATGTGATTGGATACATTTATTCACCTACTTGTTTAAATAAATGTCAAGGCAACCTGTCACCTGAAAAAAGAATTGTCAAAAAAAAGTTGCTAGCTATTACCTTGTACCAAGACAGTTTATACCAAATATGAAGTGTTTGCTTTCACAGGTCTAAATAAACTTCTAAATTAATTGGTATATGCAGCTTGCGCTTTGAAAACAAGTAAAGCAGTAGAGGTTGTTAATAGGACAAGGGCATCTGCGTCCCAGGCATATTAAGTCTATTTTATGAAAAAGTTGTTTAGAAAATGAAAATTTTAAATTTTTGCATCTGAAGTATTCATGACTAAAATAACAGGATTTTTTTACCGATTATAATCAATTTTCATTTTAAGTACTCCCTCTGTCCCACAATATAAGACGTTTTGGCAAGCTAAAACAGTTTGCCAAAATGTCTTATATTATGTGACGGAGGGAGTATTTCCTTTGTAATCTTAAATATCTTCATGTCAGAATGATAGTATTGTTGTTAAGCAGTAAATTCAGTAATCAACACGAAATCCAAATTGGAATTTTCGAATGATCAGAGTTTTCCATCATATATGTGGCAGATCTTCTGCGAGCAAAGAGGGCAGTGGAAGGCAGCAACCCAATCCCAGGAGTTTCTCCGGACCCTTCAACGTTACTACAATAATGCCTACACAGATCCTGAGAAGCAGGATGCTATAAATGTGTAAGCTTCTTCATGTCTGCGAAATATCATTCCGTGTGCCAGAACCAATGGAAATTGTTGACACTGGTCTAGTATATTCATTACCACAATATGTTTATCGGTTCTATTTTTGTAAATGAAGCTTCTTGGGTCATTTCCAACCTCAACAAGGCAAACCTCCGCTGTGGAAGTTGGATTCAGATCAGCATTACAGTATTGGCAGGCAGGGAACTGTAAGTGAAGAAACTGTAAGGTACTGCTATAAACCCTTCCATTAAGAAACACATTGCTTGATGAGCTGGTCTCAAAATTTTGGTACACCATTAGTTTTTATTTGGACACTTGTTAGGTGAATAGCAATTTGATCTATTCCATGGACTCAAGGCCAATATATATAGATGCACAAACTATTCATCTAACAAATAGGAAATGCATATGAGAGTCCTACTACAATACAAGTTTACAACCATCTCTCTAACAAAAATGTCACCGTGTTCTCACTTTTTGGTCCATGTAATACATGTGGAACAGTTGTCAGCAATCAAGAAATAGCAAACTTGTTTTTGGAGCTGCAAGTTCGCAGGGCTGTGAGACCCTGGACCAACAAAAATTAGGTGTTCTTTACATGTATCATTCAGACATTCACTACAGAATAATTACTTAATTAGGTTTGGATGCCCCAACCCAGAATAAATTCTGGTGAAGTTTAATGAAGAGATGTGTTGATTAACTCAAGCAAGAGCCTAAATTAATGAATTTCTTACGTTATGACAAAATTAGCCTGTCTTTTTTCCTCAAACTGTAAAGTGTACATTCATATTTTACTAATTGACACATTTCATATGAGCAGACCATTGATAAAGAGGTCGTTCTCGGATGGAAATATTCTATGTGAAAACAGTGCATCTGTATCTGACTGTAACGCCGTAGAAAACAACACTGCAAACTCAGAGTTACTCCCGATGCAACAGCTGGATGATATTCGAGAGCCTACAGATTCTGCACCAGAGATCTACATGTGTGAAACAAACCCATGCTCCAGGTGTGTTAGGGAAATTCCTTGTTCAGAATTGGCCGTTGGGAAACTTCAGCTTGTCCATGGGTATTAATACAACCAACTTTTTTCTGTTATGTTCAGTACAAAATATAGCGCAATGCCTGGAAGACTGTCCATTTCCGAAGAACGGCAGAGTTACTTGAAAAGATTAGGTTATCCGGAACTTCATTCTTCAAATTTCCTCGATCTTGATTTGATATCGTCTTCAGGAAATTCTTTTGATGAAGAAGCTTATGAGAGGTACTATATACGGCTCTTCCAGTTCACATTTTTTGCCACATTCATTGCGCTCCCATCCCCTTGATCTCCTATTATTGCCAATGAGGCAGTGATGTGATACTACCCCAACCATTGTTGATGGTTAGAACTAAGAATGCTCTTCAAACTCTCTCATTTACAGGTCATCGCTCATCCATTCACCTATGGATGTTATTAGTGTTGAGTCTACTACAACATATAGTGAGCAAGGACACAATGATGAGGTCAGTTTGTCTTTCTGAACTTGTTGCTGTGAAATGCTTACCTTTAGGTCCATTGGGATCTATGATACATACTTTGACATTGGATTTCCCTCCATCTGAATTTTATACTGTTCATACTTAATGTTGTGCTGCATGTTATATTCATCATTCATCGGTGTTAATATGTCTTACCTCGTTAACAGGGAAGAGATGACACAGATCTGTCGCGCACGAGCAGCCAGCTCTCGGACTCCCGCAACTATTCCGACCGCTTTGCCCAATGGGTGGCTAATGGAGGCATGCTGTGCTACTAGTGCTAAAGACTGCGCCCTGGTGGCATCTCCATATAATTTTGTCGCGGCACTGAAGTTTGACAGCTAGAACAAAGGGGAAAAAAGCTCAAGAACAAGCTGCAATCACAGGGCTGGCAATCGCCGAGGCTGCATCGATGGAAGAAGAATGATCCGCGCGATTGCTCGGCGGATCAAGGCTGGCTTTAACGTGGTAACTGAGTTGAGGAGTGGAGTTCATGGTGGCTTGGTTTTGTTTGGTTTGGTTGGGTACAGGAGTCCATTGCTGTGGTGAAGGATTGACTGTAGAGCAGGCAATGATAGGAAAAAAAGAAAAGAAAAAAATCTGATTCTTTTGAAGGGTTAGCCTTAGATAGACAGTTTATATTTTTTTCACTTTTAGTAGAAGAAAAAAAAAAAAAATGAAAAAAACGAGAAAATGAAAACTTCTCCTGTAAATACGGTACATACAGATATATGTTATTTACATTGGTTTTGGACGGCGTTTTACATGTATATATGTTTGTAACACAGGATCTCACAGAAAACAGGTGGTTTTTTTTTTTTTGCATGGTAATACGATTCTCATTGATAAATAAAAGACGAGATACAAAGTACGTATACACCGATCTTATAGATCTGGAAAGATAGGATAAACCTATGTGACAAACCAACGCCTATCCATCTTCTTCGGCACCACCGTAGCAGCCACCAAAGAAAACAGGTGGTTTCTTGGAAAGAAAATTCCTGCCTGCGCTTCATTTTGAGTTAATAGGTAATGCTCTCGAGTAATTTCCATTTCTGGTTACCTCTTCTCTCAAGAAGGCCCGGAATGTTTTGGTAACAACACGTACAGGTACAAACAGTGATCATAGGAATTACTTAGAACCAGCTCTCGAGAGTTACCACATTAACCGACTGTCTCCGACATTCTCTTCTGTATGTAAATGTAAGCCAGAGTTCGATTTTGAAAAACATATCTCTCGAGATGGAAGTTTTCATCTCTCGAAGAGAGTAAAGTTTGAAAACAACACAAAGTCACAAACAGTAGGGATAGGACCCACATATCCACCTTAGGGGATTAGTGGTGGCCGTTGGATGGGCGATCGGACGCCGATGCTCCGCCGGGCCTGGCGGCCGTGACGGCCATGACGACGGAGTACAGCAGCTGCCCTGCCTGCGTCTCCACCTCCTCCCTCACCATCTGCCGCATCGCCGCCATCAGCCGCGCGCCAGACGCCGCATCGTGCGTTGGTGCCTTTGCGCGCTCCAACGGCCCGTTCCCGGGCTGCTGGGGCAGGGCGAGACTCAGCGTCAGCGATGCCATTGCCGGGTCCTCAGCAGCAGCTCCGTCTGTCGGGCGGCGTCGTTTGTCATCCAGCGGCGGCTCGTCCTTGTCCAAGTCCACCACCACGACCTGCTTCCTTACCGGCACCGCAGCAGTCCTCGCGGCAGTCGAAGAGGAGGCGCCGGCACCGGCACCGGCCATCGCGGCGGCGACAGCCATGGCTCTTGCGCGGCGCTGGCACCTGCGGAGGTTGGAGTTCCAATGGTTCTTGACGGAGTTGTCGGTGCGTCCGGGCAGGAGGCGCGCGATGGCGGCCCACTTGTTGCCGAAGCGCGCGTTGGCGGCGACGATGACCGCGTCCTCGGCCTCCGTGAAGGGGCGGTGGTGCACGTCCGGGCTGAGCTGGTTGCACCACCGCAGCCGGCACGACTTGCCGGTGCGGCCGGGGATGCCGGCGCTGATGAGGGTCCACCTGCGCGGGCCGTGCTCCCGGACCAGCGCCGCCAGCAGCGCGTCCTCGTCGGGGCTCCAGGACCCCGTCTTGGTCGGCGTCGGCGGCCTGTCGTTCCCGACGCAGGCGATGGCTGGAATCATCGGAGCTGACGGCGGCGCGTGCGGTGCAGGTGAACGATGATGGTGACTGAGGTGGCGCTGCACCGTCGTGGCTAGCTATATAAGGTGTATGTGTCACTCGTGTGAGTGTGTGCAGTGCAGGTGTCAGTGTGTATGTTACAGCATGGTTTGTTTGTTTTCCCTGTTGGCAAAGACATGGTTTGTTGTTGGGGATGTTTGTCTGCATTGCAGGTGGCTGAGATGCTGACGTGGATGGCTAGAAAGGCGTCCGTTTCTTTCAGGCAGAGTGGTGCACGCGAGGGCGCGGTGCGGTGCGGACGTCGTTACCTGTGCACTGGAAACGGCCGCCACTTTACTTATTCAATCATAAATAATATAATCAGTGATACAATCATCTTTAGGTGTCGGGAGATACTCCATCCGTCCACGAATATGTGCACATCTAGATTTTTATCTAAGTCAAAATTTTAATACCGTGATCAACTTTATAGAGAAACGTAGCTACATGTATTAGGCTAAATAAACATCACTAGATTCTTTTTAAAATGTACCTTCGTAATATACCAGTTTGTTGACATATATGTTACTACTCTTGTATAAGTTGATAAAAACGGACAAAGGGAGTAAAATCAGATGAAATCGTCGTTAACTACTCCATCCGTTCCATAATATAAGATGTTTTAGTCTCTTTTTTTCACATGCACATGCACACACATGTATCTAGACACGTTTAAGTGTATGTGTTCATTCTTTTTAGTATGAATCTAGACATGCATGTGTAACACCTAAAACATCTTACATTGTGGAACGGAGGGAGTACTTCGCAAGGGTATCACATTCGTACAAACAAGGCTTAATCCACCTTCAAATGCTGATTTAGATATAAGAGAACGAGCTTTAGGACAGACTTCAAACATAGAAATAGTGTAAAACCAATGGGGGGGGGGGGGGGGGGGGGGGGGGCAGCGACAGCCTAATAAACGGACTTCAAACATAAAAATAGTGTAAAACCAATACATGGGGGGGGGGGGGGGGGGGGGGGGGGGGCAGCGACAGCCTAATAAAAACACAGGATTCAGCTAAGCGGTTCCGACGAATAGAAGGCGAAGCACTATTGCTATAAGGTTGCAATTCCTACCTTCGCCTTGCCACGCTCTTTTTACTATGATTCGAATTGTGAAGCAAGTTCTTCCTTTTTCCCAAAAATTTAGAATATCTATGAATTCCCGTGCCTCCAGAAAGTCCGTAATGGGCGTGCGCCTCCATGTTCGATGACCAACAATATGGCTACAACAGGTGATCAGTGACATCTTACGCTTGGGAGTTGATCATCGTTTCGATTCAGGCTCCTTCGCACGTTCCATGCGCTCTGTGGTAAGTCGAGCACAATTGCCTACACGAAAATGAAGGCAGGGAATAGCGCCAGTATGCACGTCGCTGTTGAAACGTTCTTGCATGCATCCTACGTACGATCCATCTGACGCGATGATTTACACTGAAGGCCAGAGAATTAGCCATCTACTAGGACAGATGCAGCAAAGGAAGTAAATATGCATTACCAAAGTTCATCTAGGATGAGGGAAACAGAGCCAACATGGAAACATTTTCAAAGAGATATATGGGCAGAACATTCAAGCAAAGGCACAATACTTCACAAAAACTCAAGATCAGCAAGGAAAACAACGACAAAACTCATCTTGGATTTGATGAACCAAACAGCAAGTCAGCATATATAGAAGTCAACACGCTGCATGGCATACATTATGACAACTACAAAATTAAAGGACCAACAGGTTCAAAGCTAGGTAGGTAACTTATCACACATCTCTCATGCTCCCTCTCCCTCGTCTGACAGTACGGATAAACATGTTCATCTAGAAAATCCTAAAACATAAGCTTGTCCATAAGAGTAGATATAGCAGACAGTGTCTGATTTGTAGATATGCATTCATGCCTCACAAAATATGAACTTTCAGCTGCAAAGACGTCTCACGGTAACAGCGTAGCCTACTCCCAGCCTTGAGCAGCAGGTTGCGCTGCTGGGTCCCAGCCAGGAGCAGCCACAGCGGCAGGAGCCGCACCTTCCACAGGAACAGGCGCTTGATCCCATCCATCACCACCAGCAACTGGAGCTGTAATTAAGTAACAAATGAAGAGATGTGATCAACTGAAGTTGCACAAGAAAACATAAGTGGAATTAACTAGGACTAGGAGAAAACTAATACAAATATCAAAATCAGAGAGGTTGGAATTAGTTGAAACATCTGCAAACTGTTAGACATGATCTTGTTTTCAACTGCAAAATGACCCAGCAAAATAAATGACCTGAAGGTCTGACATTTTTTGTTTGTTAACTAAAGAATTGCACAACCCAGACACATAACCAGTGTTAGAAACAATTGGCACCATAGTTCTCATCGTCAGAACACATAAATGGTAAGCTCACTACACCTTAAAAATTCAGGTCCACGCTAGTTCTCGTACCAGGCAATGAACTTCTAGCAAGGAGAACAAAAGTACAAACCTTCAGCAATGGGCCAGTCACCACCAGCAACAGGCGGGGGCGCAGCCACATCAGAGGTCCATTGGTCACCACCCCATTGGCCAGGTGCTGCATAGTCAGCAATGGCAGCATACTCTGGGGCTCCAGCAGCTTCCTCCTCCTGATCCTTGGCTTCCTCAGGGTCCCTGTAGAAAAACAGATCAACCTGCAAAGGGCAAACATATGATAAATATATAAGCAAGCAAAGAGTACAAGACTATGAACAAGTAGCACAATTCAACTAAAGATCAAGGAGGTATATTAAGCATGTGTACCATGACATCCCACTTGCGCCCAGGCAGGATAGTGCCCCTCATCTGCAGAACCATCCTGGCCAAGAGCCAGAACAGGCAGCCAATGCTGTTCCTCCCCTTGTTGTTTGCTGGGATGCCGATATCAACATATCGCATGGGAGAGTCAGTGTCACAGAAGGCAATGGTAGGGATGTTCCCAAGAGCAGACTCCTTGATGGGCTGCGCATAATTCAGCAGTAAGCGCGCGATCATAGACATTGCAACATCTACTACACGAGCATATACTACTTTGGCATGGCACTTCTCTATACCTGGTGGTCGGTCCTTGGGTCGGTCAGGATGAGCAGGCGGGGTTCGCTGAAGGAGGTCTGCATCTGGTTGGTGAAGGTACCAGGGGTATGCCTTCCAGCGATGGCGTTGGCGCCGGTGTACTGGGCGAACTTGAGGACGGCGCGCTGGCCGTAGGGGCGGGCAGACTGGACGATGATGTCCTGGGGGTTCTCGATCGCGACGATGACCCTCGCCGCGAGCTGGAGCTTCTCCCATGTCTTGCCAAGATTGATGATGTAGATGCCTACATCCAAAAAACAGAAGCACAATCATTTGCAACAACTTCGTCAACAAGTAACATGATCGAAAGCAGATCGACGCTAACTAGAGGATTGCTGTCATTGTGCACGAGATGCCGCAAAGTAAACCCTAGATCTCTGAGGACACCTTAACCTAAACAAGTAAAGCACTCGACACATCCATTCCGTGGCAAGAAGATGCACGTACCGTCGGAGCGGCGCTTGTAGACGTAGCGCTCCATCTGGAAGTCGCAGTTCTTGGTGCCCAGGTGGGCGTCGGCGGCGAGCAACATCTGCATGTCCTGCTCCCGCTGGGACAGATCCTTCGGGGCTTCTCCAGCTGCCGCCATGGTTGATGGGAACTCGAGCGTCTGTGTGGCGCCGCGAAGAAGAGGGAAAGAGGTCGCTGTGCGGGAGCGGCGGCGCCAAGGGGAAGAAGGGGAGGGGCTCTTATCTGCGGCGCCTCTAAACCCTAATCGGCTTTTGTAGTGAGGTGACAATGCTACTTGGGCCACCTGTTATATGGGCCGGCCCGACTAACTTAGATATGGCCTCCCTTTGCTCCTTTTTTTCTCTGCATTTGATTCTTTTTCCGGAGATTCTTTTTAGATATCTGCCCATTTTTCTCTGCATTTGCTTCCTTTTCCAGAGATTATCTTTAGAGTTATCGAAAGCAGAAGGATTTTTTGGCAGTTACTGACACTGAAAATAACCATTAACTTGAACAAATTGATGAAGCTATGACAGTGAACCGGTATTTAGGTAACATACTTGGTACCAATTGGTACGACGAGGTGGATCACGAAATTAACGAGCCCATGCAATGCAAAGAAAAAATGGATGAAACGCCAATGTAACACCATCCACTTTGCGTGCAATACCAGCAGGCAACCTCTGCAAGAAAAATTGTGCTGGCAACAAAATACATGGCTGATGCGCAAAATTTTGCACTCATGTTACTTCAGGCATTTGTAGCATGTCAACACGAATGCAAGGAAAAGAAAACTTGGTTGGTACTGAAACAGGCGCATCCGATACTCTGAAGAAGTCAAGATGTGCTACTATATCATAGAAGAGGGAATACAATTGCCAAGACTAGCTTCTTCACTCTGCTCAAGTTCTATAAAACTCTGGCGGTCTGGGTGCAACCAAGACTACATAAGTGCTCAACGTCAATTCGGTGATGGTTGCTGAATCAGCTCAAGACAGGGAATATGCGAGTGATGTGCTCGAACGGAACGGTGTCAGCTGTGTTCTTCTTGAGTTCAGGGTGATTGAACTCGTTGCGCGGAAGGACAATCACTTGAGAGCGTCCACCCTTCTCAACCACCCATCCTGAGTTTGCAGCATGATACTCCATAAACTTGTCCAATGCAAGACCTTCAATGTTGATGGCCTGAAAATACAAGTGGCAGGAACATAAGCAAGAAAGAAAGCATGTCCACACGATATATACCCAACTGGATAAACAGCATGATTTGGCTGATGCTTTTGGCTTATGAAGAAAGCATATGCAGCCTGGAGGACTTCCATAACAATTATAATTAATAAGGATACATATTGTACCTCCGCTAGAACTGGCCTAGGAACTTTCTGGTATGTCAAGGAGAGCACATGAATAGCATAGCGTTGGATTGCCTGCTCAAAACCTGCAAAAAGAACTCATTATGTCAGTAAAACTTCATCCTAGGTTTAAGACATGAACTCATATCAATTGGCAAAACATACTATGCAACTGACCACAACTAGGAAAAAATTAGTAGCAGTTTCCAGTTAGGATTATAAAAAAATCATTTTCAAGTGAAAGAACTAACAATTTTTTGAGGGAGGAAGGACTAACAAATTGGATATGTGAAGTTAACATAAGACACTTAGTCAACAAGAAACATGTGTTTTGTTTGAGATGAATTGCCACGCAATGGACACTGAAAACAAAAACACTAATGAAAAAAAGGTTGTGCAGAAACTAAGCTTCTTTAGCAATTATAAAGGAAAGCAGAAAATCTGTACTGCATAACTCACAACCAAGTCTGCTGATAGAAACTGAAAGGAAAACACTGACATGGTTCAAAACTCTCCAAGGAATCCTATGTGGGCATTAGCATGCACAAGCACTCTACTAAAATTGCTAGCAACCAGTTCAATTAACAACATATAGCCAACTAATAAGCTTCAATGTCTCAAGAAGTATCTACCTGGAACAACTTCCAATATGTTACGGCTCTTTGATGCCTCATCCCAAAACTGGCGGAACCTACCAGTCTGTAAGCAGATACATTGAGGTTAGCAATCAATACTCAATACACGCAAGTTCTAGACATATATAGATTGATTGATTAGTCAGACCATGTATGTACCTCGAGGTAGTGAGAAAGGACTATCAGTGTCTTGAACTGCTCCTCCATTTGCTAAAATAAAAGAGCATACAAGTCAACTTCCACATAATGGCAGCTAATTTCAGGAGATCCAACAAAACTGCTATTAACAGATGCACAACCAAAAGGACACGATAAAGATATGTCACATCTTATACATCTGTAAGAATAATTTGTCTTGCATGAGATCTCAATAATTCAGTAACCAGAAGGGATACTTCAAAACAAAATACACATTACTTTGCATGATATACTTGATTTCCAAATGAGCATATACTGAATGTAACAATGCTTATGACATCAACTAAAAGTCTACAGTATTTTACAATATTTTGCATCTCTAGGTCTAAAGATCTTACATATGTTTCAAGGCCAATGTAACAATCAGCTTCGATGACAGATAGATCAATGAACAATCACATATAAATCGACACTTCTTACTTATATACACCTAAGTTGCATGTTCAATAGCATTTGGTCGAGAAACATAAAAATGTAGAGGGCGAGAAAAGATTCTACGTGAAACAGAAAGCAGAACATATTTCTCATACCACATGTTCAGGAATCAAGAACAGGCATAAGCTGAAGTCGGGGGATGGCATTGCCATGAGAGCCTGTCAATAAACAACGAGCTAAAAAGTTAGGAACGAACAAACGAAATGTGGCATTCAAAAAATTGATGTAACCATTAGTTGTTCTTTGACCTTAATCAATATGCGCGCTACAATTTGTACGCTCAACCTTTCTGGCTCAAACTGCAATAGCGATCAGTCATTAAGCATAAAAATAACTGAGCCATGATCCGGCTAACAATGGTTCACATGCAGATGTGATTTTACCTGGTAAAGACGTAGAAGGCTGAGATTTGCATCCAAGTTATATGTTTGAGACGAAACCTAGTAACACAATGGATATATTGTTAATTTAAAAAGGATCAAAATAAGACATAACTCATGGTATAGCAAAAATAGAAGTTAGCATGCTTGTGTGCAATACATAAAGCCTAAAACAAGTTTTATCAAGCTTGTTTCTGTAGATTTCACAAGCTGAACAGCCATTGTGTCAACAGAATAAGTGTGCTATATCTATATATGTATCGTCTTCACAAGAGCTTAAGTTTGCCACTTGATGATCATCGAAATGGTTTTAACTGAAACACATCTCTTCATTCATCACCATTGTATGAACGTGTGGTTGATGTTGAGACAGACGTCCAAAGCTCTGAGACAGTAATGGCAGGTATAATGTGCTATTCTAATATCTCCAAACAAAGAACTTCGTTTACATTCACTCCCAACCTACAAAGTGGGCAATCTAAACAGTAAACTCCAACCGACGATTACTCATAAGCGCAGCCACCCACAAATGCTTAGGTGGCACTAAATTCACTACTCCCGGGCAAGTCAAGACACTACAATCCAGACGCAAAGACGAAAATACTGCTAAATTTCTAGCATCCGCATATTGCTACGACTTGCTTCCACGGCGAACAAATTAGCAAACCGCCAACGAACAGATTTCGCCACCGTTGCATCGTAAACACGACACTGGCGCTACGATTAGCACGACCAACAACCAAATCTGCGGGCTGAGCCTTTTGCGGGTTACACAAACAAGATGAACCAAACGAACAGGGGTAAACGCGCCCCAGGGCTAGGGTTTACCTGCTCGTTGACAAAGACCTCGAGGTCGTTGAGGATGTCGGGATTGTAGGGATTCACCGCCACGAGCTCCTCCACCGTGTAGGTCTCCGCTGGCTGCTCGTTCGTCATGGCCGCCGGTTTCGGGAACCCTAACGCTGGCTAGATCGACAAACCCTGGGAGCCGCGAGAGAGGGGAGAAGTGGCGGCGCAGAGGGAGGGGAGGTGATGGATGGAAAGGGTTTCCGCCGGGTTCCCGTGTATTTGTCTTTTAGTCCCTCGATTATCTGCGTATTACATAGGCTGCAAAATATAATATTACCGGTGTTTCCTTGATTTCGGCCTATCAATGTGTTTAGGCGTATTTAAAGTTTCTTCCTTTCAAAACAACTCCTTTCATTAAACACGGTCCTTTTTTTATTACTCCCTCCGTTCAAAAATAAGTGTCTCAAGTTTGCACAAAAGTGGATTTATCTATACGTGAAACATGTCTAGATACATCCACTTTTAGGCAAACTTGAGACACTTATTTTATGACAGAGAGAGTATTTTTTTTAGGAAAAAGTCCACCGATCAACACATGATTAAACCAATAAAGCACACACAAGTGTGACAAGAAAAAGAATTGTCCAAATTATATTAAAGACTCAAATCAGGGAGCGCCGTTTTGGCTCCCGGGCACATATGCTCCCGATATTTCGGGAGCATAAAAAAATTTTGAAAAACTTTTCAAAAAATTCCGAAAAAAATCATGCACGTACCTGATTTTCTGTCAGAATTTTGTCATTTTTGCACAGGGCGCATACGATGTCATTTCGGCGCGAAATTTGTCACGGTGGTGCATACCATACTCAGGTACGTGCATGATTTTTTTCGGAATTTTTCGAAAAGTTTTCAAAAAAATTTATGCTCCCGAAAATAACGGGAGCATATGAGCCCGGGCTCCAATATGAATTTCCGCTCAAATCAACACATGATTGAAGATACCACTTTGAAAAGATACCAAATGAAATTAAGATAACAATTGATGAGAGAAAAACATCAAGGAATAAACCAAACTCTCTACACTTTTCATGATGGCATAAAGTATCAAGACGAAAAATATTTGTCTTCCAAAGAGACACGTCATCGGGATTAAAAGCCAATTAAAGACAACTAATGTTCAAAAGTATATAGAATAGCTCCCCAACATTTGTGCATTATTTATGATCTTGCATTTGAATACAAAATGCACACAAATGGGATTATCACTCACCATATATATTATTTAAATAAAGGTCATGTTCAAGAAAAAGCAATAAGATCAAAAGATACAAGGAAGACAAAAAAAGAGTTTGAGAGAACAAGTTTTGGCAATAAAAGAAGGCAATTCAAAACGAATATCCCATCACAATTATGAGTATCACTTGTCATGTACAAGAGTATATGGAGATATTTCTCGATGGTATATAGGAATGATATTCAAGACCAACTTCACAACAAAAAGCATATGTCAAAGGATAGGAATTGAAAGCCATGCTTAGATAGAGATTCTTGACGGCTTCAATTTGATCAACGATCATGCAAAGCCAATATTCAAGATATAGCTTATCGTTTGCTGCTCAGTTGGGCTCATATTAGAGATTAATCGCTTATCGTCTGATTAATCGATTTTATCGGTCGCCTATTTATCGGCTAGTTTTTTGTAAATGTCAACTTTCGGCACTAAAAATTCTAAAATATGCTCTGCTAAAAAATTACATTGGAGTATTGGATATAAGTGCAACAATTATTCCTCTCCTTTGAATCATCAAATTGGGCAAAATTCATGCTAATGTAAAGTTCTACAAAACTATCGTCCCATAAATCGGTTGTCAGGCCGATAAATCGACGATAAGTGGCAAAAATCGGCTGAAAATCGGCTGTCAGACCGAAAAATCGACGCCAGTGATAAACTCGGCCGATATGCTATAATCTTATCGGTCACCACACGATTCACGATAATCGGTCAATTAATCGGCATATCGGCCGATTTTTTGAACATTGTGCAAAGCACCAAGAAACTCTCTCACACACAAGATCCAAAAGATGAGAGATAAAAATCATTTAAGCAAATATAGAACTTGTTTAAGAAACATGCCACATAGGAACAAGATAATTAATAATATCAATTCTAGGTGGCAAAACCTCACATGTTCACATTTTCTAGGCTTGTAATATGCACATAGCTTATTACTCCGCTTAATGTGATAATCCATTTTTTTAAACAAGAGGCAAACAAAACCAACTCGAGAAATTAATGAACATTATAGAATTTTGAATTTCTCATGAGCAAGACATACCACATAGACAATAAATAATATAGATGTATCATCACTAAGTGGTATTCCTCATGTACACATATTTTTAGGATGGTGAAGTGCACGAAGCATATCACTCTCCCCTCTCCCAAAATGGGATAGTCCATTAATTTCTCAAAGAGAGCCAACAAGATAAGATAGCAAATAAAAACAATAAGGCTCAAAACAAATGCATGGTGTGTAAACCAACATACACATACTTGATTTCTCAAGATAAGTAAGTAGAGAGCACAACACATACAAACACTAGCAAGGTACAAAACCAAACACATGCAAGGGTGCAAGCAACTTTCAATGTATATATGATATAAGCATAAGTTACCGCAAGGAGGAACATTGGATAAGAGATAGAACAATATAACCCAAATGACTTGGCTTGAGAGAATATAATTGGCGAATGTCCCTTAATTCTTCATGATGTAGCCAAGTCTCCAATGCCCTCCAACAACACCTATTGATCAAGTTTTAGCTTGTTGGTCCCCAACCAAGTTGGGTCCTAAGAGGTTAGTCACAATAGGCTTGGCAACCCAAATTGAGTACCAACATATTTGGCAAACACATTGCCAACCTTATCCTTCTGAAGAGAATAAACATCATCAATTATAATGGAGTTGGATAAGGTAGCATTAGTGCATGAAGAAGTAAAGTGGCCCTTCTCACGGCATATGTAGCAACATTGGCTTCCTCCCTTCTTCTTAGTTGGAATCTCGACTTGAGGAGGAGTAGCTTGATTCTTCTTGGGAAGTGGTCGTTCTTCAACTTGAGAAATTTGAGTTTGAGTTTGAGGCCTCTTCCCTCGTTGCTTCTCACTAACAGACTTCTTCTTCAAAGGGCAAGATCTAACATGGTGTCCTTCAACTTTGCACTTGAAGCAAACAATCTTGGCCGAATCTTTAACTTGTTCTTGGCCATTTTTCTTCTTGTTGTACTTGGACTTGTTCTTGTTATTGGAGTTGAATCCAAGTCCACTCTTGTCATTGGGACGTCTTTGAACACTCAAGATATTGTCAAGTGTGGACTTCCCAACATGACGCTTTTCTAAGTCTTTCTTCAAAGAAGTGACTTGGGCCTTGAGCTCTTTTAATTTCTCTACATGGTTAGTATCAACACAAACACTAGAGGAAGTAGATGCTTCATTGTTAGAGCAACAAGGCATAGAAAGTAATTCATCACAAGATTTAGCAATAGTATGTGATGTAGAATTACTAGGACTAGCGCATGGCAATATAGCATTTTTAGTAGAGATTGTGCTAGTGACCACATGAGGCTCACAAGATGTTACCTCTTACATAATAGCCTCATGAGCTAACTTTAGCTTAGCATGGGATGCTAGAAGATCCTCATTAGAGGTAGAGAGCTTTTCATGACTTTCTTCCAATATACCATACTTGCTAGTTAGCAACTCAAGTTGAGCCCTTAGCTCAACATTCTCCTTCAAAATAGATGTTTCACAAGAAGTGTAGTTAGTAGCACAAGCATCATTAACATTAGAAATGGAAGAAGACAACTTGGCAAGCTCATCATTCTTAGATAGTTGAGTTTGGAGTTGATCATGAGATTTTATAAGGAGAGAGTGTTCACTTTCCAAAGCCTTATGAGCTTTGTCAAGTCTCTCTATATCCTCAATTAGTCTAGCATTGCCAACACTAAATTCAAACTTTTCCTTTTTAAGCACTTCATATTTAGCAATGGCATGATCTCTTTCTTTAACGATTTTAGCAATAATCTCACCATTTGTCTCATCAAGAGACTCAAGTCTCTGCTCTAGAGAAATCCTATATTCATTCTCTTCTTTAAGAGAAGCATTCAAGGATGCTATAGTGATAGAGTCTTCTCTCTCAATTTGACATTTCTCAGCAAATTGATTTTCCAAACCCTCAATGATTTCCCTGCTCTTAATAGCATAAGACACAATTTCACATAGAGGAGAGTTAGTTTTACTACCTTTGGGGAGAGCACCTTGCTAGCAGCAGCTCTAGGTCTTAGACTTGTACTCGGGGGCTAGACATGAGACACCTCGGGAACCTCCCGTGTGAAACCCAACATCTCACGGGTGTAGAGAGCGCTGATAGTTCATCCACTGTAACTCATCATCTCCGCAATCCAACCAGACAAGCAGGACGTAGGGTGTTACGCGGCAACGTGGCCTGAACCTGGGTAAAACTTTGTGTGTTTGTGCTTGAGCTCGAGGACCGATTCCGGAGCACCTCGCGCCCTCCTACCAAACAAACAGGGGGTGTTTAACATCCCCGTTGTCCGCATTCCGACACGCGACATCTGGCACGCTAGTTAGGGGCGCCCGTGCGTCGCATTGGAGCCCTCCCCGCCGTTGGCTACTTCGGGACAGCCGAGCACCGGGCTTCGATGGCGGCGAGACCAAATCCAGCTAGGACTCCCTGCCCTCACGCCGACAGAAGCGTCCACATCATCGTCCAAGTACCAGGGGAGATGCTCCGGCACGACACGCACTGATTCTGCCATTCTTTGAGTTTCTGTCCGAGCGTGCCGGAAGCCGTTGCAATTCAGGCGTACCGTTGGAATGTACGCGACATCCCCATGCTGGAGAAACTTGGCAGCCAAGACGTCGGATGCTTGGGGAAGCTGTATGCCCTGGAAGACAAGTGCGCCAAGATGGAAGAGGGACGAAGAGCCCCGGAACCCGCAGCAGGAGCAGTCGTCGGAAGGACGACGGTCCCACTGCGGAGGAACCCGTGGAAATGAGGGCACCCGCCGAGCCCCATCACCGAAGGCGTGAGCCTGACGATGGCGCCGGGGGCGTGGTGCCCGATCCACGAGGTTCACTCCCACGACGCGCGAGACTGTAGCATCGCTGCATCTCGAGGGAAGCGACGTGCTGCGCGCGAAGCCAGTCTCGCGGCCGGGGGCTGTTTCGCTTGCGGGGAGCCAGGGCACCACGTCCGGGAGTGCTCGAGTCGGCCCACGAAGGAAGGGGACTCGGGCGATCGGGGCCAACAGCCCACCTCGCGAAAGAAGGAAGGGAAAGATGGCAGGACGTGTTCCACCGTCCGAGGAGCAGCACCCATACCCCGGGAACACACCGCCGACCGGCGCCAATGGCCGATGCCGAACGGGGGATGGGAAGGCACGAACCAGAAGTTTGTAGTCGGGCCCGGGGCTGGCCATCCGCGAGGGCCATGTTCCAAAAGGGGTCAACCCGGGCACGGCCAACGCCCACCGGGAGAAGCACAAGATCGCAGGCGTTAGCGGGGTGGCCCTCGCCTTCACCAATAAGCTATGGCTCGCGGGGGTGCCGCGACCGCTCCTCATACTACCCCAAGGAGGCGGCAGGGGAGCCGCCATCTCGCTTCAAAGTTGGGAGACAGTCTCGGCCACAGAGATTCCTATGGGAGGAAGCCCCGATGAGTTGATCATCGGCATGGCGAAAATCTCTCTTCACCAACACCTGGGAGCACCCCGCCCCGCGAAGATCAAACTCCACACCCAAGATGGCGCTGAACAAGAATATCCCAACCCGACGCTCCAGATGAATGGACGATGAAAATTGACATCTGAAGTGTCGGCGTAAAGGACGCCGTTGGCTTACTGTTGTAGAGCCGCTCGTCATGTGTTGCATAGGTCGGCAAGCCGCCACGCCACACACCGAGTCTCGCACTACGTGGCGCCGTCGTCGCACTTCCGTGTGAGCTGACGGTCCAGATGACCTCGCCGTCCTCGGTGCACGCTCGTCGGCCCTGCTGGCCACGAAAGCACGCCCAAGGGCGCTACTGAACGCCGCGAGCCCTGCTGGCCATGAGTCGCCGCATGCCATTCGCGTTCCCGCAGTGGCCGCGCCGCGTCGATCACGTTCCCGCGCCATGGCCAGTCGCGCTAGCCGTGGTCCGCGCCGGCTGACCGCCGCCGCCACGCGCCGGCACACCGCCGCCGCTCCCTGCACCCCGCCCTGCCGCTCGCGAGCCTGCGGCCGGCCGCGCCCGACCTCGCCGGTTGCCGGCCTCGCCAGCCGCGGCGGCCGCCGCCACCCGCGCTGGGATGCTAGCTCGATCGATCCGATCGAAGCTAGCTCGATCGATCGGCCAGGGAGCATTGGATGCGGGGACCGCGATGGCCCCCAGCACCACCACTCCGGCGGAAAACGCCCAAGCACTGCATTTCCTCTGCCATCATATGTGTACTACGCTGAAACACGAGTACATGGCTGAACGGAGTGCTTTAGCCTTGTGGACCGCCCTCGAGGCACGGTTCGCTAGGTTGAAGTACACCATTAAGCCACAGGCGGATGCGGATTAGATGCGTCTGAGGTTTGCGGACTTCAAGACGATGGGAGACTACAACTCAGCTTTACACCTGATCTGTACTCAACTTGATCTATGTGGTACCAAAATCACAGAGAGTCAGAAGATTGAGAAGACTCTCTCCACGTTCCATCCATCAGCTCTCCAGAGTGCGCGGAACTACCGCCAGGAGAACTTCACGTAGTATGCTCTGCTTATCGACACCCTCCAGGTGGCTGAGGCGCAAGATGAGGTTCTCGAAAAGAACTTCAACTCGCAGCCTTTCGGAGGAGGTCCACGCCAGGAAGTTTATGCCGACGCCTACAAGGTGCGCCAGCCCAAGTTCAAGAAGCGTGGCAAGAAATGCAAGAAGGGACCTAACCCTCCCCACCCGGCCAAGCAACATCAGGCGGGTCAGGGGGAGGCAAGGCCCCAGGATTGCTTCTGTTGCAGCCCCAAGACCCATTTCTCAAGGCAGTGTCGTGCCCCAAAGCACGTCGTGGACGCGTACAAGGCCAAGAAGGCGCGCGAGTGATACGTCTCAAACGTATCTATAATTTTTGATGTTCCATGTTGATATTATACCAATTGTTACATGTTTTGCATCCACTTCATATCACTTTTATACATTTTTTGGGACTAACCTATTAACAAGATGCCACAGTGCCAGTTCCTGTTTTCTGCTGTTTTTGTATTCCAGAAAAGCTATTTTGGAAATATTCTCGGAATTGGACGAAAATTTACGGAGGTCCCTATTTCACCGAGACACACACGGAGTCCAAAGGGGAGACGGAGAAGAGCCACGAGGCGGCCACACAGGGCTCGGCGCGGCCAGAGGTGGGGCCGCGCCCTACCCTGGTGTGAGCCCCTCGGGTGCCCTCAGCCGCCGCCCTTTCGCCTACTTATTCCCCCCGACGCAAAAACCCTAGATACTCGAGTCATATTCCACGAAAAGTTCCAGAGGCGCCGCCGTCGTCAACCCTAGCTCGGGAGGGTCCAGAACCTCTTCTCGGCACCCTGCCGGAGAGGGGAATCATCACCGGAGGGCTCTACATCGCCATGCCTGCCTCCGGAGTGATGCGTGAGTAGTTCATCCTTGGACTACAGGTCCATAGCAGTAGCTAGATGGTTGTCTCTCCACTTTATGCCATCATGTTTAGATCTTGTGAGCTGCCTAAAATGATCAAGATCATCTGATTGTAATGCTACATGTTGTGTTTGCTGGGATCCGATAAATATTGAATACTATGATCAAGTTGATTATTAATCTATGATACATGTTATTTATGATCTTGCATGCTTTCCGTTACTAGTAGATGTTTTGGCCAAGTAGATGCTTGTAACTCCAAGAGGGAGTATTTATGCTAGATAGTGGGTTCAATCTCCAGTAATCTGGGCGAGTGACAGCAACGCCTAAGGTTGTGGATGTGCTGTTGCTACTAGGGGTAACATAACAATGCTATGTCCACGGTCATATGTACTTGTTTACTTTACGCACATTGCTTAATGCGATTATTCGTTGCTTGCAACTTAATACCAACGGGGAACACGGAAGTCAACCTGAAGGTGGATTATTAGTCATAGATGCGGTTGGACAACGGTCTATGTATTTTGTCGTAATGCCCAATTAAATATCATGGTAGTCATCTTGTTATATATATGCATTGTTATGCGCTCAATATTTTATCAATTGCCCAGCTGTAATTTGTTTACCCAACATGTCATTTATCTTTATGGAGAGACACCACTAGTGAACTGTGGACCCCGGTCCATTCTTTTACACTGATAAAACCACCAACTGCAATCATTGTTCTCTTTTACTTTCTGCAATTAAACACTGTTTTCCACACCATACATTTAACCACTTGTTTTCAGCAAGCCGGGGAGATTGACAACCTTCCTGTTTCGTTGGGCAAAGTAGTTTGATTGTGTTGTGTGCAGATTCCACGTCGGTGATCGAGTAACGGCGCCACTGACAACCTTCTGAAGTGCTACTAATCCTCCTGGATTCGACAACCTTGGTTTCATACTAAGGGAAACTTGCTGCTGCACTGCTTCATGCCTTCCTCTTGGGGTCTCCCAACGAACGTGTGTTTCACGTCATCAAGCAATATTTTTTCTGGCGCCGTTGCCGGGGAGTCAGCAGACTTCTGCGAGGGGAGTCTCACACTTCCAATCTCTTTACTTTGTTTTTGTCTTGCTTAGTTTATTTTATTTTATCTTGTTTGCTTTTAATTATCAAAAACACAAAAAAATTAGTTTCCTGCATCTAGTTTATTTTGGTTTGTTATTATGTCTATTTGTTTACTTGCTATCAATGGAAACAAAATCTTGTTGGCTAAGTGGGTTCACGGAGGAACAACAAAATTATTATAAGGAATACCGCTTGTCTCGAAAAGGGGAACACTTATGGGTACAAATATATAAATTGAATTGTTTTGCTAGAAACTTGTGCTCTACTTATAATGAATCATGGTGCTTTAATGAATGTTTTTGCTGTAGGAGGCATAAACACCTCCCTTTCCAATGTGATTATAATGATGATGAGACTTTGGCTTCTTATGCTAAAGGAAACTATGACTTTGTTAATCTTGAAAAAATTGAAAAAATTGTTGCTTTTAAGGGTGCTTATGAAATTGCTTGTTTGCTTTAGAATGATGATGCTCCTTATAAGTCTGAGAATTTCGAGATACTTGGTTACTGCCTTGAATATTACAATGATAATCCTTATATCACTAAATTTCTTGAGAAAACTTATTCTCTAGAACAACTTGCTTCCTTTCAGGGACCTATGGAAGAAAAAATTGCTGAAACCATGATCTCATTGGATGAAAAAGAGGAGGAGAGTGAAGAACAAAAGGAGGATCTACCTTCTAATGATAGTAACTCTTTAACTCTTACATTATGTGATTTCCCTCCATGCTTACCAAAGGAGGATGAATGTTATGTTCCTGTGGATTCTCTTGAAATATTCCCTATGAGTAAAACTTGTGAGAATAATTATGCTATTGTTATTTATGATAATCCATGCTATTTTGATAAATCTTACGATAATCCTTTATTTTTGCCTAATATCGAAATGCATGGTACTAAGGAGTTTTGCTTGGAAGATTTTTATGATAAAGCTCTAGATGATGGTCCTATATTGCTTGATAATATTATGTATTCTACTACTGAAAATGGGATTGGAGAGGCCTTGACTTTATCTAGATGGAGCCCCATACCTCTGGAGAATGATCAATCATCTTGTTATAAAATAGTTAAAAGTGGGTTTGAAAATTTTAATCCCACTATTTTTGAGCTTGATAAAAATTATGTGTTTGTAGATCATGAAAATCATGCTTTATGTGATAGTTATATTGTTGAGTTTGTTCATGATGCTACTGAAAATTATTATGAGAGAGGAAAATATGTTTGTAGAAATTTTCATGGTACTAAAACACCTCTCTATATGTTGAAAGTTTTGAAGTTACTCTTGTTTTACCTTCCAATGCTTGTCACTTTGTTCTTTATGAATTTATTTGTGTACAAGATTTCTATGTATAGGAAGTGGGTTAGACTTAAATGTGTTTATAATTTGCTTCTTGATGCTCCTTTTGCTTCATTTTCTATTTTTATGTGAGCATCATTAAAACTATCAAGCCTAGCTAAAAGGCGTTAAAGAAAAGCGCTTATGGGAGGCAACCCATTATTTTATTTCTGCAATTTTTCTTTTACTTCTGTAGCAACTCCTTTATATCTTTACTTTTTCGCATTGTTGTGCCAAGAGTAGCCTCTAATGATAAGATGATGCTAAATTTTGATTACTGCGCAGGAATATATTTCTGCTGTTCACCGTATTAATTCTCTAAAATCACCAGAATGTGAATTAAATCTGAAATTTTTTGTGCGTAATCCTTATATATATGTGTGCATCTTTTGTTAGTTCAAAGTTTTTCGATCTGAGCATCGTAAGTGCCTCGAACAAATTCGTCTTTGCGGACTGTTCTATTTTAGACAGATTATGTCTTTTATTTTGCATTCTCTCTTTTACTAGTGTTGAGTGGAATTCTTTTTTTGAGTGGAAGAGCTTCACATAACATCAGTGGCAGTAGCATGTGCAGATGCACCCACTACCCAGAAAACATTTTTCGAAATGTCAAAAAATTCCAAATAAAAATTTTGCATGCAGTTCATGACATTTCATGTTGACACAAAAAGTTACGTGAAGAAAAAAGGTTTTTTCAACCTGAGCAAAAAAGACAAATCCGGACACACCGAAATGTATATATACGCGTCAGTTTTTTCTGTTTTTTGTACAGATCACAAAAAAAGTATTTTCACCCTGCCTTTTTTTGTGCTAACACATCATGTTGTAATGTACACCCGGATTTTTTTGCGGAATTTTTTAACATTCTGAAAAAAACTAAAAAAAAATTACACAATGGGTGCAGATGCACCCATGAGTCGCCGTGTCCTCATATTGCGTCCTTACAGAACATGTGAGTTTTTGATTGTGCACTGACCCTTAATGAGATTTACTTTGAGTTTGGTGTGACGGAAGTTTTCAAGGGTCAAGTGGGAAGAGTGATATAATAGGATGGAGAAGAGTGAAGAGCTCAAGCTTGGGGAGGCTCCCATGGATCTCCCCAGCATATTTCAAGAAGACTCAAGCGTCTAAGCTTGGGGATGCCGGGCATCCCCTTCTTCATCGTCAAAATTATCAGGTCATCTCTAGTGAAACTATATTTTTATTCTTTCACATCATATGTGCTGTTCTTGGAGCGTCTGTGTGCTTTTATTTTCAGTAGTTATTTTATTTTTATTTTGTGATCAACTTGATTGGATCCTAGCATTCTTGATTGGGAGAGAGACACGCTCCGCTTTTTCATGAGAATACTCCTATTCTTCACTTATATTTGTTGAGTATTCATATCTAGCGCTGTTCAGCTTTTAGCTCTTGTTTTCATGTATCTCTTGTCAGAGCTATTAGTTCTTTTAAAGAAAGTACTCTCTTACTTCACTTATACTTGTTTGGAGAGTTATTGAAATAAATTGATTGGTGTTTGGTTGGAACAGAAAATGTTGCATGTGGTAAATGGTATAATGGAAAAGACTTGCATACTCTTGTAGATCACTAATTTGGATAATTTGATACTTGTCAATTGTTTTGAGTTAACAAGTAGATCATGATTAAACTTTTGCATCATGTAAGTTAAGCCCATTAGTGAAGAACTACCGTAAAGCTTGTTGAAATTTGGTTTGCATGAGTGGTATCTCTAAGGTCTAGATATTTTCTAATAAAAGGGTTTGGTTAACAAGGAAGACGGTGTAAGTCTTATAATGTTTGCAATATGTTGGTCATATAAAACTTGGTGTACCGGTTGATATTCTTGTTTGCTTACATAACCTTGCTAGCCTAAACTCTGTACTGAGAGGGAATGCTTCTCGTGCATCCAAATCCTTGAGCCAAAATCCATGCCATTTGTGTCCACCATAACTACCTATATGTGGTATTTCCTTGCCACTCCAAGTAAATTTTTCATGTGCTACCTTTAAACTATTCAAAATTGTTACTACTCCTTTTTGTGTCAATGTTTACCAAGCTCATGAGGAAGTAGTGGGTTATTCTTTATTCACTTGTCAAACAGACTTTACCACCAGACTAGCGGCATATACATCCGCTTATCTATTAATTTTGCAAAAAGAGCTGGCAACGGGGTGCCCAGTCCCAATTAATTACAACTTTAACCGCTTAATTCTCTTCACATTTTGTCAACTGAATACTCAGTGAAACATCTGCATGTGTAAACAAAAGAGAAAGAGGGATGATCTGCCTTGCTGGTAGAAATAACGTCCTTCATGGGAGCCGCTCTTAAAAGTCTGTTTGATAGGGGGAATACTGTTTTCATCCGCTGATTCGTTGACAATTAACAAACACCTCTCAAAACTTAATTTTTACTCTCTATATGATTTCAAAAACTAAAAAGCTCTAGCACATGATTTAATCCCTGCTTCCCTCTGCGAAGGGCCTTTCTTTTACTTTTATGTTGAGTCAGTTTTCCTACTTCTTTCTATCTTCCACAAGCAAACACTAGTGTCAACTTTGGTACAACATTTGTTATATGCTACATATTGGACTTATTATATTGCTTTGTGTTGACAATATCCATGAGATAAATATGTTGAAAGTTGAAGCAAATGCTGAAACTTAAATCTTCCTTTGTGTTGGTTAAATACCTTTTGTTAGAATCTATTGCTTTATGAGTTAACACTTATGTAAACCTGTGGATGCATTGTCTCCAAAGTACTATTCATGAAAAGTTTATGTGTATATTCAGTTGTTTACTCATTATCTATTTGGTAGCAAACTATAGACCATTGACTTGGATCACTTCATTCATTTACATGTGCCTTACAATACTATTTGATCAAGATTATGATGGTAGCATGTCACTTCAAAAATTATATTGTTTTATCGTTTACCTACTCGAGGACGAGTAGGAACTAAGCTTGGGGATGCTGATACGTCTCAAACGTATCTATAATTTTGATGTTCCATGTTGATATTATACCAATTGTTACATTTTTGCATCCACTTCATATCACTTTTATACATTTTTTGGGACTAACCTATTAACAAGATGCCACAGTGTCAGTTCCTGTTTTCTGCTGTTTTTGTATTCCAGAAAAGCTATTCTGGAAATATTCTCGGAATTGGACGAAAATTTACGGAGGTCCCTATTTCACCGAGACACACACGGAGTCCAAAGGGAGACGGGAAGAGCCACGAGGCGGCCACACAGGGCTCGGCGCGGCCAGAGGTGGGGTCGGGCCCTACCCTGGTGTGGGCCCCTCGGGTGCCCTCAGCCGCTGTCCTTTCGCCTACTTATTCCCCCCGACAAAAACCCTAGATACCCGAGTCATATTCCACGAAAAGTTCCAGAGGCGCCGCCGTCGTCAACCCTAGCTCAGGAGGGTCCAGAACCTCTTCCCGGCACCCTGCCGGAGAGGGGAATCATCACCGGAGGGCTCTACATCACCATGCCCGCCTCCGGAGTGATGCGTGAGTAGTTCATCCTTGGACTACGGGTCCATAGCAGTAGCTAGATGGTTGTCTCTCCACTTTGTGCCATCATGTTTAGATCTTGTGAGCTGCCTAACATGATCAAGATCATCTTATTGTAATGCTACATGTTGTGTTTGCTGGGATCCGATGAATATTGAATACTATGATCAAGTTGATTATTAATCTATGATACATGTTATTTATGATCTTGCATGCTTTCCGTTACTAGTAGATGCTTTGGCCAAGTAGATGCTTGTAACTCCAAGAGAGAGTATTTATGCTAGATAGTGGGTTCAGTCTCCAGTAATCTGGGCGAGTGACAGCAACGCCTAAGGTTGTGGATGTGCTGTTGCTACTAGGGGTAACATAACAATGCTATGTCCACGGTCATATGTACTTGTTTACTTTACACACATTGCTTAATGCGATTATCCGTTGCTTGCAACTTAATACCAACGGGGAACACGGAAGTCAACCTGAAGGTGGATTATTAGTCATAGATGCGGTTGGATAACGGTCTATGTATTTTGTCGTAATGCCCAATTAAATATCATGGTAGTCATCTTGTTATATATATGCATTGTCATGCGCTCAATATTTTATCAATTGCCCAGCTGTAATTTGTTTACCCAACATGTCATTTATCTTTATGGAGAGACACCACTAGTGAACTGTGGACCCCGGTCCATTCTTTTACACTGATAAAACCACCAACTGCAATCATTGTTCTCTTCTACTTTCTGCAATTAAACACTGTTTTCCACACCATACATTTAACCCTTTGTTTTCAGCAAGCCGGGGAGATTGACAACCTTCCTGTTTCGTTGGGGCAAAGTAGTTTGATTGTGTTGTGTGCAGATTCCACGTCGCTGATCGAGTAACGGCGCTACTGAAAACCTTCTGAAGTGCTACTACTCCTCCTGGATTCGACAACCTTGGTTTCATACTGAGGGAAAAACTTGCTGCTGCACTGCTTCATACCTTCTCTCGGGTCTCCCAACGAACGTGTGTTTCACGTCATCAGCGAGACACACATTGTCCAGGTGGAGGCACCACCGGCACCCGCAGCAGGGCCCGTGATGATCCCCACGCCCACCGCCACGCCCGTGGTGGCGCAGAGCGAGGCGCATGTGGAGAAAAATGTGGCGGTTCCCACGAACGCCATCGTGTCCATGGAGGTTGCGCACACCGTGCCCCCTCCAGCGCCACAGCTGGACATCGACTCTACCGCGGCGATGCTCGCAAATGAAGAGAAGATGAGTGAGCTCGAGATAAGGGCTGAGGTGGATGGATACTTTGCGGAATCCACCTAAATTCCCCTCATTTATTTCATGATTCCTTTATGTCAATAAATTTGATACAATTATTTCGATTTGGTTGTAAGCTCTATGAGAGCAATAATATTTGTTTCACCAACATTTATTAGTTCATCGGCGATTGGATGAATTTGTTTTCATTCATTTATTCCATCATTTAATAGAGATTATTGTGTTATGTTTTGAAATATTTGTGCGTTTATGTATCAATGTAGCATCTTCCTCGCTTCATTTTTATTAATTAGACTCTATATTTTAGAACACGTGTGGCACCCGAATGGAGGAAACGTGCCTTGCCGATAGCGGTACCACTAATACCATCTTGAGAGAAACAAAGTACTTTGAGTCCATTACTAAAATTGAGGGGAATATTACGACGATCGCCGGATGCGGTCCACACATAGTTGGCTCCGGACGAGTGATGCATGTAAAATGCATACATGAACTTTGCATTATATTACTTATATTTCAATCATATTTGCATCATATAAGAGTTATATCATTGATTTATATTGATTTTGGGAATATTTCATAGTTTTCCTATTTTTCTGGAATTAACCATGCGCTGGCAGAAAACCCTATTTTCTATATTTTGATGTTTCAGGGACCCAAACGACGTCCAAGTGACCTGGAAATTTACGAGCATCAGTTTTTGGAAGGAACAAAGCGTGGGAGCGAAGGAAGCGAACAAACGGAGACCCGAGGGCCAAGATAGGGTGGCCCACGTGGCCAGATTCCTTGGCCACGTGGGACCCACCATCTGGGGCCTCGAGGCTCCATTGCCGTCGATCTTTTCTCCAGAACCTTCGGCTTGACCTAAAACCGACTATAAAAATAGTCCCCGACGCCCTTCGGAGGAGAGCGCGGCCGAAACACAGAAACCACGAAACAGAGACCTGGAGTTGCAGATTGGAGGGGAAAACTCCGGTGGGGCGCTGCCGGGGTGGTCTCCATCTTCTCCAACGACTTCTCCACCGTCTCCATGATGAAGAAGGAGTAGTCCACCCCTGGACTATGGGTTTGTGGAAGTAACTTATGTATCTCTCCTCTCTTTGAGCTTCACTAATTAGCACCGTATGAGCTGCCGAACATGATTACGGTCATCTATGTAATACCTTTGTGGTGGATCTTTTTATGAGTTAATATATGTTTGAGATTGCAATAGTTTTGTTTCAGTTATGAAAGTAGATGCATATTATGTACCTGATGACTCCCAAGTGCAGGAGATCAATTGTAGTACCTTTCGATTAGAAAAGGTTGTCAAACCCACGAGGAGCTGAAGGTATTGGTTAGCGAGAATGATAAATAAAACAACGAAAGATGTAATTGTTTTTGGGATTTTCGGTTGTATAGTTGCAAAAGAGTAAAAATGCTGAAAATAAATGGTAGCAAGTAAAAGCTCTCAAAGAGAGAAAGCCCAATCCTCTATGTGGCAAGAGGACAAGCTCAAGTGATGTGTAACTTATATGTGGAAAACGTTCCCGAGGGCGGCATGGATATTGCTAGGCATAGAGATTTATTAAACAACACGCTGAATATCTTGTCAAGTTTTAATCTTCTTTGGATAGAGCCATTGTTAGGTATAGCTAAATAAATAAACTAAACCCCTTATGATGGATCATGTGGCCAAGTAAATGACTGCACAAGAATTATTAAGACATAAAGTCCCACCATAGCATTACACTCTAAGGTCCCCGATACTAGTACCCTCATAATGCAACTTCATGACTCGGTCTCAGGTTTACATATCCCCCCAAGTCTCCCTCAATTCATTACACTACGGTGTTCTCCTATGAGCCCATATAGGTGAAGTGTTGTGCAGTCGACGTTCGCACAACACCATCATAGAATCACATAAAAAGATAAACACTAGACAAAATATCAACACATGTCATATATAAATCATTGCCCATTCATCCTATGCCCCCAGGAACATACGGGAACTACTCACAACGTGCAAACATGGTGATATTTAGTGGCATAAATGGTACAACACAATCTGAAAATATAACTTCACCTCCAAATAATGATAAGTACTCGATTACAACCATGAATAAGAGCACAAGACAAGTATCTAGGATATAGCAACTCTCAAACTACGAGGGGAACGGAGTGGATCACGGAGATGATGATGGAGATGGTGCTGGTCTTGGTGATGGTGATGATGTAGAGGCCTCCTCCAACGCCAAGGAGGAGAGGTGATGATGATGACAGTGATTTCCCCCTCCTCCGGAGCTCCGGAGCAGCAGGATCTGACCCCCCCTCGGAGGGGATCAGGAGTTTCGTCGCCGCCGCGGCCTCAGATGGACTTGGAAAAATTAGGGCGTAGGTTTTTGGGCGAGACGAAGGCGTGTTAAAAAACCCCGAGCGAGGAAGTGCCCGAGGCTCCATTTGGTGGGTCCCACGCGGCCAGATTCCTTGACCGCGTGGGCCCCCCCCCCCCCCCTCTTTTGGGCCTCGTGGCTCTTCTTCCTTCGATCTTCTTCCCACTGTTGTTCTCCCGATGAAAAGCCAGCTGTGCAATTTTCCTTTTCTTATTTGGGTCCCTGTAGCTCCTGAAACATTAAAAATAAGAAAAAGGAGGTTTTCTGCCTCCCAGAAATTAAATACCAAAAATAGGGACTTTGTATGAAAGTCCCATAAATCATCTAAAACATGTAAAAATAATGATATAACCATGACAATAACATTCTAATATGATAATATGAGTTGTATAAATGATGATATAAAATGCATGTATCAGTACCCCGTTCTTGTTTACTTGTTTTGATCAAACTTGTGTATGAGAGCGTGTGAGGGGGAACGTGTGCATTAGATGGAGTAACGGGGGGTGGCTAGTGCGGTGAAAGTGATAAAAGTTCCGCGATCCACTTGGGTTTTTACCTTACTTTGTTGCCTCACTAGGGATAAAGAAAAATACCTTGCTTCCGGAGACGTGGGTGTGACCATTGCCACTACTCCATGACTAGATCCAGCATGTTCTTATTTTTACTTCATGTCATGAAACTTAATGCTATGCTCTGATTTATCTTAATTACTAAGGTGTTATGATTTAGTTCGCATCTTGGTGGAGTATAAGAGAGATTAATAAACAAAAGATCTCTATGTTAGGACGTGATGCCCATATAATTAGTAACTTGTCATGAAACCTTTATGTTGCAATCTCATATGTCAATTCTAGTGTTCCATTATCTACCACTTTATTAAAGTGAGAGTGCATTTGTGAAACCATGAACCCCGGTCCATTTTTAATCATAAGAAACACCTTTCCAACCACTTTTATCCACTTTACATTTTCTGCCATTTAAAAATCCGAAAATACAAAAACACTTTTACATCTTGCATTCACAATACAAAACCCAAAAATATCATCCATCATTATTTACACCATCCTTGCATATTTATTTATCATCATTGCATATTTATTTACTGTTTTGCATTCATTTTATTTTCATATCATTCTCACACCTTGTGCTTGACAAACACTAGGTGAGGTTGAGGGCACAAACAATTTACTTTGTTTTGTAGGTTTTCAAGAGAAGGATAAGAAGATAAATCTTTCACTACTGATTCCCCGAGAGTTCGATATTAAACCCTCGAGTCATCCCTCGTGGGGAAAACCGTCTTTCCTATACTATACACTCTGCACTTGGAGTCTCAACCTAACCCATATTCTTTTGACGCAGGTAACTACGTCAAGAGCCATCAACGAGCAACTATTATACTCCCCATGGGAACAACTTCGGTCATCAATGAGGCATTGTTGTACCCAGAATCAACTCGTACTCTCTTAAGTTTCAAAGATATTCGTGCTAATGGTTTCCACATTGAGTCCCATGATGATGACAATGGTAAGGAGTACCTACTCATCACAAAGCACGATGAAAATGGTAAACATGTTGTCGAAAGGCTTCCTTCATTCGCTACAGGGTTGTACTACACCAAGATTGTAGCACCGCTTGTGTACACTACCCTTAAAACTGTTTTTAGAAGCTCTGAACTTTTCAGCCTCTGGCATGATCGGTTAGGCCATCCCGGTTTAGAATGATGAGAAATATAATTAACAACTCGAATGGTCATAGTGTTAATGTAAAAAATTCCCGAATCCTGATGATTTCGTGTGCTCCGCATGCGCTACGGGGAAATTAATCATTAGACCATCCCCCCTAAAGGTGAAGGATGAAATCCCCGCGTTCTTGGAACGTATCCAAGGGGACATATGCGGTCCTATTCAGCCCCTCTCGGGTCGTTTAGGTACTTCATGGTGCTCATCGATGCTTCCTCTAAATGGTCCAATGTTAGCCTGCTGTCAACAAGGAACCATGCTTTTGCAAAGTTGATCTCACAGATCATACAAATGAGGAATAAATTCCCTGATTATCGTATCAAGTCTATTCGAATGGACAACGCCGGTGAATTTACTTCAAAGGCGTTCGATGATTATTGCATGGCAACGGGAATCAAACTTGAGCACTCTGTACCGCACGTTCACACACAAAATGGACTTGCGGAGGCATTGATTAAAAGAATTAAATTCATTGCCAGACCGCTCCTTCAGGGTTGTAATTTACCAACTACATGTTGGGGTCACGCAGTGTTACACGCGGCCAATCTCATCAACTTTCGACCATCGGCCTACAACATCCACTCTCCTATGCAGCTTGCGCAAGGGTCGGCACCGAAAATTTCCCACCTTCGTAGGTTCGGTTGCCAGGTATATGTACCAATACCACCCCCTCAGCGATCAGCGATGGGACCGCTCCGTAAGTCGGGGATATACGTTGGTTATGAGACTGTGTCCATAATCAGGTTTCTGGACCCCGCGACAGGTGACTGTCATACGGCCCGTTTCGCTGATTGCATTTTTGACGAGGATCTTTTCCCGACTTTAGGGGGAGATAATCAATCCCTTGATGATGAAAGTCGAGAAATCACGTGGCAAGCCACGGGGATCCACGCTCATGACCCGCGCACTGCTGAGTCTAATGAGAAGTCCAAAAGATAATAGATTTGCATTCCTTAGCGAATCAACTGCCTGATCATTTCAGTGATCTAAAGACTGTGACAAAGTCGCATGTGCCTGCGCAATGCACCGGAAAGGGTTGAAATACCAAAGAAAGATAAGGGTATACCCGCTCCCGCCCTTAGGCCTAAAAGGACGCGGAATCCGGTTTCTCAAATCCCAAGTACTCGGGGACGCCCGAAGAAAAAGGACAAGAGAGATTTATCACAGCCTTCCCCTCAAGAGGGGAGCCAGTCGAGACCTGGCACAAGCACGGAAGTTTCAGTGCACGAAATTCCGGACTTGAATTTTCCTATATCGGAAATACCCAGCGAAGATGTGTGCGCACACATTGGAGCGGGAAAGCTAAAGGACCTTGCTCCTGGATTGGGAAATCCGGTGGAGGAAGGAAATGTGCCTGATGCACCCCATGACGAAATGGCCATTAACTATGTTAATTCTGGTGAGTCAATTAATCGAGCCATGGCAAATGTCGACATATATTTTGCCATTAAAATTGCCTCAATCATAGATCCTGACCCCGAGCCTAACACGCTTGCTGATTGTAAGAAGAGGTCGGATTGGAAAGATTGGCAGAAGGCGATAACTGCCGAGTTAGTATCTCTTAACAAAAGAGAGGTGTTTGGACCTGTTTGTCTAACTCCTTCCCACATACGCCCTGTTGGCCACAAGTGGGTTTTTGTTCGAAAGAGAAACAAAAATAACGAGGTAGTACGGTACAAAGCAAGGCTCGTTGCTCAAGGTTTCTCTCAGCGACCAGGTGTCGACTTTGAGGAAACTTACTCACCTGTCATGGATGGAATTACCTTTAGATACTTGATCTCAATGGCAGTAAACTTGGACTTGAAAATGAAACTTATGGATGTTGTCACCGCTTACCTTTATGGTAACTTGGATTCGAACATATACATGAAGGTACCCGAAGGTATACCTGTTCCGAACCAAGGTAGAGCAAATAGAAGTTTATACAGTGTTCAGCTTAAGAAGTCACTGTATGGACTCAAACAGTCGGGTAGGATGTGGTATAATCGTTTAAGCGATTTCCTTCATCAGAAGGGCTACACGAGCAATGAAGCTTGCCCATGTGTTTTTATACGGAGATCACAAGATGGTTTCTGTATTATCTCGGTGTATGTGGATGATTTGAACCTAATCGGTACACCTGAGGATATTGAGGAAGCGAGTTCCTACCTGATGTCGGAATTCGAGATGAAGGACTTAGGCAAAACCAAGTTCTGTCTAGGTCTACAACTTGAGCATTCCCCTGCTGGGATCTTAATGCACCAGTCTGCCTACACCCAGAAGGTGTTAGAAAGATTTGGATTTGATAAGGCATATCCTTCTAAGACCCCCATGATTGGGAGATCTTTACAGCGGGACAAGGACCCGTTCAGGCCTAAGGAAGAGGGGGAGGAAGTTCTGGGACCAGAATTCCCCTACCTAAGTGCAATTGGCGCACTCATGTACCTCGCGAATTGTACACCCGGACATTGCGTTCGCCGTCAATTTGCTTGCTAGGTACAGTTCTGAGCCTACCAATAGACATTGGAAAGGCATCAAGGACGTCTTCCGATACCTCCAAGGGACCAAAGATCTTGGCTTGTTTTTCCGGAGGAATCAAGATCTTACGCTTGTAGGATATGCTGATGCTGGGTACTTGTCAGACCCGCATACTGCAAGTCTCAGACTGGATATGTTTTCCTTTGTGGTGGAACAACAATTTCCTGGAAATCGTCTAAGCAAACTTTAGTAACAACTTCGACGAACCACTCGGAAATCATAGCATTGTATGAAGCATCACGAGAGTGTGCATGGCTTCGACGGATGATCGGCCACATCCAGCTGACATGTGGGCTGAACACCATCCAAACCCCAACTATTATCTATGAAGATAATGCCGCTTGTGTTGCACAAGTCCAGACGGGTTATGTGAAGAGCAATCTCACAAAGCATATCGACCCCAAATTCTTCTATGCACATGAATTGCAAAAGTTGAACGAAGTAAGAATCTTGCATACTAAGTCGTGTGAAAATCTTGCTGATTTGTTCACTAAATCATTACCAGCATCTTCTTTCGAGAGATGTGTTCGTGGAATGGGTATGATGAGACTTAGAGAGATGCAAGGTTCAGGGGGAGAATCTTCACAAACTCATCGCTGAAATCTCGATCCCGATGATTGAGTACTTGACTGAAAAGTTAAGTGAGTTGTACTCTTTTTCCCTTTAGTGAGTTTTTATGAAGTTTCTCACATAAGGTTTTTAATGAGGCAATTCGTGCAACATAGCAAAAGTATACCATGTGCTTTCTCCATATTTTTCCCATTGGGTTTTTCGGAGTTTTGAGCATGGCTATACGGATAAAACCCAAGGGGGAGTGTTAGGAAACTTGGGCCTAAACGTGTGCGTGCGGGAGCCTACTTCGGTGGGCTTCCCCCACGTTTAGGGTTAAGTGGGTTCTTATCCTTTTATCCCTTCCCCTCTATATAAGCAAGGCAATCATTGTACGTACTGGTGATAGAAACAGAGAAATAAAGAGATCCTTGCCTACACCCTGTGTCATCTACTTTTCTGTACGTGTGTGTTGTTCATGACTTTGTCTCCTTCAACTACGATGCACACCCTCTGCCAGGGAATACTTAACCCGCGGCTCACATCAAGTGAAATGCGGCTTATTATGAGTTCATGACCGCACCAACAATGGGCTTACACGAAGATGGGCCGACCCAAGATCATGACGAGAAAGGTCTAGAAGATTGGAGATGACTTGACTTGGAAAACACGAAGACGTTTTAGTCTCCAAGTAGGACTTCGGCTTATGCTTTCCAAGTTAGAGAAGCTTTCCTTGTAACCTAGCGAGTCTCCGTGTATATAAGGAGGACTCGCAGAACGTAGAACCCGAAGCTCACAAGTTCCAAACCCCAGAACTTACGGCGACTCGACACATCGATTGCCAACCCTTGTAACACCATTTTCATATCAATCTCAATCTAGGATAGGCAGGACGTAGGTCTTTACCTCGCATCGAGGGGCCGAACATGGGTAAATATTGTCTTCTTCGTGCCATGTGAACTTTTTGAGGACGGTCCTTCATATATATTGAAAATCCACACCATAGGGGTTCTCCCCTACGGTAATGTCTTCAAAAAAAAAATTGTCTTCTTCGTGCCCTGTGATCTTAAGCTCAGAGATGCTTGACTCGCACAATCCCCACGCCTACGAAATCATTGCAATGACATCTGCCGAGATTAACCCACGACAGTTGGCGCCCACCGTGGGGCCTGCGGTCAAGAGCGTCACGTTCCGCGCCGGATCTATGCCAGGGGCGGAGGACCTTGTCACCGGCCAAGTAAGGATGGTCGGTGGCATCCCATTGATTGATGATTCGGAGTGGGGGGCGGAAGCAGATTACGTGCAAACTGGCCACGTGATCCCTTTTGGCAACATCCACGTCTTCATCGGTTACATCTTCAACTCGCCAAGATCTGATCGGAACGGCGACTCGGAAGCAGAAGAAGGATCTAAGGGAAGTGCGGACTCGCAGGATTTTGGATCTATTATTCCCATCAGTGAGGAAGACTACATGGGCTACACCCAGAGACCACCTCGGCGTCAGATCAGGAAGATATGCCAACTGGGATATACATGGCTGGAGAAGCAGGCACGTCAGGAACTGCAGGAGAAGTTGAGAGATCCATACCCATCAACAACCCGCTGCTCGTTCCAGTATCAGTCGCAAACGCCGCTGTACGGGCAACGGAAATTGAGGCTGCCAGGGCAGAGCTCCTACAGGAAGTACAGAGAATGGAAGAAGAGCACGATCGACTCGCTCGGTAGAACCAAAGGATCCAGGAGAAGCACCAGCGGATAACAGCCAACGTTGCACAAGGTGCGACTCAAATAGGAGTGGCACGATCCCGCGCGACTAATCCTACAGTGGAATTTCCACCTACACCCGGCGCAGCCGGCCCATTGGCAGCATGAGTTGCAGCACATGGGCCGCCCGCCAATGAAGAAGTCAGGTTACCATCATCACAGCGACCCAGAAGATTCCACACTCCGCAAGGGCATTATCCCAGCCATGCGGATAATGTGTATGCAGCGACCGGAATCCTAGCTCAGATGATACCGACTGGGGATGACCCAGTCAACGCTGAGGCGCGGCGTGCTATAGAGATGCTAAGCACTGCTGTCGTGCAGCAAGCCAACATGACAGGCCACGAAAGGCAGGCGCAGTCCGCCTCAAACAACAACAGGGCAGCAGCGGAAGGGAGCGTCCATAGTAGGCCTCTAGCAAACAACCCGAACGCCCCGCAGCAGCAACAGTCGCAAGCCGACGCGCCACAAGCCGCTACATCTCAAGCCGCCGTAATTACAGAACAGGCACGACCCGCAGGAATTACTCAACCAGCCAGAACATCAACGGCTCTGTCTTCGTGACTTAAGGGGCCGGCATGTTTTGGTGAAAGGATCAGGTCAGAACCTTTTCCAGAAGATTTTAAAGGGCCGCGCAAGGTGGCAAACTACAATGCTAGCATGGATCCAACCACATGGCTGAATAATTATGAGATGGGAATGAACATCTTAAATGCCTCAGAGAAGATATGCGCAAGATATTTAAACATGATTCTGGAAGGTGCGGCTCATATCTGGTTACAAAACCTGCCCCCTAACTCCATACATACTCGGGAGGAGATGAAGGAAGCATTCGTCAAGAATTTCCAAGGGACGTGCAAGCGGCTCTGCACCATCGAAGACCTAGAAAGATGTGTCCAGAAAGAAGGAGAATCAAGCCGCCACTAGATGAGGCGAGTCGCGGAAATAATCCATTCACCGGATAATATACCAGCAAGTTCCGCGGTACTAGTGCTCGAAAAGAATTGCAAATTTGAGCCACTCATCCACAAACTAGGACGCATGAAAGACAAGGTCAGAAATATGGGAGAACTGATGGACGCGGCTAGTAGGTATGCCGGTTCAGATAAAACTAAGGACGTCTCCGACAGTGAGGCAGAAGGCAACGATGCAAAAAGCAAGAAGGGTGGGGGTAGGAACCACCAACAAAACAGTGCCCATAACGGCAACAACAACAACAAAAGGAAGGGTGAAGAGCCAAGCTCCGGACTCGTCGCCAACACCAATGACAGGTTTAAAGGTTATCGAGGATGGAATCGCCACAGAGGTTTCCGAACGATTAATTTACAAGAAGTCTTTAATCGAACGTGTGATCTTCATACGGGAAGCGATGGGCAGCTAGCGGACCACACAAAGGCACAATGCAATTACTACAAAAGGTGGAAGGATGGAAGCCAGCCTAACGAAGGAAACCCGGGGAATCATAACGAAAATAACCGCAACAACGCGACTCAAAATACAAGACCTGGGCAGAGCAATGCAGGCAACCCTAGGCAGGTGGGACAATATCATACTATAGTCATCAACACCTCCAAACGGGAAGAGAAGTTAAGCCGCAGAAGTCAACAGGTGAACGCCGTGGTTCCAGCGACTCCCCAATGGCTTACATGGTCCGATCATTCAGTAACCTGCAGTCGCGAGGATCATCCGCCATAGGTTCGAGAGCCAGGAAAACTTGCATTGGTTGTGGCACCCTACGTAGCTGGATACAAGTTGACCAAGTTGCTCATGGATGGAGGGAGCAGCATAAACATCATGTACCATGACACCTTCAAGCACCTAGGCCTTTCTGATTCCAGTCTACAGCACACGACAACAATATTTCACGGGAATGTCCCAGGAAAATCTGCCCAGCCAGTGGGAAAGATAACTTTAGAAGTAACCTTTGGAATAGAAGACAACTTCCGTAGTGAGTTCATATGTTTCGAGGTAGTGAAATTCCAAAGCCCATATCACGCCCTCTTTGGACGAACAACATTTGCCAAATTTATGGCTAGGCCTTGCTACATGTACCTACAACTAAAGATACCAGGACCTAAAGGGGTCATTACTGTACACGGAGACAGAGAAAAGGCAATTGAATGCGAAGAAGGAGATGCGGCTTTCGCAGAGTCGGCCAGTGCGGCCGAAGAACTCAAGACGTACAAGTCGCAGATCGACCCAAACGATATGAGTGTGGTTAGGACACTGACAGCTGAGCCGCAGATCAAGTTTAAGGAGGCACAAGACACAAAACAAATTGACCTTGTTCCCGGAGATCCGTCCAAGCAAGCAAGCATTGGGGCACATATGGAGGAGGAGCAGGAGCAAGCCTTAGTCGCTTTTCTTCGGAAGAACAAAGATTTCTTCGCATGGAAGCCATCAGACATGCCAGGGGTGACGCGAGAGTTAGCAGAACACAGTCTCAACGTGGACCCGACGGCTAAGCCAGTGAAACAACCATTACGGCGCTTCCATGACGACAGAAGAAAAGCAATAGGAGAGGAAATAGCTCGATTATTAGCCACAGGATTCATCACTGAGGTATTTCACCCTAAGTGGGTGGCAAACCCAGTCCTGGACATGAAAAAGAATGGAACATGGCGCATGTGTATCGACTACACCATTCTCAACAAAGCATGCCCAAAGGATCCGTTCGCTTTGCCAAGAATCGATCAAGTGATTGACTCAACAGCTGGGTGCGAGCTACTATGCTTCCTGGACGCCTATTCAGGTTATCATCAGATCTAGATGAAGGAGGAAGATCAGAAAAAGACATCCTTCATCACACCTTTCGGAGCTTTTTGTTATGTCATCATGCCCTTCGGGCTGAAGAATGGAGGTGTGACTTATCAAAGATGCATACAGAATTGCCTACATGAGCAGATAGGCCGCAATGTACATGCCTATGTGGACGACATTGTAGTTAAGTCACAAAAAGGGAAGGACCTTATCAGTGATCTCGAGGAAACCTTCACCAATTTGAGAAGATACAACATGAAGCTCAACCCTACGAAGTGTGTTTTTGGAGTACCGGCAGGAAAACTCCTGGGGTTCATAGTATCAGAAAGAGGCATAGAAGCCAGTCCTGAGAAGATAAAGGCCATTATGGAGCTCAAGAAGCCGGAGAACCTCAAGGATGTACAACGACTAACAGGATGCGCCGCAACTTTAAGTCGCTTCGTATCAAGACTAGGAGAAAAGGCTCTGCCCTTGTACAGGTTGCTGAAGAAATCAGACACCTTTGTTTGGAATGATGAAGCTGACGAAGCCCTCACAGCCCTGAAAACTCAATTGACAAATGCGCCAGTTCTCGCGGCTCCTAAAGACAAAGAGCCCATGCTGCTCTACATTTCCGCAAATTCACGAGCAGTCAGCGCAGTGGCAGTTGTGGAAAGACAGGAACCAGAAAAGGAGTATCCAGTCCAGAGGCCAGTATATTACGTCAACGAAGTGCTTACAACCTCCAAACAGCGGTACCCCCAGTGGCAAAAGCTAGTATTTGGCGTGTTCATGGCAAGTCGCAAGTTGAAGCATTATTTCCAAGAACATCCAATAACAGTGGTCAGTGCAGCACCATTGGCAGACATAATCCGTAAACGTGAAGCCACGGGAAGAATAGCCAAATGAGCAATAGAGCTGGGACCATACCATATCAATTATGAGCCGCAAACAGCAATTAAGTCGCATGCCTTGGCTGAGTTTATCAATGACTGGACAAAAGTTCAATCAGTTCCTAGCACCCCGGATGCAAAATATTGGATCATGCTTTTTGACGGATCCAGACAGCTACAAGGATCGGGGGCTCGAGTTGTATTGACATGCACCCAAGGGAGACAAGTTGAAATATGTGCTTCAAATACACTTCAATTGCACAAACAACGTGGCAGAATACGAGGCATTTCTCTACGGACTTCGCATTGCGAAAGAAATGAATATAACTCTCATACGATGTTTTGGAGACTCAGACTTGGTGGCACAGCAGGTGTCTGGTACATGGGATAGCATGGATGCTAATATGGCGGCATACAGAAGAGAAGTGGATCAGATTGCAGGACACTTTGTTGGGTTCCAGGTTGACCACATTGATAGAAAGCAAAACGAAGCAGCAAATGCCTTGTCCCGCATAGGATCTAATAGACAGCCAGTACCACCCAATGTTTTCCTGAACGCATTGCATAATTCATCAGTTAAGCCTCCGACAGAGCTGAAAATTGTTGATCCAGAAGTTGAGTCGGCACTAGTTGCGGCTTTGCATGAACTGCCAGAGTGGACAGCGCCTACATGGCATACTTGGCTCGCGGAGAGCTCCCAGAGGATGAAGTGGAGGCTCGAAGAATAATACGGTGATCCAAGGGCTACACAATTATCAACAATGAGCTATACAAAAGAAGTGTCTCAGGGACATTCCAGAGATGTGTATCGCCAGAAGAAGGACGAAAAATCTTGGACGAAATTCATGCAGGCGATTGTGGCCACCATGCTTCGTCCAGATCTTTGGTGGCAAAGGCATTAAGACATGGTTTCTTCTGGCTCACGTCGTTAGCAGATGTTGAACATATTGTCAGAGTATGCGATGGGTGCCAAAGATATGCTCGGCAAGATCATATGCCGGATCAAGCGTTACGCACAATCCCTATCACGTGGCCATTTGCGGTCTGGGGTTTCGACATGGTTGGACCCTTTAAAAGATCCTCCAATGGAAAGACTCACCTTCTAGTCGCAGTGGATAAGTTCACTAATAAGTGGACTGAAGCAGAGCCCGTTGTAGATTGTGGAGCTGAGACAGCAGTCAAGTTCCTAAAGAAGATCATATTTTGTTTTGGATACCCCCACAGCATCATCACAGACAATGGCATCAACACTTCTGAAGGAGCCACTCAAATCTGCTGTGCTAACAACGGAATAAGATTGGACCTTGCCTCAGTATCGCACCCACAAAGTAATGGACAAGTAGAGCGTGCCAACCAGGAGATCCTCCATGGAATTAAGCGCGCCTTATTGAAAAGGTTGAGGCCTCTCCAGGGTGTTGGGTGGATGAACTGCTAACTGTGTTATGGAGCTTAAGGACAACCCAAAACAGATCTACGGGATATACGCCATATTTTATGGTCTATGGGGCAGAAGCAGTAATGCCAAGCGATATCACACATGATTTACCAAGGGTCGCGGCTTACGTCGAGACAGATAATGAGATAGCCCGACAAGACTCGGTGGATACTTTGGAAGAAGCTAGAGATTTAGCTGCATCAAGGTCATCAATATACCAGCAAGACTTGCGGAGATATCATGCTCGACGCATCAAGACCCGCACCTTTCAAGAAGGGGACCTGGTGCTGCGACTCAAGCAAGACCATAAGGGAATGCAAAAGCTGTCCTCCCCGTGGGAAGGGCCTTTCGTCATCAGCAAGAATTTGCATAATGGTTCATATTACTTGATGGACGTAAGAGAAGAAAATAGCAGCCGTCCAGAGTTTGAGGATCGTCTTGAGCTACCCCGACCATGGAACATCGCACAATTGCGACCATATTACACTTAAAAGCTAATCAGAGCTGAGTATCATCGTCACAGCTAATCAGAGCTATGAAATATTCAGGAAGTTTAGCCTAAATATTCAGGACATGTGCTCTATGAAAAGGCTTGGAATATATTATTCCTCATTCTATGAAATTCAGTCTACACTTGGGGCTAATGTCGGGGAATACTTAACCCGCGGCTCATCAAGTGAAATGCGGCTTATTATGAGTTCACGGCCGCACCGACAATGGGCTTACACGAAGATGGACTGACCCAAGATCATGACGACAAAGGTCTAGAAGATTGGAGATGACTTGACTTGGAAAACACGAAGACGTTTTAGTCTCCAAGTAGGACTTCGGCTTACGTTTTCCAAGCTAGAGAAGCTTTCCTTATAACCTAGCGAGTCTCCGTGTATATAAGGAGGACTCGCAGAACGTAGAACCCGAAGCTCACAAGTTCCAAACCCTAGAACTTACGGCGACTGGACACATCGATCGCCAACCCTTGTAACACCATATTCATATCAATCCCAATCTAGGATAGGCAGGACGTAGCTCTTTACCTCGCATCGAGGGGCCGAACCTGGGTAAATATTGTCTTCTTCGTTCCCTGTGATCTTAAGCTCGGAGACGCTTGACTCGCACAATCCCCACGCCTACGAAGTCATCGCAATGACATCTGCCGAGATTAACCCACGACACCCTCGGGACCGGCCAGTCCACTGAGGTTGTGCAACAGTATGCACATGATATTACTAGGACGGGAGATATAGAGAGGAGCCTGGTGAAGATGGTTTGGGCCGACAGTTTAAACCGTGGGCCATGCACTGGCTCCAGTTTTGTTGTGGGCACCCTTGGTTTGTTGTGTCTAAATCTTCGGTGTCGTCAGTTTTCTTCACACCACATTATTTGTCTTGCCGATGAATAGTTCTATCAAGATTTTGCTTTTGTCAAATTTGTTCTGATCTACACCTTGGCGACTTAAATGTTATACACGACAAGCAATAATGATGCATAAATTAAGATCAAATACAAGGGACACAAGATTTTAACGTTGAAAATTCTCCATGGCGAAGGAAAAGAAATCACGGTCGTCAGCCAACAAAACTTAACTATATTGGGAGGGGTTAGAAATGTCGGGCATTCAAAACTTTTGACTTATCCCCTGTTCGGCTTACAACATGTGTTTATAGTGGTGATAACCTAATACTGGTCGTTCGGCCCAAGCCTACCTGACGACGGGTCTCGTTTCGCTCCGTCATCAGTTAGCATCTTATCTGCATAGCATTCATATTTTTTTTGAATTTTCACCGGGAGGAGTTAATCCCCACCTGAATATATTTCAAAGTTGCCTTGAGGCTTTGCAGCCTCTACAAGATATAGGTTCAAGTGAACCAAAAACATAGGGATTACAATAGGGGAGAGATAAAAGAAAAACCCACACACACAAACCACTTGAGCAGAACATGAGCCCAAAACCTAAGGAAGCTAGAGGCAGAAGGACCAACACCATGAGAGGCACAAGTAGATGGGAGTGCTGTCAAGAGATCACAATACCAAGATTCAGCAAACAGCCTAGCGCACCACACCGGCTTGCGTATCGATTTCCACGACACAACTCAGGAGAATCCACAACCAACGAGTGCCAAGCCTAGCACCTAGCACAAACCTTGACCGGGAGCTCCGCCACGGGAGGTCGAAACGAAAAGCAAGTTGGGGAGGCATCATTGCGTCGTCATTAAGCAAAGATGAACCGAGACGACACCAAGAGCCGAAGCTCCCGCAACACCGCGGCGACCATGGCAGGGACTTTGAGCAAGCACAGCAAGGAAAAGCAGCACAAGGGTAGCGGGCCATCGCCATAAGACGGAGCCAAACGTGCCTGCACAAGGGCACAAATGCTCGACCGCCGAGCCCCAAATGTCGCCGCGACCAAGCGCGAAGACCCACATCAATGGCAAGGACAAGGACTCACACACGACGCCTTCAGGAAGGGAACTACGTCGACTGGCGCCGTCATCCCTGAGCTTTCGCCCCGAGCCACATCCATACACCATGAGGAGAGAAGGGGCCTTGCACTAACCGGAAGGACGTAGAAATTAGACGGGAGCACATAACAGCTTCACGACCACGCCTCCATGAAGGTCAACGACGCTATCAGCGCCACCGTGGTTGTCTCGGACAAGAGGTCCGGGAGGAGATTTCTCCCTGAGTACGCTGCAGATGCAACACCGGCAGCAATCCTGGCCCGGCCAGGGACAGCAGGCCGGGCCGTCTGGCCTCCCTGGAGACACCACTGCCCAGCACCACGCTGGCCAGCGAAAGGGCTCACCCGAAGAGAGGAACAGGGGAGGGGGCAGATCGAAACCGCACAGAGCAGCGGCTGGCTCCGGTGCGGCCACGGGTGCGCGTCGGCGGCGCAGCTCAGGTGGCGAGCCATGCAACCATAGGACCCGAGCCCCGTGAGCCGGGCCAGAGCAGCACCGAGCCGGAGCAGAGGAACGAGCAGGATCAGGAGTTTCACAGAACGAGCGATTTGGGGGCGATTTTTTGGGTGGGGATTTGGATTTTCCTGGAGGAGACGGCCGACCGAGACCTCCCGCCGCCGCCGTCCGCCGTGGGACGGCCTCCTCCGGCGGCAGCGGGGGCAGAGGGGCGTGGTGTGAGGTTCCTAGCGGCGGCGGCGCGGGCGCCTCGGGGTCGCCTGGGAGCGACCCGGAGGCGGCTAGGGTTTTCTTCTTCCATAGCATTCATATGAATATGTCACGATAAAACAACATTAAGTAGGATATGGAAGTCCTATAAAAAAGGAAAGAAAAAGAGTAGGCTGTGGAGCTGATTGATTACTGAATTAATGTTCAGATGCTCCTTGGAAAAGAAAAGATACTACTCGCAAAAGACACACCATGGTGGAAAGAAGCAATAACATGGGCTGTTTTGAGCCCACAGCCTAATTGTCTGCACCCTCGGTTTGCTAATTCTGTATAGAAAGATACTACTCTTTTGCAGACACTAATATAATACAATGAACTCCAACTGCCCTCTTTTGCAGACACCCATTTTCCTTTTTTAGGTCATCACACCAGCGCACAACACATCCAGTACTACTTATAGCGCTGCCTGGCTACGGAAATCCATTACGGGTAGTAGGTGCATATGCACCCACTATGCAAAAAACAATTTTCAAAATGTCAAAAAATTCAAAATAATTTTTTTTCATATAGTTCAAGACATTTATGTTAGCACAAAAAGTTACGTGAAGAAAATATATATTTTTTGACCTGTGCAAAAAAGACAAATCCGGACGCACCAAAATGTCTTTATACGAGTCATTTTTTTGTCTTTTTTGTACAGGTCACAAAAAATGTTTTTTCACCACGCCATTTTTTGTGCTAACACATAATGTTCTAATGTACATCCGAATTTTTTTTTGTAAATTTTTGACATTTTGAGAAAAAACTAAAAAAAATTACGTAATAGGTGTATCTACACCTATGAGCCAAATCGTCGCCTCCGGTCTGGCTACTTATAGCATCCCAAACAGAAGTCATCCATTCCTCATTTGCTCGTATCGTTGCTCATTCTGTCGAGTGTGATGTCTGAAGACAGTACTTGGGCCATCACAATTCAGACACACATATAGCCAATCTCTCATCCCTGAAGACTGCTCGTTCTCTCCTCCGCAGGGACGGAGGAAGGGGGGGACGAGCAGGGGCTAAGCCACCCCCAACCAGCTGATTTCCTTCATAAACTCCCTTATAATCATGCTTGTAATTAGCAGTTCTTAGCCATTTTGCCCCCTCCAACTTGATTATGCCCCCTCCAATACTGAGCGCTGGCTCCGTCCCTGCTCCTCCGGGGTGCATTGCTTCAGAAACAGGGGATGATTCACGCATCTTAGTTTGTGTCTTACATGTAAGTTATCATCAGCATCTCGTCTCTTCGTTCTCTTACGATGTATTTAAGATATTTCTCTTGCTGGGAGTCAGTTTGGGCCTGTGGAGTCACACAATCTTGCACAAAGCCAGTGTCTACTGAATGTGCTTGTATAGAGAGGAAGACTATGCAAATCCGCATAGATAATCCTTGTCGAGAGACAAATGAGAGCTATTCACATTGCCAAATAGTACGTCAAGGAAAACAAGACGTGATAGTGATGCTGATCCTTCGCCTTCTTGTACCGATCCTGCATTTCTGTGCCAGAAAAGCTCTTTTTTTTTTTGAAATTAACTGCGTATATTCAGAAAAGCTCTTGTAGTGAGGGCTGCAGATTCTGCTATGTTCCTTCGGATGGGCATGCAAAATTCTCCCATGTACAGATAGTGGAAGACAGGTGCAGGTAGGCAGGTAGCCATCCTTATCTAAAAATCGAAACTCCGGTGATTCTTTTCATCAAGAACTATATGGAAGATCCAAAGTTTTTATGAAGAATCATGAACCCCAAAACCAGTTCATCATGCCGCATCCCATACCGGAACCGGTGCAAGCAGTCGTTTCTAAAAGGCAGGAATAGCTAGCATACGTTGTTAACTGAGTACCATTTGATTGGCACTCAGCTTGCAGCTAAACAATGCAAAGTACGAAGGCCCTACCAACTTGCATGGTACTCTACTGTATGTTTTCCCGGAGAGGGCAGGACAACTTGCATACATGGTACTTAGCTTAGCTACCAACTTGTCAACATCGATGCAATAACAATATGAGCAAGTTGTGCAAATTGCAGCCTAAGTTTCGCCATTTCAGCGGCCCATGGAAACCACCGGTAGCCCACCGGATGGAGAGGCGGTTTCTTGCATTCGTTGGAGAGCTGGTCCTGGACACTCATGGACAAAGAAGAAGAAATAATTGTTTGCAAGCCATCGCCTAGCGTGTGTTGTCTGAACCTCATTGGGTATCACTATATCAGCCACTATTTGTCTTCAGGATTATTATTTTCGAAACGAAGATTTCTATTGATCTTCGGCCTCTACTGAATCTATCTGATTGATTCAATCAAGAAAGGCACCGAGCCATACCATCGTACTCATAAGCAAGCGACAAAGCACAAACGGAAATTAAGGACAGCATCCCCTAATCATCTGCAGCTGTGCAAACTACTGTAGTAGCCAGCATATAGTTCTACGAGTCTAAGACCAAGGCCTCCAATTGTTTGCTCCCCGTTGCCATCGCCTCCGGCCCGCTCTTTGCAACGGCGCCGACGACTGTCCTCAGGAATGATCCAAAAAAAAAATATTGTGACCGCATATCTTCCATAGATGGAGATAAGGGTCTTGCATTTTTAGTTGCATACTTTCTTATTAATGAAGTTTCTGACATAAGCATCAAACCCATGATTGTTAGTCGCCTTCCCACCGCCATTCCGTTATGACCTGCCGTTCTCCGTTCTCGGATGCATGGTCACTCTGTATGTTGAACCTCTTTCCGACTTTCCCTATCCTAATGTACGCCCTTCGGTTTTCCCTCAAAAAAATTGCACAACGTTAACCTCTCCAATCTCCAGTATGGTTCTTAAGAAAATACATAATTCTTTTATGTTTATTGCTAAAGAGATTATTTTCCTTTTCGGGATGGAATATAGATATATAAACTGCTTTTTCTTCTTCTACTGAATGATAGTTCTGCGTCCAGAATTGTACTACAACTTAACTGAATTCACAACCTTACGATCTTACATATGTAATCCTTTTTTCGAAACTAACTTACATATGTAATCCAACTCAACACGACAACATGAGTATGTTACACAACATCACAAGCTTAGTTTTTCAACCGGGCTAGCCCCTTACTACAATAGTAAGCAAGGTGAAATGACGGAGGCGATGGTGTCGGTGCGTAGGGCGTGGTGCTTCCCCTCCTTCCTCCGTTCCGGCCTCGTCGCCGGGGAGGCCGTGAAGCTTCTTCGGGCGCTCTTCTTCTTCTTCGTTTCTCTGGCCGGCCGTGGCGGCGAGGAGAGAAACTGGAGGTGGTCGGTGTCCCGTTTTTGTTGCAGGTGGTCCTGGGTGGTTCTCTCTGGTGGTCCTGCTCCGGCCGGCCGAGGTGGCGAGGGGAGCAGCTTCTGGAGGTGGTTTCGTGCCGGTGGTGGTGGTCCTGGGCGCCGCGGCGGCGGCTGGAAGAAGGGTGGAGGCGAGAGGATGGTGCTGTGGCCGTGTTCTTTCATCGAGTCCAGATTTCGTCGCTGCGCGGCGGATGGCTCCTGCGGCTGTCTACTACATGTGGTGGTGCTTCCTCTCGGCGGTGGGCGGTACGGCGTCGCCGGCGGCGCTTAGGAGCTTTGGGCGCGGCTGTGGGTCTGATTGCGATTCTCTCTGGTGGCTTAGGGTGCTTTTAGCACTTTGCTGGGTTTCCTTATATTTTCGTGTTTGTTTGGGGACCTGTTTGTAAAGTGTTGAGACTCCTAATATATGTATTAGATCCTTCCTCAAAAAAAAGAAAAAAAACGGGGAAAGCGAGTTGGGGCCGTGGTAGGAAACCCGCTGCGAGCGTTCAATCTGGAACACCCCTACGGGGCAAAAACCTACTAACACCTATAGCTCAAAAGAAGTTTGGACAAACGATAACAGTATTGAAAATCAGAAGCACAATAATAGCCGACATGATCAATTCTTAGGACTATTGACAAACAGTGTGAAAGAGTAGATGGCAGAGTACACCACAGTTTGATCAGGCGGCCGGCAGTACAGACAGATAGATACACGCTCTGACGAACAGACTCCAACAGTAGAAATGTAGAATATATTTCGATCAGCAAGGAAGCAATCATGAAGTAGCCCTCAGCAGCTGTATCCTACGTACGTTCCTGGCCAAGAGAAAGAATCTCAGCAAGGTTTTGTGCACAGACAGTCATTTACAAGGAACGTAGATGCCAGATGGAGATCCTTACAACAGATCGGGTGCATCACACGGAAAACTTCAGAAAATGGCGCCGTCCATGGGGAAGTCGTCGAAGCTCCAGAGGTTGACGCCGGCAATGCCATTGTTCAAACCGGTGACATCCTGGTGGATGTTAGAGTCGCCGGCGAAGAAGCTGTCGATGGATTCGTACGTGTCCGGCCAGGGGAGATGGAACAGCATGGACGGATCGAACCCCAGCTCGTCCGTGAACCCCAAAGCGGCGGCGCCGCTCCCCTCCGACGAGTCCTCGTCGAGGCTCGGGTTCTTCGCGGGGCTGTCGGCGAAGGAGCTCTCCATGACCGGCGGCAGAGCGGCGACGGCGGCCGTCAGGTCGAAGAAGGCGTCCATGTCGTAAGACGCCAGCAGGTCAGGCTTGACGGCCACCGCGCTCTGCTTCGGACGTGCGTGTGTTCCTGCAGTACCAGAGTGCGCCGTCGCCTGAGCGGGGGAGCATTTCGATTTCGGCGCGGTTCTGCGGCTGGCGCGGCGCGGGCGTGCACCGGACTCGGCGGGGAAGTTGACCTTGGCCTTGCTGCCGCGGAGGCGGCGGGCGGCGACGTCGTACGCCCGGGCGGCATCATCGGCCGTGTCGAACGTGCCGAGCCAGACGCGGGTGCCCTTGTACGGGTCGCGGATCTCCGCCGCCCACTTGCCCCACGGCCTCTGCCGGATGCCGTGGAGCCGTCGGACGCGCTTCTTCTTGCTTGCCGACCGAGCTGCGCGTCCATCATCGTAGGCTGCAAAGGAACCAATCAACCTGTCACTAAGAAATTCGACGTGCTACATAACGATCGTACCCACCACAGACAATTTAAACATTGATTGCATGGTCCATGATTGCATACTCGATCGATCAAACGAGAGTTACCCGGAGCCGGAGGAGAATGCAGTCTTGGATGCGAGAAAGACATGGCCGTCGACGTCCTCCCCCTCTGCCTGCAGGTCGAAGTCATCATGGAAGTCCATGAAGGCGGCCTCGAAGTCGTCGACCTTGGCGACGCCGTACTGGGGCCTCTTGCTACTGACGACGCCTTTCTTGGACTCGGAGCTTGCCGGCCACGCACGACCGGCGGCCGCCTGCTTCGACGCGCCGCGCGCCGTCGGCGGGATCAGCTCCGCTAAGATGGCGCCGCCGCACATTCTTCTCTCTTTGGTACTTCTTTTTTCAATTTGAGACTCTCCTTGGTGTTTCTTCACCTGCCGTTGGTCACCGAAGGAGGGAAATGCACGTATTTATAAACAGGGCAAGGGCGTGTGGTTGGCACGGAACCGGTAGGACATTGCATGTTGACGTGCCATGCTGTGAGGAACTGAACATGCCTGTCATGTTCGCTTTCCTGGATGACATGGCTCATATATTTGTAGTACAACGTAAAGTGTAGTACAAGTGGACAACTCAAAGACCAAACAAATCCAAATGAACTTATATTTTCTAATAAGTTAAATCTTGTGGCTAGAAATGAGTCGTCCATCTAGACGTCTAGCACCTCCTCGTAATTAGTGGTAATCCTCTAAATACAACTCCCTATGGATGGGTCGCCAATACGTGGGTTTTGGCGGACCCACATGTCAGCGACCCACAACAAGGTGCAATATATCAGAGGACCCCTTCCCGCGCATGACTAACTCCACACAATGTTGATTCATGAACATGTGCGACCCACTTGGCTTGTCTCTCCTGGTGATCAGGCTTTGATCAAGAAAAGGACGACCACTAGGAGAGCGAAAATATTTATTGTGTGATTCGTCTATAACTGATTACTTAAGCAATGACGTCATCACACTTTATGAAACGACGAGAATTATAATTTATAATTGCACACACCCAAAGTTCAGTTTTAGCGTAGCCGACCACCTGTCAAAAAAATTGTCAAAAAGGACCACCTGCACCGTGGCGGCAGGCGCGCCAGACAACACGTGGCACCTGCCGCCATGGACGGAGGCGGCAGGCCTGCCGCCACGGGCGCAGGCGGCACGTCGGGGAACTGACATACTGGCGCCGGCCGCCATGCACGGAGGCGGCATGTGCTGAGCCACGAACGAGTGACGAAGAGGCCGGCCATGCAGCTACGTATGAAGATACGTATGTTTGATTTGTCTTTTTTGCTGAGCCATAAATAAAAGGTATTTCACATTGAAAATTTCCACACTCGTAGTGTACATGGTTGACTACATCCACGTATTTTTTTCGGAATATTTCGAAACGTTTTTAAAAAAATTCAAAAACGGGCTACAGTGCCAATACGCGGGACAGAAGGTGCTGCCACTTTCCGTGGCGGCAGGCCGGCCATGTCAGCGTGCCGCCTTTGCTGGTGGCGGCAGGGCCCGGCCGCCTCGGTCCGTGGCGGCAGGCGACACGTGTCGCCTGGCGCGCCTGCCGCCACGGTGCAGGTGGTCCTTTTTGACAATTTTTCGGGAGGTGGTCCTTTTTGACAATGCATTCGCCGAAGTGGTCCTTTTTGTCAAAAATTCAGCCGAAGCCGCCATGGTAGATCAACAACAACTAGAGAGACTACAAAAGATGAGGCTGCTAGCTAAAGAAAAGCAACACTATCCACTTAATGACTTTTAATTTTTGTAAACATGCATCTCTTTCATTACAAATTTCTCCTTGTAATCAATCATGGAAGGACTAGCTTCTTTCATTCAATTTTTTTTTTGACAACAATGATAATCATAAGTGTTGAATTTTACGATTTCAAATCATCCTTGTGGTCTAGTGAACATGACCTAAGTTTTGCCCCACAAGTGTTTTCCATGTAAAATGGTATCCGACATTCATTCATTTGCCTGTGATATCTAGCATTTGTTCATTGTTAATTCACATGAAATGGTTTCGATGAGGCTATAATTCGCTATGGCTTGTTCTCTAGCATATTCAACATAGGACAAGGTTTTTGTGCCCTTTTTACTACTAGGGGTTTTAATGACTTTTAACTACAATTTCTTGCGGTTGTATCATGTTATATATATATGTAGGATTGTCAACATGGCATTTTCCCCTCTTTCACGAGCGCTCCCTTTGAAACAGTTGAGAGCAAGAGGAACATGTAATTAACTGCATTGTACTCGTGTAGGAAGAGGCCCTGCCGAGAGTTAAAGAATTTGGTGAAACCGCGGCAGGAAACCGGCGTGGGTATCATGATTCTTCGGAAGATGACCACATCGCAGTTAACGGTGCATGCCCCTTGCACTTTTTACAAGGATGCAAGTGGACGGGCCGCTGGACGTCCGCGTCCGTCCGTCTCGTTCCGCTAAGGCTAATTACATGTTTAGCGGACGGCCGCATCCGCCAGTTGAATCGCCGCAGCGTCCGGCGGACAGAGCGGATCAGCCGCTGCCTACGAGCTAGCTACACAGGGAAATAATCAAGGAGATGCCCTGTACTGTACTTGTACATGGTGTGCTCTCAATTTCTTTGCAGTTTGCGAAATTCAGACAACAGGAATCGGGAGGTCGACGGGATCGAGCTTAGAAAAGGGAAGAAAACGCCTACTTCTCCAATCGACAGATCGAATCAAATAATATGGGAACGGGGGTGGTAGGGGAAGAACCAGGCATGCTCCTCGCCCTGCAGATTGATGTGGTAGGGGAATAGCCGGGCGGTGGCCGAGCGGCCAGGTGCTGGCAGCGACAATCGATCTTCGGTGCTGTTGTACCATGTATGTGCGCTTGTGCGAGACGGAGACGGATTCTTCTCCTCCGAGCGGCGAATCCGTCGAACGGATTCTTCTCACCTAGCGGCGAGCCCTAGATGATGCTAGGGGCCGGGGGCGTCACTCACGTCGAGGTCGATGGGGCTTGCAGGGGCGGCCGAGGAGGTGCTGGCCACGAGACGGCCACGGACTGCAGTGGACAAATAAAGGCTTTCCGCCAGGGCCGTCAAATTTCGGCGGCCCATCCGCTTAGCCGTTTTGGGCCATGGAGCGGCGTGGACAGAGCGGACAGGCGGAATCCGTGTCCGCCTGCATCGCTAGCACTTAACCAGAGTCCATTGGTGCAACTTGGACAGTTTAAAACAAAAACTCAAAAAGGATCTTAAGTTCGGAACTGGAGCAGGTTGGCACGACTAATTAACACGTCCAAGTAGCCAAGTGGCCGTCGCGATCCATCTTCTCACACAGAGAGAGAACTAGCTGCGTCCCCTGACTGGATAAAATCCCTTCCAGCTTCACTTGGCAGAGAAAGTGACCTTCACGGTGCATGTACGTGTGCCGAGAGCTATCTGAAACCAGGAATCGGCACGTCATGTACGTGCATTTTCTATTCTATCAATGCTAATCTCTGTGCAAGATGAACCGGAGAACCAAAATGACTGGGAACATAAACAAGAATTTAAATCATGCAGCACCCATCTCAAGTTTTTAAAACTTTATCCATTTCAAAGAGTTATGTGAATTGTGAAGACACGATGATATAGCGGTTTTACTAATTCTAAATCGACTGAAAAATTTGATTTTGTCTAAATCAGTTTCCCAAAAACACAATTTCAGTTAGTTAAACATTAAACTTTGCATTTTTCTAGTACAACGGAATGAATAATTCAAGTTGCACTCTTCACTAAATTGAAGCACAATTTTATGGAATTGATTAAAACATAAGAAAATCTCGATTAACTTAAATGTAGGCAGATCTATAATTTAGAGTGCTGGTGTTCCTTCGAGAACATCCGATAATTTAGAGTGTTCTGAGATGTTTATGTTACCACTTTTTTCATGCACAAGTTTTTTTTCTCACTAATGCATTGAATTGCTTATTGCCTCCAAAATAAAAAATAAAGGATGAAATTGCATGAAGATGCTAAAGGTACATTTATTTTGAAAATTAGGGTGCACTTTTAGATAAAAAGTTAATACAACTGAACATCCAAAGTCGAGAATGTTGGAAGATTTTAGTTAATGAAAATTTCCATAAAGCACGTTATTTGCAAGAAAATTTCCATAAAGGCATCACTATAAAAGTTATGCCTGAGGGTGACGTTTATGTCGTTATGCGCCCGGTGTGAAGAGTGGAATAGGAAAATGTTTCAAAGTGTACATGTGGGTTTCTTTGACATGTTTGCAAATTTCATGAATAAAAAATATATGTGGTGCTCTGAGAAACAATTGTGTCGTAAAAACTAAGTTTTGAAGCACCAATTTTGTCCCACCCATATCATATAAATTGTCCCTTTTCCATATAATTTTGCATATGCACATACAACATGGACCCTAAACCCTAAAGACGGTGGAGTTTGATCAAGAGCAGACATACTCAAAGTCAAGCGAAATTGAATTAGCAGCCAGCATGGTCATCAGCAAGGTGGATTTAACCAACAAGTGATTAATTCAAACTATGGGATCAGTTCATATCAAATACACGGAAATGAGACAAGATGGAAAGTGGCAGCCTGCCAGATGCAACGGCTTGTACAGTGAAGTTAAAGCTGAAACACGATGAACCCATGCATAACTACTCCATTGTTTGTAGGCCTGAACTCAAGTTCAGAGAAAGAGATCGAGAGGCACATAAGAGGATTTTTTGGTGCAGCGTTCAAATTACTGCTTTACTGTTTCTTCCACTTTTATTCAAACTTCAAATGTCACGCCGGAATCGTGCCATCCCATGACTCGAAGCGTGATCCACGATGATCCTACAGACTCGGTCGCAACGCACAGATCGCATGCTGAGTAAACTGAACTTGAAAAAACGCCAGCAGTCTAACTGTCACTGACGAAGCTGAAACATGACACTAGCTAGTCTGACGAAACTGAAAACGGGAGAGCAGTAGCTAGATTATTCAACACTTTTTACATGAAGGGGAAGCCTAGCTGATACTCTAATAGCACACGCTGGCCTCGACATGACAGTCGTCGTTGTCAAAGCTCCAGAGCCCCGCCAGGCTCTCGTCGATCTTCGTGGCGTCGCCGCCAAACAGGTTGTCCAGCAGCGATTCGCACGAGACGCCGTCGAAGAAACTGAACTGGTCATCGAACAGTAGGCCAGAAGAGTCGTCGGACGCGGCGGGCAGTAGCACCTCGTCGGCTTCCTGGTGTTCGAGCCGTGTCCTCTTCTTGGCGCCGCCGAGGTCGATCACGGACTGGCTGCACTCCACTTCAGGATAAACAGATTGCGCCATGACCTCGTCGGACGGGGACATGCCCTGCCACGTGAAGTCCGGCAGAGCACCGCTGGATTCGGAGCATGCGCCGGCATCCGCTGACCGGGCTCCGTCCACGATGTGCGCGGCGTCATCCTCTTCGTCGTCGACGAGGTCAATGACAACACGCGGCGTCGCCTTCACGGCTGAGTGGCGCTTGCGGGCGGCGCGTGAGGAGGACGAGGATGTGAAGTTGAGCTTAGCGTCGGCGCCGTGGATGCCGCGGGCGGCCTCGTCGTAGGCGTGCGCGGCGTCCTCTGCGGAGCGGAAGGTGCCGAGCCAGACCCGGACGCCCTTGACGGGGTCGCGGATCTCCGCCGCCCACTTGCCCCACGGCCGGCGCCGCACGCCCCTGTACTGGTCCTGCTTGCCGCGCTGCCTGCACGACGTGGCCTTCACGTTCATGTTGGCGCCAAACTCGAAAGCCTGGCGCTCGAGCACCTTCTCTTCCTCGTTGAACCGCTCGATGGCGGCCTCGAAGTCGTCGACGGCCGTGGCATGGCCTCCCCTCTGCCGCTTGCTTCCCTTGCGCGGGGGCGAGAGGTGGCCCGCCGTGACATGCCTCGCCGGCGCCCTCGGTATGAGCTCAGCTAGGATCGCACCGCCGCACATCGTGATCGCTTCTTGCTGTGTGTGTACGTACCTACGTCTCTCTCGGCTTGCTGGTACTGTAGCTTTGAACGAAGATTGAGAAGAGCTTCGAGCTGGTGTTGTGTTTGGTCGTGATCTCCGGAGGTGTAATATATAGGGACGGAGATGATGGGCCGCTCGAGGGGGGCAAGTCTCCAAAATTCACGGCGGACGACACGCACGGCCATCGGTATGACATGTACTAGAGGACAGCTCTACTACACTTTCATCTCTAACGGTGTACTCCAAACTCGGCTCTCAAACTGTCCGCATACACATCCATGTCCGCGGACAGTGATCGGACAAACCTCAAATTTGACCTCCTCCAACCGTGTCCCCCATTTCCCAACCACTAAATCCATAAAATCCATGCACGTAGACAATTACGTACATCATAGTTCATAGCAAATAGTTTGAGGTTCCTTGTATAATCCATAGAGTGTTGAAGTCGAGAAGTTGAGCATCCGCACCATCGAGACCACCTGGTAGCTTTGGGAGTTGGCAGACCGGTGTGCACACACAGAAAAGGGGGTCAGACTCCCGGGGAGGCGAACCCCGAGGACCAGCCCGCCCTGGCAAAACTCAAGAGACGGGACTCCGGACCCGACAAGCGCATCTTCACCACCGAGCCTAGCTCCAAGAAGGCCAAGGCCTCTCCCAACGATGAGGGAAGAGGAGGCATGGTGCCAGATCCATCCCAATGGCAACCATACCTTAAGGACTGCCGGCAGATCAAGTTTCTGGCGCAAAAAAAGCAGCACCGGGTTGAAAGGAACATGTTGCCATCTTGATGTAAGACTCGTTCAAGGTTGTTTCTTTCATCTTTTTGCCTCCCATGTCAAAACTGCATGAACTTCTTTTTTTTTTTCTTTTTGTAAAAATCTATAATACAAATTGTGAATTAGTTTTTCCCAACATGGTATACGTTTATCTATATAGCAAATAGTTTGAGGTTTCTTCTATAATCCATAGAGTGTGTTTTCAAACTCGAACAGATATGCACCAAATGTTGGACGAACTCAGTGTACATATTATTCATTCGAGGCGCCTTCTGTGGCGGGAGACGATGGACATCTCCCAGGAGGCAACAGCAACGACTACACTCACGAACTGACCGGCTATTTTGGAATACGTCCTTATCTAGAATCACACGATAGCATACGAAAGTTATGAAATTCAACACAGCGCATTCGATCGCCCTAAGATAGTATTATTATTGCCAAGTGGAGGATTTAGCTAATCCACACTGCTAAAGTTGGCTTTGGTACCAACACTTGTTAATGTCAACTGGAGATTGAATACGTTTGATAAAGCATGGTACTCGTAACACTACTCCACGATTGATTCAGAGGTACAGTGGTTCTAGCCCTGATCCTTACCCGAATATACTTCAGAGAGCGTCATGCGTCCCAGGTCATCGCTGCTACCTAGCTAATGAAGAAGCTCTAGCGCTAATAAGTACTATATATATAATTGGTCATAGTCGGCCAGCCAATCGCCTAGTATTTCAATTGACGCTAGTGCTAAGTGCTTGCCACCTTCGGTATGTTGATATAATACGATAACGCCCGTCGACGGTGCATACCCAGCAATACGACAAAAAAAACGACAGCGCCATAGTAAGGCGAGAGCGGTATTGGTATTGCAGACTCGTCCAAGAGACGACGTGGCACGCGATCTAGGCAAATATCCTTATTTACATTAGTACGTGTTGATTTTTCGACGAAATGCCAGGGTTTTGCGGGACAGACAACGTACATTATAGCATGTGTTGGATAATTAGCCAATAATTCCATGAATGTTCTGTCGACAACATCCTTGTCTGTTTGCGGGCGTCGTCGTCATCACGGCTGATGCAACTTGTTGGGTGTTTTCGTTTGGTGGGGTGGGAGATGCTTCTTCGATCCTTTGAACAAGTGTAGTGCATCTTCCGATTCCTGGCTGGCTTCCTAAAGAAAACGAAGGTATCTCCTGCCATCTATAGTACTCTCTCTGTTCCAATTTAATTGACTTGCTATTCACCAAATATGGATATATCTAGACATGTTACATGTATTGATACATCCACATATGGTGGATAGCAAGTCAATTAAATTGGAACGGAGGGAGTAGTTTTTTTCTTGCTCAAATGCGCATGACACTGCCGGCCGCCGGGTCGACAAGCGTGTTCATCAGTGTCCCGTAAACTATCTCTATCGCCAGTTCCAATGTCCTGACTTCACAAGCCAGAACAGACGCTAGCTTTTATTTAGCTGAAATCAAGAACTCCGCGACATTTTTTAGTACGATAGTCACAGGAATTTGTTTGACCTAAAGGGAATCAATCCATGCAAATTGCACCTTTTATGAAACAGCTCTATACACACGTCATAAAAGTTTTTACAGAAAATATGTTGCCTTCGGCTCCGGAGCAAGATAACTTCACCCCCCATTATCAATCGAAAGCCTCGAAAAGACGAAAAAACTCGAGTGAAATCCTCGGCAGCTTCCGCGACCTAACCCTAACCCTAGCCGCCGCGCCGCCGCCGGCAAGCACCGCTCCCTCCCGTCCGCCTCCTCCCCCCTCCTCCCTCTCCCCTGTCTCGCCCCCGCGTGGGCGAGCAGGGGAACCCAATCCCGGCGCTTTCTCGCCCGCCTCCTCTTCTCTTCGTCCCCGCCACCGTCGGGTCGGGCCGCCAGGCTCTGCCTGTGCGGTGCCGGTGACGACGGCGGCAGCCGATCTCTACCCGCTCGTGTCGGCTGGTGGCGCGGCATGCAGCGGCACGCGGCGGTGCGCCTTGTCCAACTTCGGTCCGATGATCTTCGGGCGGCCATGGTGGCGGGGGGGGGGGGGGGGGGGGGGCGGCCGATTGGCGGCGGGGAGCTGCGGTAGCCTGCGTGCGGCCGGCCGGCCGTCTGGGCTTGGACGGGCCGCCCAGGCGTGGTGGCGGCTCTCCCGGTGGACGGAGGAGTAGGAACCTGGTCGAGAATGGCGGCGGCACCCTTGCTGCAGTGCGGCGTCGGGGCTTTACGGGCCTTTTTGGGCTCGGCCGGGCCAGTGAGGGCCTGGTTTGCCCAGCTGCTGCATCCGGCCGGCTACTGCTTTCCGGCGGTGGAGGCAGTTCCCTCCCGCGTGCCAATGTGCCGCCGTTTCTTGCCGGGATCCTTCTACTCGGTTTCCCGACCCCGCGACATTGTCCGCGGTGAGACGACGGTGATGACTGCAAGGTCGTGGTGGCGTGTGCTGGTGGGCGGCAAGCTTGGTGGAGCTTTACGCAGCGTCTGGGATGTGGTTTTTTGGAGGTCGGGAGAAATCCTTGTCGTCTCGACACTGACGCGGTGACGCCTGCGGGTGTCACCTTCCTTCCTGAAGGGCGTCGGGATACCTCTTTCCCACCCCTCAGCGTACCGGGGGAAACCCTAGAACACACCGGGGGAAACCTTTGGAACTGTCTGGGCAGTAGCGTCGTCATCGTCGCTTCCTTCTTGGAGGTACTGCTTGGTACGAGATGCTTCGGAAGGCTGGGAGTGTGGTGGATATTCTCTGGAGGGCGCAGCGGCTGCGAGTCATCTCGTTTTTTGTCGATCCGCCGATGTTGGCTTTGTTTTTTCTTCTTTGTTCGTTTTTTTGTTTCTTTCGGGCATGAGTGTGCTGTTTGCCCTAGCAGTGTTCTTGTGGTTGTATCGGTTGGTTGCTATATATCAATATAGCGGGGCGAAAGCCTATTTCGAGTCAATCGAAAGCGCCGTTACGTACTGCCTTCACCGTGAAAATGCACTAATTTGACCGGAACTTGAAAACGTTCAGCAGAAAATAATTTTTATCTGATCCTTTTACGTGGCGCTAGACCAAGAGCATCAAGTCGTAGATATACAGCACTGTTTCTAGGCCACCGTTTCCGTCTTATCACAGCACAGAGACATGGCACGGGCATGGGGAGATCAAAGCGGATACGTAATCACTGTGACTGAAGTTAATGGAGTGCAGGGATAATAAGCCTGCAATTTTTGTTGATTCCTTTGGCTTTTCTCTTGTGAGCCAGCCTGCAGCGAGCAACTTGCTCAAGGAGACGACATGGCGGCTGATGCAGTAGTGTACCACAGTCGGCACCGAAATCTGGTGGACATGCACGTCGCCAATGTAATCTGCATGTCATGCAGTGATTTTCGTCTTAGAATTTGGAACAAAGCCCTCATCATAGGAGCTGTGGATCCGATACCAGAATATTTCGTAGGCGACATAGAGCAACAAGCCAAGATCGAACCCACAAAAAAAATCTCTATCAGATACGCAGAAACTGAAGTAGAGATTTTGCATCGAAAGCGTAAGCAAAATCTTTCATAACGATGTCAACTCTTTTACACAGCTAATCAGAAGCGACGACAAACGAAGGGAAATCACACGAATTTCTCCAGACTACAACTGTTACATTTACATCATCACATGACACGGACGGAGGCAACGGAACAAGATCTAGGCGGCGGGACAACTGCACCCGTCAATGACGCAGTCCTCGGCGGCGGGGGCGGTGCTCTGCACGGCGTCCGCGCTGAACATGCTGTGGAGGCACTCGTAGGCGCCGCCGTTGAAGAAGGCGACAGGACCGGTCATCGAAGCTCCGGAGGCGCGCCGCCGCCTCCGCCTTGCTCTGCACGGCGTCCGCGCTGAACAGGCTCTCGAGGTCCTCGTAGGCGACGCCGCCGAAGCAGAGAGCGTCGAACAGCGCCTTGGAGACGGAGTCAGAGGCCCGGCCGGCATGCCCGAGTCGGTGTTGTCCGCCTCCATCTGCGGGAGCGCCGAGTTCAAGAACTCCAGGTCGGAGTCGGACAGCCTGAAGAACGGCGGGACCCGGATCACGTCGAACGCGGACAAGCCATACCGCCGGAAGCGCGGCAGCGCGACGGGGGACTCGGAGTCCTCGTCGAACTCCGAGAATGCCGCCTCGAAGTCGTAGGACCCCAGGTCGAACCCGGGGGGAGATCCGGATCAGGTCGAACGGGGACAAGCCATACCGCCGGATGCCCGGCAGCGCGCCGCAGGACTCGGAGTCCTCTTGTATCACCATCACGTCATCCTCGTCCTTGGAGTCCTCTTCTATCAGCATCACGTCATCCTCGTCCTCGGAGTCCTCGTGGAACTCCCTCCAAGTCGTCGGTTCCGACCCAGCCCTGGGGCCAGATGTGGGCCGCCGTGATGCCGCGCCCGGCGGGCTCCGAGTGAGCTCGGCAAGGATCGCGCCACCACACATGTTTGCTTTCTTTCTCTGCTCGGAATGGTCTGCTCCTCTAAAAATCCTTTGCTAGCTCTGCGTTGCTGTTCTTGACTGGTGCTTTGCGTGCTTGGTTGGGCAATTCGGAGATGGGGTTGAGGTGCTCTTAGGTTTTTTCTTCAAGAAACGGTGTTCTCATGTAAGTTAATGGAGTATCAGTGGGGTTTGGTCGGTAGGCTACAAAATTCGAGGGAAGGATGAGGCGAGGCCGGGTCGTAGGCGAGCGCGGAGACAGCTTCTTGGGTCGGCTCACACGCGGAGAGGTGCACTACATCTACCGTTTTCCTTTTCCACCGTCTTTCCCTTTCCTCTCGGGCCGCAACCAACTGTGCTGCCGCGTAAGAGCAACTCTGGCATATACCGGATAATTTCATACCGGATAAAACTTATCCGGTTAGAGACCCCGGCAAGCAATGCCAAATTCACAAACCCTCCGAAGCAACTGCTTCGAGTACGATTGTAGGATCACGATGATGACCGGTGTATTGTCCATGCCAAGCCGCCGGGCAATTCCTCCACTTCCAATGCATACAATCCGCACTTCCAAGCATGCCCGACCACCCCCTTGCTTCATTTGCCGCCATCAATCTTTTTGTGTCCCCTTTATTAGGAGTTCGGAGGTACTCTTTGAAAAAAACCTTGATCAGTGTTTTGGCAAAAACACGCACGCTTTTGATCGTGATATCTTCGCCAATGCGAAGATACTTGTCGGTGTAATTAGCCGGAACACCGTATGCTATCATTCTCATAGCCGCCAATATCTTTTGGTATGAAGTGAAATCAAGCAAACTGGCGGCATTTCTTCGTTGAACGAAGAATTGGCAATTTTGCTCTCAAGCTTCAACAATGCGAACAAATAATGATATACGCATACGGTAGCGCCTACGAAAAAGGTAAGCCGGATAGGTCGGTATCTCGGCGACGTAGTTTTTCATTAGCAAGGCACTTCCGAGTGCTCGGTTGCGGGGAATGCAAAGACGGCCGACCGTTGATCCTTGCCTCTTCCTCTTGAGTCTGGTCTCGTATTGCTCGACGAGATGCGCCGTGATCATGTGCTCGATATCATCATCGAAAAGAATGCCCTCAATCTCGGAATCATCCGACTTGGAGGAGGAGGACGACGAAGAACTCCAATCCATCTAGCAAATAAATATTAAACTACAAATCCACTAACTTCTAAGCCTAAAACTACCGAATCGACAACGAATCGAGAGAAAAACACACCTTCTTCACCACCGACGGCCGGATCCGAGACGGTGGAGCTCCTCACCCGCACGAGTGAGCGAGAACGACGGCTCGGACGGCCGCGCGAGCAGGAGAGTGCCTCCGCTGGTCAAACCCACCCGGAGCTGCCGCTCCCGGTGGGAACAGACCTCAAGCGCGACCTTGGCACCGGATCCATGGCGGCGGCGGCCGCGTCTGTGTGGATGGGGCACGGCCCCTCGTTGCCGAAACTGGGCAGAATCGACTCGTCGGGGGCTGGTGACCCTTTTTCGCGGTGCGGGGGAAGCGGGGGCGGGAGCGGGCGGCGAGGCGCGGCGACGAGATGCGGCGGCAGAGGGAGGCGCGGGGAGGAGGAGGAGGAGAGGGGAGCTGAATATTCATCGCGGGAGAGTTGCCGCCAAGAGTGTGGGGTGCGGGAAAATAACCCTCCAAAACGGAACTGATTCGAAACCGCGGGCGGATTTTCCTGCTCCCCGGAAAAAGTTTTCCGGTATGGGGGCTTATCCGGCGTGTGGTCTGGCAGAAATTTTGCCCTGGAGCCGGAAAAAACAGTTATTTTCCGGGCCGGGCCTTATTCGGTATCTGCTAGAGTTACTCTAAACGCGCCTACGACCATGCGAACACCGGAAAGACCGTCAACTGTCAAGTGGCTGCCCAGGAGGGCAATATAGAAATTTATATCTTATTTGTCCCCATTCCTCAAAAACCCGTTTTTTAGCAATTTTTTCCATAAAGGTATTTTGTAGCAATTTGGCACAAAATTCTTGCCCCGAGAGTATTGCTATAAGTGGTTCAGGTCCCAAAAAAATTGACCAAGCTTACAAAATTTGTAACTAAATTGGCCAGAACCTAGTTAGCTAAACGTGCAAAACCCACCAGAAAAGACGCCTCGGCCATTTTCTGGAAAATTCCTCCATTGGCCCCACGCCTCCTCTCTCCCACGTCTCACCATATTAGGGTGGAAATTTCTAAAGAGCAATATAAAATTGATGCACTAGCCAATTATCATAAAAGTCTCAACTGATGGAAAAGGCCATGCAATATATTATATTTTCTGACACTCCCCTCACGCCGTGGCTGTGAATTTTTTCTTCACGAGCCTAGGACGTGGATTTTAGGGTGTCCGCGGATATTTATTTTAATACTGTGTTGGCCAGGATTTGAACTCTAGACCTCTAGCTCTGATACCATATAGAATTGATACACTAGCCAATTATCCCAAAAGTCCAAACTGATGGAAAAGGCCATGCAATATATTAGATTTTCTGACAAGCAAATGTGACAATTTTGGTATCCTACCACAACGAGTTGCGAGCCGTTCAAACTTTCAGTGGTGTATGGTTGTTACTAGAATGTCCCGTTGCCATGTGGCAACTTTCCATTGAGTCCTGCCATTAACCACATTTTCTCCTTTGATTATCTAGGACAAGCCCGTCGACGATGCCTACTAAAAGAAAGAGCATCTCGTCTCCTAAGTGGTTATGGAGTTTAATAACAACACACTTTATTGGACTAATCGTGTGACTAAACTTGCTAGGCTTTTAGATGATAACACACATGACTAAAGGAAAAGTCGGTGTTCCGAAAGCTTTATTTATCATTTGTATAGAAAATAGTACGTACATATGATTTTTTTTCGCCAAAATCTTGCATTACTGCGAGCTCGACCCCTCACCCCAGAGAGCAGGGATAAGGATGCAATTTTTTGTTGCTTCCTTTGGCTTGTCTCTTATGAGACAGCCTACAGGAGCAATTTGCTCAAGGAGACCACATGATGGCTGCAGGATATATCTAGTGATACAATGCCACCAGTTTTGAAAAATTAATTTTAAATGTTTCAAAAAAATTAAGAAAAAGTTTAATGTTGAAAAGATCAACCTCCAAAATTTTCATATCCAAAATCCAAAAGCAAGTTAAGAAACAAAAAACAAATGCATGTGTGAGTAGTGTCAATTTTGCTTTTATCTTCTTGTGACTATTCATGCTATATATTTTTTTTCTTTTCGTAATGTGTATTTCGATTTTGGACCTGAATTTTTTTTTATGGCTATATATAGGCACATTCCTTATGAACATTCACACTTTTCCTGGAGTAGATTTCATTTAAAACATTTAAAATTGATTCCTTTTTTAGTTCAAGACCCAATAGAAAAAGAATCTGTTCTTTGAGCATACCAGATACGCAGAAACTTTAGATATTTTGCATCCAAAGCGTAGGCAAAAATCTTGATCGATGTCAACTCTTACACAGCCATAATTATCGCCTCCTGATCCAAGAAGCGAGGACAAACCAAGGAAATCAGGCGGCTTTCTCAAGACTGCTACTCTATTTACATCATCACATGACATGGACGGACGCAACGGAACAAGATCTACAAGGACAAGCCGCACCCGTCAATGACGCATTCCTCGGCGGCGGGGGCGCCGCTCTGCACGGCGTCCGCGCTGAACATGCTGTGGAGGCACTCGTAGTCGCCGCCGTTGAAGGAGGCGACAGGACCGGTCGTCGAAGCTCAGGAGGCGCGCCGCCGCCTCGGCTTTGCTCTGCACGGCGTCAGCGCTGAACAGGCTCTCGAGGTCCTCGTAGGGGACGCCGTCGTCGGAACAGAGAGCGTCGAACAGCGCCTTGGAGACGGAGTCAGCTGAGGCCCGGGCCGGCATGCGCGCGTCGGTGTTGTCCGCCTCCGTCTGCGGGGCGTCGAGATCACGAATCCCCTCAGGTCGAACCCGGGCGAGAAATGGATTATGTCGAACGCGGACAAGACAACCCGCCGGATGCCCGGCAGCGCGCCGCTGGACTCGGAGTCCTCCTCTATCACCATCACGTCATCCTCGTCCTCGGACTCGGAGTCGGACAGCATGAAGAACGGCGGGATCCGGATCACGTCGAACGCGGACAAGCCATACCGCCGGAAGCGCGGCAGCGCGACGGGGGACTCGGGGTCCTCGTGGAACTCGCCGAAGGCGGGCTCGAGGTCATCGGTCCCGACCCAGCCCTGGGGCCAGATGTGGGCCGCCGTGACGCCCCGCGCCGGCGGGCTCCGAGTGAGCTCGGCAAGGATCGCGCCACCACACATCTTGGCTTACTTTCTCTGCTCCTCTACAAATTATTTGCTAGCACCGCGTTGCTGTTCTTGACTAGTTCTTGTGGTTGGGGAATTGGAGATGGGTCTGAGGTGCTCTTAAGTTTTTTCTTGTCAAGTATGGGTTCCGTAACATCTTGGTATCAAACAAATATGGCATATGTTAGATACAATAACTAAATTTGTGTCATACAAAAAATGATCCAATTTCGTTATAGAAATCAATTATTTGTATTATGGATACCAGTATAACCAGGCTTGAGTGGCTGCCCAAGTGGTGATTAGTGTAACCAGGCTCATTGAGTTAAGTTTTCTAAACTTATCGACTTGGGACAAAAACAGTTTTTTTAGCAATTGGGGACAAAAATCTTGCTACAAAAGTATTGTTAGAAGTTGTTCCTCCCAAAAAAATAACAAGTTTACGAAAAAATGTTAACTGGCCACAACGTAATTATCGAAACGACGAAAACTCATCATGAAATAGGTCCTGACCATTTTTCAGGAAAATTCCTCCATTGCCTCCATGCCTCCTCTCTCCCACCCGCCACAGCCGTCCCGCCTCACTTCTGGTCCTCCTCCTAACCGTCCTCTCCCACAACCCTACTGAGATGTCACCACCTACTTCCATCATCGTCACCGAGCGACCTGTCACCGCCGCGTAACGTGCTCGATTATGTCCGGCCGCGCTCGATTCCAATCGAGGGTCGCCGACGATGAATCTGTCCCACCGAGGGCTCTCGCCTCCTCCCATGCGTCCCACCTTCATTTTTGCCTCTGATGGCCACAAGTGTTGATCATGTTTCCGCGAAATTGAAGATATTAATCACAAGGTTAGGATCTGACGACATTTACTCTAACTGCCAGGTGGCAACTTTCCAATTTAAAAAGAGTAAACATGAGAACTTTGATCTCCTACCACGACGAGCCAGACGTCTGATCTTTAAGAGCAATATGGTGGAAGGCACTTAACAATATGTCCGCTGTCACGTGGCAACTTTCCATTGAGTCGTGCCATTAACCACATTTTCCCTGTTGAATATATAGGACATGCCTATCGACGGTGCCAACCCAGCAATAGAAAACCACGTTTGACATCGCCAAAGTATGGAGAGAGTAGTATTGATAGTTTATACACAGCTAAGAGCCGAGGTGGCACACAATCTAGATATCAGACGGTCGATGCTATGCTTATCCTTACCAAAAATAGTGTTAATTTTTTGCCAAATCATAGGCTTTTGCGGGACACGCATAGCATGCAACTATACAAGCACAACATGTTTCACTTCTGTCGGCCGCGCCACGATGACAACATTTCTGTTTGTTTGTTTGTTTGTTTGCGGCATCGTCACGCTTGATACAACTTGTTGGGTGTTTAGTTTGGTGACGAGAAGCTTCTTCGATACAAGAAATCATTTCCTGAACTAACTTTGGTGCATCTTCCAGCTCACGGCTTACTATAAAAACACAGAACAATATTATATCCTCCAATTCAGACCTCCCTCTCATATCTTCCCTTGTTTGATCCCTTAGACCATCCACTACGTTGCTCAAAAGCGAACCATAGAGACCTATGATTCGGTTCCTCACATAGCAGGGCATCGATGCAGAGACTAAAAAAGCGGATCGATTGTTTGGTTCGCTTCTTTTCTAACGCAGCCAAGCTGAGCGGGGCAAGCTGAGTGCAAAGGTGCATGCTCGTGAGGGAGAAGAGCAGTACATGCATCATAGAAAAGAGTTTTTTTACTTAGGTTCCATTGTTGCATGCAACTGATGCTACACATAGCAGATAAATCAAAGCGATTCCTACTTCTGGTAATATTTTCTTTGGTTCGAACCCACATAGTGGATGGTCTTAGTGTCAGGTAAAAATATCTCTGTCGGCATTTCCAAGGTCTTGACGTTACAAACAAGAACAAACATTAACTTTCCTGAAATCACAAACGACATAACAGTTCATACTGCTATAATCACATTAAGAGCTCTTTTGATTCGTAGGATTTTCATAACGCGAGAATAGGAAAAACGTAGGATTGGAGTGGCACGTCTTCTTCAATCCTATAGTAATTGGAAACTACAGGATTTTAGATCCATGAGTGTTTGATTGCATAGGAAAACTAAAGGAATTGAAAAAAGAGCTTGGAGTGGAGGAAAATTTTCCTTCAAAATAGAGTGAAAATGAATCCTTTTTAGGAATTACAAAAGATTGTAATCTTTTGAATCAAACGACCTTTGTAGGAAAACATTGTAAGGCAAAAAAATCTACACAGTTCTTTTTAATCAAATGAGCCCTAATTTCCAGTCGCGTGGCTTCACCATAAACTCAAAAGCACTTCCTGTCTTCTTTTTAACGGGGAAGAGGCCCGAAGGCCCCAGAAGCTTTCATTAATCGGCGGGTAAACTTACATACAGGCCCCTGGCAGATTGAAGAAATACCACAAGGCCCAGAAACTTTACAAGAAAGACCTTAGAATAGAAAGTAAAATCTCGATCAGGCCCTTCTTCTCCGCCGCGACTGCTCTGGTTGCTTGACCTCGATTCATGGCCGCCGTCAACAACACCGGGGACTACGCCACTTGGGTCGCCGTCGGCGATGAACGCCATGCTGAGATCGAAAATCCTCCGATTTGGCATCTTGGCCTGGAGGAAGAAAGAACTGCAGTGCCTTCCACACACCGCAGCGCGGAGAGGCCTCCGTCGGCCACAAATCGCTCCGGCTAACTTGTCCTTCGCGTGTCTTCTCCGCAAACGAGCACCATCTTCAATTCCCCGAGCCGCACCATCCAGCTGAGCCTCTGCTCTATCGCCACCATGGCGACCCGAAGCAGAAGGCAAAGAAGACAGCGCCGCTATGCACGAACCAAACCCCCAAGAAGAGGGTTCTTCGAGCTTATTCAAGCACGTACCCTCGGATTCCCTCCCCCACCGCGCCCACCACCATGGAAGGACACCGGACAGGAGCTTCTCCAGGTCGTGGTCGCCGCTCGGAGACGACCCGACCAGGCACCTAAAAGGGAAAGACGACATATGCCAAAACGCCACAAAGGGCCAAGCTGCAGTAAAACAAACCCTAGATCTACTATCTACAGACGTGCCACGAGCTCTTCTCCCATCTCTACTCTGGCCGGCAGCGCCGTTGGAGCAGATCCGGGGACGGCCCAGGCGGCGGTGTACACGAGCGACTCTCAAGGGGCTGTGTTAAGAGAGAGAGGCGAAAAAGTGGCCGGCGTATGATGGGTACAGCAGCACTTCCTGTCTTCACCGAGAGGGAACCAACGTACTATCATCCATGACAAAGTGGCAACAACAAACAGGAGCACTTTTTGATTAGCTGCACGGTATGGGATATTGTTGGATTCTGTAGTTCTGTCACAGCCCTACGACATGGCACGGGCATGGAGGAGATAAGAGTGACATTAATGGAGCGCAGAGATAAGCGCGCAAATTGTATGTTGCTTCCCTTGGCTGATGGAGCTGTACAGCCGACGTCAAATCCTGGTGGACATATCATTCCTGGTTGGCTGAATCCATGACTTAAAACATTTGGTAAATTGGTCGACGTCTTAGCAACAAGCCGCAGAATAAGAACTGTTCTTTGAGCAATTAAGAAAACCAGAAACCAAGGGGCGAGCTTCTGCTGTTCTGCATCGAAGGCGCGCGGAGGCAAAATCTTCCACAACGATGTCAACTCTTACAGACGGATCTCACAAGACTGCTCTATTTACATCATCACATAACATGAACGAATGAAACAGATTTAGAAGGACAAGCTGCACTCGTCGACGAGGCAGTCGTCGTCGAAGCTCCAGAGGCCCACCGCCGCGTCGGCGTTGCTTTGCACGGCGTCCGCGCTGAACAGGCTGTCGAGGGTCTCGTAGGCATCGCCGTTGAAGAGGGCGAACTGGTTGTCGAAGAGGACAGTGTCGAACAGCGCGTCCGAGTCGGAGTCAGAGGCCCAGGCCGGCATGCCATCATCGGTGTCCTCCGTCCTTTGCCGCTTGGCGAGCTGCTCGATCTCAAACTCCGTGGCGGGCACGATGGGGTGCGCCGCGGCCTCGTCGAACGCGGACATGCCCTGCCACGAGAAGTCCGGCAGGGCGCCGCTGGACTCGGAGCGCTCGCTCGCCTCGGCTTCGTGGTTGAAGCAGGACGCCGCGTGCACGGCGGCGTCCTCTTCCTCTTCGTCGATGAGGAAGACGATCGGTGCTGCCTTGGCAGCGGGAGCCGCGTCGGCGCCGGGGCGGCCCCGCTTGCGGTCGCTAGGAGCGACGGTCGCGGAGGGGAAGTTGAGCCTGGCGTTGGAGCCGCGGATGCCGCGCGCGGCGTCGTCGTAGGCGAGCGCCGCGGCCTCCGCGGATGGGAAGGTGCCGAGCCAAACCCGGACGCCCTTGACGGGGTCACGGATCTCGGCTGCCCACTTGCCGCACGGACGGCGGCGCACGCCCCTGTACTGCGCCGGCTTGCTGCATCGCCCCGGTGCCGCCTGCCGCTGCTGCCCTCCTGCCCTCTTGCCGGTGCCCGACGGCTTCTTGGAAGAAGCGCGGAACGCGAACGGCTTGGTCTCGTCCACCACGTCCTCGTCCTCTATCACGATGACGATCACGTCATCCTCGTCCTCGGAGTCGTCGTGGAACTCCCGGAACGCCGCCTCGAAGTCGTCGTTCCCGGCCCTCCGCTGCTTGGCTCCCTCGCCCTGGGGCCAGAGGTGGGCCGCCGTGACGCGCCGCGCCGGCGCGCTGGGAATGAGCTCGGCAAGGATTGCGCCACCACACATCTTTGCTTGCTAGCTCTGCGTTGCTGTTCAATCTTGGCTAGTGCTTTGCGTGCTTGGTTGAGGAATCAGGGATGGGGTTGCGGCGCTCTTAAGTAGCAGAGGAGACGGTGTAATTAGTGGTGTAGATAGGCTCCGAAATTCGCGGGAAGGATAATGCCGAGTCGTTGTCTGTGGCGACAACTTGGCTCAGCTCAGACGCGGAGAGGTGCACCGCATCTCCGTCTTCCTCCGCCCTTCCCTTCTCCGATCAAACCAGAGAGACCCTTCGATCAACCGTGCTGCCGCGTAAACGCGCCTACGGACGGCCAAGGCCGTGTTTGGCTGTATCCGTAACCCAACTCAACCTGCCCCTGAGAAAAGTGACAGCAGTCATGTTGTGCAACTCATTTGGGTGTCTACATATCGTTTTTCTTTTTTCCTATTTATTTCTCATTTTCATGTTTGGTTGGCCGCATTCCATCACTGATTGCATGTGGACACGAGGTACTCTTAGCTCGTAGTCTAGGTTACATCATTACATGGTACACTTACCTCACATCTACGCTCGTAAAAAATTTGTGTGTGTGACACCCGATGAGGCTGGTGAGTGGAACAACGGAGTGGCGCAACGGCGTGATGTGGCGAAGGTCACGACAACCGCTGCACCGATGTAGGCGAAGTTTGAAGCGTCAGCAAACACGACCATAACCTTGAACTGTTTCAACGAGCAAACTGTAAAAACCTACCTATATATAAACTACAAGATCTACTTACATATCCGTCGAAACGAAAAAAGTTATAACACGAAAATTGTGCGAAACGGCGAGATCGATCATACTCGTGAAAAGAAATCTCAAACGGTCGACCGATTGTGACGAATTTGATAAAATTCATCTATAAATGATGCAAACTTTGGTCCAAATTAAGCTAATGTACACAAAACTCGAAACGGATCACGGGAATAAAAGCTACTCGGCGACACACATATTTATATTTTGTGTTCAAAATATTTCAAATCAAAATATATTTGCGTATACTAGAGCGAATTATACGAAGCAGTATAAAGAAAGTTAGGAAAAGATTACCTACTGTCACACATCCCACGTGGGATCGCTCGTGTGAGGGGAGAGGCACGAGTGACTCTCCTCATCTTGGCGAAGAAACGGGGCACTGACTAATTTAATAATTTAAGATTCGTGCGTATCTAAATGGCCAAAAATTACATGCGCATGTCTGATAACTTAGTGTGCTACCAAACACGCCCAATCGAACATCTGTGTGGCCACGCACGAATGATACCCAAACCTCCCATGGCAGGCACGCGTCCTAGTTTGCGGGAAAGGCTGTATTGTCAAGTGGGGGTGGAGTGGCTGGGTCTCTCGGTCAGTTTAACCAGGCTCTTGGAGTTTTGTATCTCTTGAATCTATCAACTTGAAAAAAAAAACCTTGACCATTTTCATAAACTTCTTCGCTGCCAGTAAGTGTTAGATATTAGCTAGTTGTACTAATGCGAATATGCGATGCACTTCGGCCACTAACTATGAGCAGAGAGGGGAAACGATTTCATTGACCTGGTAATTAAACATGAGTTTGACCTTGAGCCGGTAGCCCGGTACAGTGCATTTCAAAGGGAGTACCACGTCCACCTTCTACAATTATAAACACACCATTTTGCAGGTGAGCAGCAAAAAGCCAAAATGGTGTTTACCAAAACCAAGCGTTAAGACACAACCTAGAATCAGACAGCATATATATATGATAAATATGCTTGTGAATCACTAAAGACTTATCATTCACCCTTTTATGCTCATGTCGTCGGGATTTGCAAAATTTCCATCTGGGAAATTAGGACCATCAAAAATCATATTACAATTTCTTAAAGATCTAGAAACAGCATGTAAATAATTTATAATTTACATATAAATAACAAATGTATCGATTCCCTGTAATATAACGAATTTGACATTGAAAATTTAAATGCTTGTAGAATGCATCATTGACTACACCTAAAAATCGACTTTTAAAAACTTATAAATATAATTTTAATTTTTTTAACTCGGCATCCAAAGTGACTCGCGTAGAAGGTGTGTACCCAGCAATACAAAACCACGTTTGATAGCGTCAGTGTATTAATAGAGCGGCATTGGTACTGTGCAGACAGCTAAGAGCCGTGGTGGCATCCAGTCTAATAGTATATATACGATTACGATCGATGATCCGCATATCCCTACCATAGTGTTGAAATTTTTGGCCAAATCGCAGGCTTTTGCTGGACAGGTAGCATGCATACTATACAAATACAAGCACAATATGTTTTACTTTTGTCGCCCGCGCTACGATGACAACATTCTTATTTGTTCGCGGCGTCGTCGTCACCGCTGATGCAAATTGTTGGGTGCTTCCTTTGGTGACCAGAAGCTTCTTCCATCAAAGAAATCATCTCTTTAACAAGTTGTGTGCATCTTCCAGCTCATGGGTTCCTATAAAATCACATAATAATATTATATCTCCTGCCATTTAGAACTGCCTCTCATATCTTTTTATGCATGGCCCACACGTGGCAAACGTGTTCGATCTTCTCCTTGTTCGACCCCTCCTTGCGGCATAGCCTAAAAATGTCACGCTGAGAACTAGTTTGGTGCTTCGTCGACCTCAAATAGAGAGGAGGCGGGGCCTTTAGTCGGCGACGGCGACGATGCGGCTGGTTGGGTGCGGCAACGAAGAATTGAGCGAGCCAGAGCCATCGACGACACGACTGACCGCACGTCAGCAGAGGTGGTGGAGGCGAGTGCGAAACTTATGTTGAAGGTGGGGGTGTGCCGGTGTCGGAGAAGATCAGCCTCTCGCCGGATTTAGAGGGATTTCCGGGCATGTCGTCGGAGAAGTTCAAGCCTCTCTAATTCGCTATCTCGTGAGAGAGACAACGACCACACCATAATCCATATCATATATCAATCAAAAACACAGTTCGTGGCTTCACCGTAACAGTTTTGCTGCTATCAAAACTACAGAGCACTCTTCCTGTCTTCACCGAGAGGGAATGAATGCATCATCCATGATAAAGTGACAACGACGAACACGCGCACTTTTGATTAGGAAAAAGTCCAAAACAAACCTTGAATTCGTAGGCAAAAGCTAAATCGAACCCTGAACTTGCAATCCCTGAAATCGGCACACTGAACTTGCAATCCCTGAAATCGGCACACTGAACTCTGCAATCCCGATCATTTTAAACCCTAGACCGGTTTACTCATAAAAAATAAAAAAAATCGTAAATTCAATATTACACTGCTCTCACTGACAAACAAGGCCCACTTGTCATCCAATTAAAAAGATGTAGAAAGAAAAGAAAAAAAGAAAATAGGTCAACGTCGTGTCCGCGCCTGCGCCGTGGCCGCCATGGCCAGAGCTCGTCTGCGCCCGCGCCTGGTCGAAGCGCGTCTGCGCCATGGCCGCCCGTGCCTGTAGCTCGCGCCGGCCAAGCGGGGCATGGCGCGGCGGTGCGTCGCCGGAGCGAGGCCGCAGAGCAGCGGCCCGATGCGGACGACCAGGAGAGCGAGGAGGCGTGCGTCAGGGGCGAGGCGGGGCACGGCCGTGCGTCGCCGGAGCGGGGACGCAGAGCGGCGGCCCGACGCGAATGACCAGGCAGGCGAGGCGGCCGCGTCAGGGGCAAGGCAGCGCGCGGCGCGGCGGTGCATTGCCAGAGCGGGGCGGCAGAGCAGCCGTTGACATTGACGGACAGGCAGGCGAGGCGGTGGGCATCAGTGGCGAGGCGGCGCGCGTGAGGGGCGAGGTGGGGCGGCGACGGTGCGCACGGCGGCCGGCATCCGTCCCCTCCCTCCCGGTATCACAGATTTAGAAAACAAAAATGATTTTTTTTTATTATGACATGTGGGTCCCACATGTCAGTGACACTACCTGCAATCCCGGTCAGGATTATTGCTTTCCCGGTGTGCCAAACATGCATAGGGTTCAAAATGATCGGGATTGCAGAATTCAGAGTGCCGATTTCAGGGATTGTAAGTTCAGGGTTCGATTTAGCTTTTGTCTATGAGTTCGAGGTTTGTTTTGGACTTTTTCGTTTTGATTAGCTGCAATGTATTGTATGGGATATTGCTGTCACAGCACTGCGACATGGCACGGGCATGGAGGAGATCAGAGTGTAGTGCTGAAGTTAATGGATGGGGCAGTGATAAGCCTGCAATTAATTTTTGTTGCTTCCTTTGGCTGATGCAGCTGTACTCTATAAATTCCGTGACTTGAACATCTACTATATACTAAAATCAAAATAAGTATGTCTAATAAAGCCACCACGTTAATCCACATCATCTAAATTAAATTATTATTTTTAGATAAAGGGAGTTTTATTACTTAAGATGTTTAAGCATTACACCCAGCCTCTGCATAACTAAGATGCACACAGCCGTATCAAGTCTGAAGTACTGAAATAAAAAAAAGACGAATTACATATCATAATGAGAAATTGTAAAAATGCCTATGGTGGAGGAGGGCCGATCCGCAAATTATGCTACCATCCATGTCGGGATAAAAAGTCTCTCGCCGTATCTAAATTAATTATAGCAGTTAGATCTAAAATATGTGGCTCAGATTTTATGAAAAGTTAGTACTTACGTAACAAGTTTGACACGTTTTATGTTGTGTTAACACGTATACCACAAGACCTAGATGTGTAATGAGAATCGTATTACCATGCAAAAAAAATGTGTGTCTATTTAAAAAATCAACCGTGTACGATACTAATACCTGGCTGGAACGTGTTGGCTGAAAGCGAAAGAAAAAACTTGCGATACTACAGCTTGGCTGGAACGTGGCTGAAAGCCAAAAAAAAAAAAAAGAGTGGCTTGAACGTGGTGGAAAGTGTACGAGACTAGCTACGACGAAACATGATATGAGCAAGCAACAAAAATAAAAACGTGGTGCCAAAGGATTAGAGCTGACTCGGATATGAACTGTTTAGAAAAAAACAAACTCATCGGTACGTACTTCCTTTTCTCTGGTTTATTTAGGCTGCGTTATGAATTTAGTCAGAATCAAATTTTGTAAAGTTTGATAAAGAAAAGTAGCGATAAAAATTAGATCTGCTAGAATATGGACAATTTAGGAAAAAAATAAACTGATCAATACGTACTTCATCTCCGCTTTATTTCGCCCACGTTATAAATTTAGTCACAATCATATTTTGTAAGTTTTGATCAAAGATGTACAATAAATATCCGCATTTATAATACCAAATTTTATAACATGAAAATATATTTTATGATGATTCTAATATAAAGATTTTATTGGTCAAATTTATAAGATTGATTTGCTAAACCCCGAAGGCGGGGTAATTGTGAATGGAGGGAGATGTTTCTATGATTGAGTACACATAATTTCTAAAACAATTTAACTACCATCATACCAACACACTCTCAAAAAGCTTGCATAATTCCCGAGTCATGAAATTTTGAAATAATGAAGTCACGACATTAGTTGCACTATGCTCATTGCTACTATAATTGAGTACGCATAGATGGAAATTTTATTCAACTAACATGAGATCATCTCGCAAAAGACCTAACAAAGTTCAGAGTCATGAAATTTTAATATTAATGAAGTCACAACATTAGTTGCATTGTCAACTGACGTCCCTCACACCAAGAAACTTGGCTGCTTAATCATATACACACATAGATGAGTCAACACATATTTTTGCGAGGATGAGAATGTCTTTCTACTAAAGGAATATTTTTATTTAATGAGTCACAAAGCATACCAACCTTCAAAATTGATGAAGATACAACATTAGTCGACACACCTTAGACGGGAACGCCCCTTACACTATAAAATATTTTGGCTGAATGATGCAAATAGGGCTAAGTCACCACAATTTTCGATTTATATGTTTCATTTAGTATCCACACGATGTTTCAATACTTTTTTTAATCCGAGGAGCTGAAAAAGTATACAGTTAGTTCTTATGAACAGTTTGGCCGATATTCCTTTGTTTGTATAGTAGACATATTTGGACTATTGTATGTGTCTTTATCTCATGTAACAAACTCAACATAAAAACCAGATGGCATTCCAATTGCACAATTGATTAAGAGTAATGAACTATGCTATTTAAGCCGCGTAGTCATTTGCATAACACTGAAAATACAACGACCGGGTGTGTAGAACCATTGAACGAAGATCATGATAAGTTAAGAGTCTGGAAAATTTAGAGTCTTACTTCTCTAACTTTTCTTAGTAATGTATACACATATTAACGATATACCTAGAGGAAAATAATTTATCTTTAGTAGTACATTCATACAAAATAATGGCCAAAGTTTAGCACATCATGTTTCGAAAATATTGCCTATTGTGACATGAAGTGTGTAAATGAGAGGAAGAAACATTGGACCATGATAATTCACACCAGTTAATGTTACCTACCTATTAAGGAGGATATATTGTTTTATCACTTAATTTTATGAATTGTTGGCCGATAATGCTTGGTTTGTACGGTTCACATATATGGGCTATTGTATGTGTCTTTCTCTCACGTAACAAAATCAACATAAGAGCACATTTCATTCCAGTTGCTGATGCATGTAAAATGCATACATGAACTTTGCATTATATTACTTATATTTCAATCATATTTGCATCATATAAGGGTTATATCATTGTTTTATATTGATTTTGGGAATATTTCACAAGTTCCCTATTTTTCTGGAATTAACCCTGCACAGGCAGAAAACCCTATTTTCTATATTTTGATGTTTCAGAGACCCAAACGACGTCCAAATGACCTGAAAATTTACGAGCATCAGTTTTTGGAAGGAACAAAGCGTAGGAGCGAAGGAAGCGAACAAACGGAGGCCCGAGGGCCAAGATAGGTGGCCCACGCGGCTAGATTCCTTGGCCGCGTGGGACCCCTCATCTGAGCCCTCGAGGCTCTGTTGCCGTCGATCTTTTTTCCAGAAGCTTCGTCTTGACCTAAAACCAACTATAAAAATAGTCCCCGACGCCCTTCGGAAAGGAGCGCCGCAGAAACACAGAAACCACGAAACAGAGACCTGGAGTTGCAGATTGGAGGAGGAAAACTCTGGCGGGGCGCTGCCGGAGAGGTCTCCACCTTCTCCAATGACTTCTCCACCGTATCCATGATGAAGAGGGAGTAGTCCACCCCTGGACTATGGGTTTGTGGAAGTAACTTATGTATCTCCTCTCTCTTGAGCTTCACTAATTAGCACCGTATGAGCTGCCGAACATGATTACGGTCATCTATGTAATACCTTTGTGGTGGATCTTTTTATGAGTTAATATATGTTTGAGATTGCAATTGTTTTGTTTCAGTTATGAAAGTAGATGCATATTATGTACCCCGTTCTTGTTTACTTGTTTTGATCAAGCATGTGTATGAGAGCGTGTGAGGGGGAATGTGTGCATTAGATGGAGTAACGGGGGGTGGCTAGTGCGGTGAACGTGACAGAAGTTCCGCGATCCACTTGGGTACTTTACCTTACTGACAAGGGTATACACCTCGGGTACCCTACCGTGAGGGTACCTGGTGCACATGACGACTAAGGCCCAATAAGCGAAGAGCCAACTCGAAGCCCAAGACAAGAGGCCCAACAAGATAGAGTACCCTCCAAGATTAGGCATAGGCATAGTCGGTTTATATTTTCCTTACGTGTAAACTAGGTCGGTTACAAACTCCCGAGACCCAGCCTATTTAAAGGCTGGGAGGGGTGCCGATCTAGGACCAAGCCATACTCGAACCACCAAAAGCCCTAGCGAGATCGACATCTCGCCGGAGCTCCCTTGTAATCGCATAATCTCACACAATCAATACCAGACAAGCAGGAAGTAGGGTCTTTACCTCCACCCGAGGGGCCTGAACCTGGGTAAATCTTTGCCTCTGCTTGTCAGCCGACGAAACTACCAGTACTACCACGTTCTCTCCCCATAATCTCAACCCTAGGTCCTTAACCATGGGATTTGATGAGTTACCCTCGTCAATTGGCGCCGTCTGTGGGAAAGAATAGTGCTGGACTCACGGTTTCTTCGGTTCCATCGGAAAACGGCGACTCGCCGATCGGATCTACAAACGGCAACTCGCCGGCTGCATCAACAAACCAGAACTCGCCGACTCGGGCACACACGGCAACTCGCCGACTCACTCGACAAACGGCAGCACGCCAGCTTCACCTGCAAAAAGCACATCAGATCCTCTGATGGATTTCGAGCCACACTCGCCAGAATTCCAGGAGACCTTCTCCGATCTCGAGTCAGGTTTGGGTTTAACCGTTGGTTCGTTCAATTTTTTCGTCAACAAGCTTGGTGTGCAGGACTTGACAGATCCACGCCAACTCGCGACTTCCGCACCCGAGGCTCCATCGGTTGCGGCTCCTTCGACTGCGGATCCATCAACTGCGTCCATACCATCGTCGATCCTCCAAGCTTGCTCGTCTGCAACAACCATGTCGACTCGAGAGATGAACGAGCTCATTGAAGAACTCCAAGGGAGGAGGCCGAATCAGCATACCGCACAAACGATCCCGAGCTCGATCTCCCACTCGAGGATAGTTTCGACTGCGGGATCTCCCTCAGCGACTTCGACGAGCCCGAAACTCATATCGACAACCACGTCGACTCCGAGATCTGCACCAACAACAACCTCGACTTCGAGATTCATAACAACTTCGCCGACGCCGAGATGAGCATAGGCGATGAAGGCATCGACTGCGAGATCCGTCCAGACGGACCACTCGACGGGCATATCGACTCCGACATGAGCCTTGATGAAGACGTCGAGTCCATGACGGGACTCGAAAACACATACACATACCCTCGGGTGATACCCCAGCAGGTCTACGTTGCCATCGCCGCAGAATCATCAGATGCTGCGGCCAGTCGCAGGCCTACAGAATTCCCGTGCACAGTTACTATGCCGGACGGAGTCACAACTCTCACAATCACTGCTGAGATGGCAGCAAAAGCAGATAAAGTCATCAAGGAGTGCACAATGATGCCAGCAGACGCAACACGAAGAGATGTTGACCTTCCAGTACTTCAACTGGCAGGAATCACTTCGACTGCGGCAGGTCAGAGCAACACTCGAAGAACGTAAAAAGCAAGCTAGCTTGTCGAGTGCGCGAAGAAGACAGCTCTCCCTGAGCTCCACCGGGCGAGCAGACACAAGACCCAGATCAAGGCTGTCACACCTCTCACCGGATGAGAGGGCGGCACTCACCCGCAACTTAGGCAACTCTTCATGACATACGACGAGAGGGAGTGCCAGTACCCAAAACAGCTGCGGGTGCTCTCTTTACCGCTGCAGCATACCTAGAGGCAATCAAGCCTCCAGCTGATGACCCCAATGCAAAACTACATCGCCAACAGATCAAATCACTCGCCTTAGCGCGAAGGCCATACGCCAAATCCCAAAACTCCAGGAGGGAGTCGAGATCGTGCCATAGTTGACACGCGTCGTGAAGAGCACAATCGCAGTGGTCGTCGCCACCACTCGAAGGAAAGAAGCGGCTCGCGTAGGCGCAGGTCCAGGAGCAGATCACGCAGATCTTACAGTAGCGACTCATACTCTGATCGAGAGCCTGAGCCACATGGAGCTCTGTGCTTCACTCGACGCGTCCGCGAGACACGGATGCCCAAAGGGTTCAAACTCACATCTGAACAGCCCAAGTACACGGGTCGACAGGAACCTTCGGGTGGCTGGAAGACTACAGGCTGGCTGTCGCGTGCCAGCGAGGCACAAACACCACAGCCATGCAATACATACGACTCATGCTCGAAGGCACAGCCCGCGACTGGCTCAAGGCTCTACCTCCATCAACATACGACTCGTGGGATCACTTCCGCACTGACTTCATCAAAAACTTCGAGCCTCTATGTGAGCGCCCAAAAACATTCGAGGAGCTGCGAGCTTGCGTTCAACGGTCAGACGAAACGTTGAGGTCATACATCAGACGATGGACTGAGATACGCAACTCAGTCGGAGTAATTTCAGAAGATATGGCCATGGACTTTCATAATGGGCCTCGCCAGGCGGGACTTCAAAGAAGCACTTGGTCGCAAAAAGCCAACCTCTGTGGCTAACCTCTTGATGATCGCGACTGAGTGGGCAGACGGAGAAGACATGGCGCGCACCACACGCGGGTCCTCACCCCGTGACAATCATGAAAGCGGCAGTCGAAGCCGCAGAGACTCATACAGAGACGACCGAAGGCGCAAGCGTTCAAAACGTCACTACGACGATGACAGACCCGAATTCATGGCGGCTGGGTTCTCCACACCCCGCAACAAACAAGACAGAAGCGACCGGCGGTCAGAAGATCGACGGGACAGTCGAGATGATCGCCGGGACAGTCGAGACCGCGGCCAACGCAGTGATAGCTACAAAGGAAAGACTGGCGCAAGTCACGATCCGGGCACAATCCGAGCGATCATTCGAAGAAAAGATGGATGCTGATTGCAGATTCCACCTGTACAAGGGGGAAGACGGAAAACTGCGCTCCAATCACTCGATGAGAAACTGCAGAGAATTCGACCAAATGGCGACTGATTACATAAATCTCAGAAAGGCAACAGCCGCACACGCACCCGCGCCTGCACCTGTGCCTCAGCCAAACAACGTGCCCGTCTGATGGCACCACCTCCACCACCACAGCCTGCCGCAGGCGGAAATCTCGCGGGTGCCATACAGCCCGTACCTCGGGTGGACGAACCTCAGTACCCTCCGCCCCAAGGGCAGATGTACATGATACAGAAAGGTCGCCCTTCCAACAGGGAGCAAAAACTTCGCACTCGACAAGTAAACATGGCGGTCATGTCACCTCCTGCTGTAACTGAATTCTTGAAGGGTTCCGAAACCGCAATAAGCTTCAGCAGAGAGGACCACCCACCATCGGTCGTTCGTCCAGGGCACTCTGCTCTGGTACTCGACGCACAAATTGGAGGCTACGCCATGTCCAAGGTCTTCATGGATGGTGGCAGCGGCATAAACATCATCTTCGCAGATACGCTCCGCAAAATGAACAGGTCAGTCGAAAACCTGCCAAGATCTTCAAATACCTTTCACGGTATCGTCCCAGGCAAAGCAATAAGCCCAGAAGGCACCATACAACTCGACGTAACGTTCGGGGACAAGAACCACTTCAGGACAGAGTCGATTGAGTTCGAAGTTGTCGACTGGAAGTCACAATACCATGCATACTTGGACGCCCGACGTTCGCTCGATTCATGGCGGTTCCACACTATGCATACCTCCAGCTGAAGATGCCTGGACCAAAAGGAGTAATCACAGTCAAAGGAAACTTCCAAAAGTCGACTCTTGCGACCGAGAGTTTAGCAAAATCTCTGAGATGTTCGGCATGGAAGCAACACTCGCCGATCTAGCGGTCTCCAACGATCGAACACTTATGCCGGAGCACAAGAAGGTGGCAGTCGACAGAGCATTCAATGCCACCAATGACACAAGGTCGCATCAGGTGCACCCGACTGACCCGACCAAGACAGTCAATGTCTCGTCGAGTCTGCCTATCGCATAGGAAAGCGCGCTCGTCGAATTCCTCCGTGAGAACTGGGATATATTTGCGTGGTGTCCAGCCGACATGCCAGGTATTCCCAGGGAATTCGCCGAGCACTCTCTCCAATTATTTCCAGATGCTAAACCAGTCAAGCAAACAATGCGCCGCATATCCGGCCCGAAAAGAACCGCAGTCGAAGCCGAAGTCGACAGACTACTCGCAGCAGGTTTCATCAGAGAAATCAAGAAATCACAATGGGTGGCCAACCCCGTACTCGTAGAGAAGAAGAACACAGATATCCTTCGGATGTGCGTAGATTTCACAGCACTCAATAAATGTTGTCCAAAGGATCACTTTCCACTACCTCGAATCGACCAGATCGTCGACTCCACCGCCGGGTGCGCTCGCTTGTCCTTCCTGGATGCTTACTCGGGTTACCACCAGATAAGGATGAAGGAGAGGATGAAGAGAAAACGGCGTTCATAACCCCACTCGGGGTCTACTGCTACACAACAATGCCTTTCGGGCTCAAGAACGCAGGCGCAACCTACCAGCGCATGATGCAAGACTGCCTCAAGAAGCAAATTGGGCGAAACGTCCAGGTCTACGTAGATGACATCGTCATCACAACAAGGGAGGAAAACACACTACTCGATGACTTGCGAGAGACGTTCGCAAACCTCAAACGCTTCCACATCAAGCTCAACCCGAAGAAGTGCACGTTCGGCGTGCCAGCCGGGCAACTCCTCGGGTATCTAGTCTCAGCTCGAGGAATCGAGGCAGACCCGGAGAAAATGCAAAGGCCTTCAAAGCTCCATGACGTGCAAAAGTTGGCGGGTCGAGTAGCAGCACTCAGTCGATTCATCAGCAAGCTAGGCGAAAAAGCACTCCCGTTCTATCGACTGATGAAGAAAGCAGACAAATTCGAGTGGACGCCAGAAGCCGAAGCAGCCTTCACGGACCTCAAGCGAGTCCTCACAAGCCCTCCAATCCTCGTCGCACCAAGGGAACGCGAGCCACTGTACCTATATGTCTCTGCAACTAACAGGGTGGTGAGCACCGTACTGGTAGTCGAACGAAGGGAGGAGGGACACGCCCAAAGCATACAACCCAGTCTATTACTTGAGTGAAGTGCTCTCCATATCAAAGCAGCGGTACCCGCACTATCAAAAGCTGGCCTACGCCGTGTTCATGTCCTCAAGGAAGCTGACGCATTACTTCTCCGAGCACCCGATCACTGTAATCAGCACCTCAGGGATCGGGGACATCCTCACAAACCCCAACGCAACTGGGCGAGTCGCAAAATGGCTCATCGAGCTAGCACCGAGATATCAAGTATGATTACCCGAAGGCCATCAAAGCACAAGTCTTACCTGACTTCCACACCGAGTGGATCGAAGCTCATTGCCAGGAGCACCAGATGTGTCCAACTCATGGACTATGTACTTTGACGGCTCAAAGAAGAACGAAGGCGCAGGCGCAGGTGTCATCCTCATATCACCAAAAGGCGACAAGCTCGCTATATCCTGCAAATGGGATTCGAGTTCCCATCCAATAACGAAGCAGAGTATGAGGCCCTGATCCATGGCATGAGGATGGCCAAAGCCCTCGGGTGCACTCGACTGATGATCTACGGTGACTCGAATCTTGTGGTGCAGCAAACAATGAAGGCCTGCGACGCAATCGCAGATAACATGATCGCCTACCGTGACCTGTACAACCTCATGGAGGGCAGCTTCGAAGGCTGCGAGTTGCGGCACATAGGGCGTGAGAGCAATGAAGAAGCAGATAAGCTAGCCAACATTGGAGCGACCAAAGCACCAGTTCCACCTGGTGTCTTCTTCGAGCGCATCGAGCACAGGTCCATCAAGAAAAAACGAGCATCTCCTACATCAGCCGCAGCAGCCAAGAGCAAAGCACCTAGCACAGAGGACCCGCCAGTCGAGGTACTCCTCATCGAGCCAACTTGGACTCAACCTTTCCTCGCATACATACTCCGCGGCGAGGTACCTGAAGACATAACAGAGTCAAGACGTGTCACTCGACGATCTAAAGCATACACCGTCATCAACGGCGAACTATACAAGCGCAGCGTATCAGGTATGTTCCAACGTTGCATAGCATTTGAAGATGGCCAAGCCATCCTTCGTGATATTCATGCAGGTACCTGCGGGCATCATGCCAGCAGTCGATCACTCGTAGCCAAAGCCTTTCGCGCAGGCTTCTACTGGCCCACAGCACTCAAAGACGCGGAGGACATAGTCAAAAGGTGCATCGGCTGTCAAAAATTCGCCACAAAGCCGCACGCACCCGCATCGGCGTTGAAGACAATACCATTGGCCTGGCCCTTCGCCCAGTGGGGGCTCGATATGGTCGGGCCACTCAAAAAATCCTCCCATGGAGGGCATACTCACCTTCTGGTGGCGGTCGACAAGTTCACCAAGTGGATTGAAGCAGTCCCTATCACAAGTTCGACTGCCACTACAGCAGTCAATTTCATAAAATCCATCATATACCGCTTCGGCGTGCCAAGCAGTATCATCACTGATAACGGTACAAACTTCACGGCTGAAGAGTTCCGAATTTCTGCAAAGAGCAAGATATCGCGCTCAACTATGCATCCGTGGCACACCCGCAGTCCAATGGCCAAGTCGAAAAAGCCAATGGACTTGTGACGAGCGGAATCAAGAAACGCCTCCTGGTGCCACTCAAAAGGGCGCGGGTGCTTGGGTCGAAGAACTTCCATCTGTGCTATGGAGCCTACGCACAACTCCAATGCTTCAACACAATTCACCCCATTTTTCATGGTCTACGGCGCAGAGGCAATCCTGCCATCAGATGTAAGATTCAATGCACCAAGAGTCGAGCATACAAAAGAAGATGCAGATGAAGCACTCGAAGATGCAGTCGACTTGCTCGAAGAAGCACGCAACACGGCGCTAGCACGCACAGCTGTCTATCAGCAAGACCTCCGCAACTACCACAGCCGTCGACTGCGTACCAGGTCCTTCGAGGTTGGCGACCTGGTACTTCGACTGAAGCAAAAGAAGGTGCACAAACTTGCTTCCCATGGGAAGGACCCTTCATCATCACCGAGGTCATTGGTGGTGGAGCATACAGACTGAAGCACGCGAAGACAGGCGAACTCTCGCATAATCCTTGGAACGTTGCGCAGCTGCGCCGTTTCTATGCTTAGATTGCTCAGTCGCACAATGTAATAGGCACATATGTCGGATGGCTGCAGGTTTCAGACGCGCTCTTTTCCTTACCAGGGTACCTACGGGGACTGGAAGGTTTTTAATGAGGCGGCCTGCAGCTTAACATTCAAAAATGGAATATAATCAATGATTCCTCATATTTCTTCCTGCTTACTACTCGCATAACTTGTTCTCACAAAATTAGCCTCACCCGAGTACTCGGGGGCTGCGCTATCTCAAAAGCATGAGCTTTCGCTTCTTCAAACATAATACCTCAGCCGCACTCGAATACTCGGGGGCTGGGTCATAAAAATCATACATAACAAAAGTTGCTCAACCCACTCAATTATTCGGGAGTTGAGCCTAAAAGCATAAGTTGAAGCTTCAAGTACTGCAAAAATTCACAGCCTCACTGAACACTCGGGGGCTGTGCAATTTATGTTCCATACTCTAAAGTATTTCCATCAACCTCACTCGAATGCTCGGGGGCTGGATAGTCATAATTTTACAACAAATTGCTTCATACTCAACAGGCTCGGGGGCTGCGGAGATACGAATACTTAGTTCATAAATACTCACAAGTGTTGCGTTTTACACTCGGGGCCACCCCCTATGCATAAAAACCCTAATCTACAGGTTCATCCTTTGGCTGGGTCCACTTCGCCTCCTCCTTCAGCACCTGATGGATTAGGACCAGTGCATCCACCCGTGTCTCTTTGTAATGATCCTCCATTGGCACAGGACCACCACCTGGTAGGGGTGCGGGACCCATCACAATCTTCTTCAAATCAAGGTGCGGAAGATGCGATCGCACAAAGGCAAGGGCAACGTTAGCCCCGCTAACCAGTTGCTCGCGCACAAATTTCTTGATCGCCTTGCCTTTTCGAAATTTCTTCAGCAATGCAGCAAGGCTCTGTGGTTGCTCATTCAAAGGAAACAAAGTTTCGTGGACTCGAAACAAGCTAACCTGCAGCTCTCCAGTCGAATGGCAGTTCGCCACGCACGATCCAGAAGCTTTACCAGAATGGCACTCCTCGCCCTGTCCGACCAAAAGGGGTGGGCAGCGTATTCCGCGCTACTCGCTTGACCGTCGAGTCGGTCCTGTAGCCGCGCCTCCTCCTTCGACTGGTCAAAACAAACACCTATGGCAAAAATAATGCAAAATTGTTATCCCAGTCGACCTTTGAGTCGAGTCCACAATTCAATTTCCATAAGACTTACATTCAAGCTGTAGGTTCACTTTCTCCAACTCTTCAAGCAAAAAGGCCTCCCGTTCCGTAGTTGGGGATGGCCTCGACTGCAACTCAGCATACGCGTCTTGTGTCTTCTTCAGCTCGCGTGTCACCTCGGAAAGTTTGAGCTGAAGGAAGTCGATGATTTTCTGGTCATTCACGCTACTGACTGAGTGGAGCCGCTCGCACTGGACCAGTCGATGTTCTAGAGGCTCGGGTCTACATCCAGAATAACTCAGAACATAAGAGAAATAGAAGAGACCAAGCAAAAGGCTCGGGGGCTGCGCCTCCCGATAATTGGAGTTCATATTTCACAAAGCACAAGTATGAAGTCTGAAGTTGTTACAGCAAAAGCTAAAATCATAAAAGTCCCTAAAACTAGGCGACGAAGGAGTCACTCGCTAGTCATCGACTTCTTGGAGGAAGCCTTCTTCGCCTGAACCTTGGCTGCCCTATCTTCAACAGTTGTCACAAGATGTTGAGAATACTTTTGGGCAGCCTCCATCCAAGTGCCTAACCCGACGGTTTTGCCGCCAGGCCCCTCGGGAAACTTCGTTGTGACCTTGTCAAAATCTGCCTGACTCCATGCGCGAGCAACATGAGAAAAGTAGTCTGAGCACCACTTACCATTTGCTCGCGACAGAAATCGGTGACGGCAGTTCCCTCGGGCTTGAACAGCTCCACAGTTCTGCAAACGTAGATGGAAGCTCATCATCTGGGAAGAAGCTGCTGTGAAGGGCGCCCAAAGCACTCGCCGCCTTCGTCAGCATCTCCCTGCCCTACTGTTAGCAACTTTGCGACAGCTACACTTTCATCAAGTGAAGCGCCAATGTTTTGCTTGCCAGGGGCAGTAGGGCCGTCCATCACATCTAGCATAGCATGTAATACCATGTTCAGAAGCATAGTAAACAACTCCAAATATCTAAATGCAAGCGCAAAATTGCATACCTGTCAAAGTGGTGCTGGCAGCAGAGAGTCGACCAATTGCCTGGTCTTCCTGACTTCGGCTGCCTTCAGCCTCTTCTCCAGATCAGCAACTCGACGGGTAGCTTTACCCATCTCTTCCGCAGCGGCAGTTGCTGACTCTGCGAGGCACATAAGCATTTCTTCAACATGCTGCAAAAGATGATCACATCAAAAACACTCGAGTGCTCATTACAGGGTACTTACTCTTCGCATCCTCGAGTTGCTGCTGCAAGGTGGCAACTTCCGTCTCCATATGTACGTACTTGGAGCCAGGATTCAGTAGCTCTCGTACAAATGGCTACAACACAATGCGCGACAGTTAGAACAGATTATCAGGTCTATGAACGGGTTTAACGCCCGCTAGTGATTCAACTATGGTACAAAAGCACAAGCTTACGTGATCCAAGAAGGAGGAAGTCGACGCAGGAACGCCTGTCGCTGCTGCCTCCTCCTTGTCAGCCGCAACCTCAGGCTCAGATGGGTAGCCGCGTCCGCAGCAGCCGGAGTCGCAGTGGTGGGGGCTGCTCTGGTGGCAAACTCCGAGCAGTCGACGCCGCACAGCTCTTCTCCATCTGAGGTGGTGGTGGCAAATCCTCATCAGAGGACACACTGTTTCACACATGCAAAGTTAACAACTTGGCAACATTCATAAACCGTCAAAAAAGCACATGCAAATAATACTTACTCTTCAGTAAGGTCGACCATTCGACCAGGTGCAAGCACACCCATGCTCGGGCGCGATCTCTTCGGTGGTCGTGGGGGAAGCGAGCGAATCGGAGGAATCTCGAGTGGCGCCGTCATCGACTCCGTCTCATTCCCCTCCTTTTCCCTGAGTCAGCAGTGTCTTCTTCCTCGCGCGACCGCTTCTGCTTGGCCTGCACCTCAGCATCGCCCTCATCGGCTTCTGGTGTGTGTGCGGTGGCGAGTGAGGTCACCTCATCATCAGAGTCCGCCTCGAGTGGCTCATTGTCCATTACTGGGCCGCTCTCTGGCAAGGGGCATCGACTCATACATTCTGTGTCCCTGCACACATAAACAACAAAGGAATCAACATCACACATGCATAACATACCTTACATATAGTATCGACTGTTACCTCTAGTAGAGGGTTGCTGGTTTCATAAGGAGGCACAGGCGAGTTCATCTCGCAAGGATCTTCGTCAGTCAATTTGGTAAGGCTTCTTACCAACTTCTCCGCTTCCACGTCAGAAAGCTCCACTGCGCGTGAGCGGGTTGGATCAGAAACCCCACTGTATGACCACATAGCATGTGCTCGGGCTCGGAGGGGTTGCACTCGCCTTTGGCAATAGTGGCTAGCAAATGGATGCCCGTAACCTCCCGACCAACAGTGGTCTGAAGCTTTAGCACCTTCTCCATCAGAATGTCAGCCTCTTCGGCTTCGACTCCGGTCGGCTGGGCGATCCAGGATGGCCTCTTCTTCACCAAGGCGTCTGCGTCAAAGGAGGCAACCCGAATGCTTGGGTGCCTATGGTCACATCCTTGATGTAGAACCACTTCTGGCGCCATCCTTGCACAGACTCCAGGAAATTGATCTTGAAGTACTCGACGTCAGGGCGAGTCTGTACTCCAAAACCACCAGGTCCCTTGACGCTGTGCTGGCGCTTGACATTGAAGATACGGCGAAACAGCCCGAAGTGGGGCGCAACGCCCAAGAAGCACTCGCAAAGAACGAAGAAACACGCAATGTGCAAAAGCCCATTGGGCGTAAAATCGTGCAATTGCACTCCATAAACGTGCATCAGTGCACGAAGAAAGTTATGAACAGGGAAGGAGAATCCCATGTTCACAAAATCCACAAAACAGACCCGCTCATTGGGGCCTGGGCGAGGGATTACCTCGGCGCCGGGGATGCGGACCTACGAGGTGTCCTCGGGGATCAGCCCGTCGTTCTGTAGGCCGGTGAGCATCCTCTTGCTGCAGGAGGACTTGGTCCATGCACCCTTGTCCCTTTTCAAACCGCTGGCAGTGGCTCCAGCGGCGCTGTCTGCCGACGCGTTCGCGGCACTCCTGCCCCTCCGGGTGGCAGGCTTCGTGATCGCGGTGGTGGGTGGCAAATGCTTTGCTGTAAGGCTATGGCGATGCGCAAGGAGGAAGAAGAGGCAGCGGCGGAGAGCAAATGGCAAGTAAAAATACTATTTACTTCGCCGCACCCTTTTAACCTCAGCGCAAAAGAATCCGCACCGTGGATGCGAGATCGTGGGCAAGGTAGCAAATCCAGCCGTACACGTGGCAGCCATGGAGAGCAACCGTCGCCGGCCACTTCGCCCACTACGCATGGGAATCTAGGAACCGTCATCATAGCCCCGGAGAAATCGTGCCTGAACAGTCAAATCCAGTCCAAACGGCTGCACCGTGGGCCCACAGACATGTCACGTCCCATCCATCACAGCATAGCGCACGCCACCGCGTGTCAGGTAGCGCAGTCGCCATAAAACGTCATCCCTGACGTCATTGCAAGAAATTTGTTCAGAAAAGATTTCGGGTTCGCCAATGCATATCAATCACTCGATTGTTTTCGGGTGTATGGTCGCTCGAATGTCCCTTCAACCAAAGACATGTTACTCCCATCGGGAGTGTATCAAAAATTTCTTCGACTAAGAGTGTATAGGATAAAAAGGATTTGAGATTATCCTCCATTGCGAGCAATAAAGCATAATCTCGGGGGCTACTCCCATCGGGAGCGCTGTCGCGCACCCGATAGCATAATAACAAAGTGTCAGTCGACAAAATCATCGACTCAGTTCATATACAAAATCATACTCGAAACATTCCCGAGTTGCGTCAGCCGCAAATACCTCGGATACTACATGCATAGTGCAAAGGTAAGACCCGCCGAACTTTCGAGCTGGGCTAAGGACCGTTCCAGCAACGTCAATCCTTATACTTTCCGTGTCAGCAGACATGATGAAAAATCCTGACGGACGCGTTAGGTAAAATTCAAATCTATACTGCAGATCGACTCAGTAAGACCTCCGCGGCCTAGTCGAATCTGACCAGTTTGTTCCAGATTCGAGTCCGGGGACTCGAGTTTGATGGAAAGCTAGTAAGGTTTTACCCGAATGTGTAGTTAACCAGTCTCGATCCGTCGAGTGTACTGGGCCTGCTAAGCTATTATCCCTTGATCATCATAAATAAAAACCACAGTCGATGAGATACTCGACATAGCCAACATGTGCTATTCATACAGGAATTCCAATTATAAAAATACAAAATACAAAGCATATGACGTGCACTTACGAATGAGTCCATGCCCGATTCTTCGAGTCAGACAAGTACTCGGGGCTACTGACAAGGGTATACACCTCGGGTACCCTACCGTGAGGGTACCTGGTGCACGTGACGACTAAGGCCCAATAAGCGAAGAGCCAACTCGAAGCCCAAGACAAGAGGCCCAACAAGATGGAGTACCCTCCAAAATTAGGCATAGGCATAGTCGGTTTATATTTTCCTTACGTGTAAACTAGGTCGGTTACAAACTCCCGAGACCTAGCCTATTTAAGGGCTGGGAGGGGTGCCGATCTAGGACCAAGCCATACTCGAACCACCAAAAGCCCTAGCGAGATCGACATCTCGCCGGAGCTCTCCTTGTAATCGCATAATCTCACACAATCAATACCAGACAAGCAGGAAGTAGGGTCTTTACCTCCACCCGAGGGGCCTAAACCTGGGTAAATCTTTGCCACTGCTTGTCAGCCGACGAAACTACCAATACTACCACGTTCTCTCCCCATAATCTCAACCCTAGGTCCTTAACCATGGGATTTGATGAGTTTACTCCTCGTCACTTACTTTGTTACCTCACTAGGGATAAAGAAAATACCTTGCTACCGGAGATGTGGGTGTGACCATTGCAAATACTCCATGACTAGATCTAGCATGTTCTTATTTAACTTCATGTCATGAAACTTAATGCTATGCTCTGATTTATCTTAATACTAAGGTGTTATGATTTAGTTCGCATCTTAGTGGAGTATAAGAGAGATTAATAACCAAAAGATCTCTATGTTAGGATGTGATTGTCACATCCCAAAATTGTAACCAATGTAATAATCAAAAATTTGGGATCAATAAAAATCTTGCGTTTCATAATGAGTGTTGCTTGTTTCTTGTTGGTTGCAATGCTTGTTAGTTGGTGTTAAAAAAAAATTAAAAACTTGAAGGGCTAGAAAATAAAATAAAATGGGAAAATATCACTCCCATTTCTTGGGATCACAAATCAATCAAACAAAGAAACAAATATTTCCCTCCCTCAAAATTCAGAGAAGTGATGATTTAATCACTCCTAATTTATTCCTACTACTTTTCTCTCTCAAATAAATAATTTTAAATCCTATATTTAAAATTATAATTCCTTCTGTATATATTTAAAACCACCAAATTTACTAAGGTAAACTTGCAAAATAAATACCAAAACAAGACCACAAACCTTGAAAAATCCAAATGAAGCAAAGTATGAAAATAATTCACTAAAATTCAAATTTGAATTTGGTTCAGGTGTTCTGTCGAACACCTTGTGAGCACGGTTGAACCTTGCTCAAATCCGAGCTCAATTTGCTCGAATTCGAGTGAAATTCGACGAATTACTCACCTCTCTCATTCCCTCTCACCTCCCTGATCTTCCTCTCACTTCTGGGAGCAAAGAAATCGAGCGAAAACGACGTCTTGGACCGTAGCCATTGGCGGGCGCGAGCTCTCGCACGTGTCCGTGCACCCCCTGCAGGAGCTAGACGAAGGAGAGCACGGGAGCGTGCTCTGCACCGCGCCGTCCAGCCTCTCTGTCTCACCGCACGCTTCAGCAAGGGGGGAGCACCTCGGAGGCTCTGCACGCTCGTGCCCGTGCGGTCGAACCCGAGCGCGCCGCGTCCATGGCCGCGCGTGGCCATCGACGGAGAACGCGGCCGTCACTGCACCCCTCGCCAGCACACCACCGCACCGACGCTCACTGATCTCCTCGTGACCCCGCCGACACTCTGACGCCGTCCCTGGTGGCTCACGGCGACGCCTGGACGCCGTCACTTCTCACGGGCGCTCGCCATGGACGCCATCTGCCCGAGCTGGCCACAGCTCGCTCCACTGCACCTCCGTCTCTCCAACCCTAACTGCCACCTCCCCACGCCGTCTGTGCACAGCACCGCCACCAATGGCGTGCTCTCCCACCCCCCTAGACCCCTCCTGCACCCTGTCCACGACGCGCCGGAGTTCGGCGTTATAAACCCCCACGGCACCCTCAGCTCCTCACCCCAATCCACTGCTCTCGCACTCACCCCACACCCTCTCGTGCACCACCAGGAGGGCGGACACGCCGCTGCAGCCTTTGCTGCTCTGGTCAAGCACGGCCAGGAGCTGCCAGAGGAGAAGGTGGAGGTCGACCACGGCCGAGCCGTGCAGCTCATCTTTTCCCTCTTCTCTGCACCGTGCGCTCCTCACCATTACCACCGCACTGACCCGCACCCTTTTCCCCTCTGGTTGACGCACAGGAGAAGCACCAGGAGCTCGCCGGAGTTGGAGTACGGCGGAGGAACCAGAGCTGGACGTTGCCAACGTTCGGGCCTCCCGCAGCACGCACAGCCCATCCCAGAAGGGTCCCCGAGCTCTCCGCCATCGAACGCCGTCTTCCCCACCGTACCCAGCCACCCTAGGTGAGGTTCCGGCCACCTCACCGTCGCACGCACGGCGGCGCCGCCCAGAAATGGTCGTCGCCGATCGTTTGAACGTGGGTCGTTAGATCTTAGATCCACGGCAGCGTACCCATTCGCGTCGCATAGTCACTGACGAGCGGGCCCCGCTCGTCAGATTTTTAAACATTACCCAGCGCGCGTACCGTTTCAGTTGAGTCACTGACGAGTGGACCCCACCCGTCAGGTTCTTCAACATTATCCAGAATAGATAACTTTTCTAATTTAAATCCTTAGAAGAATTTGGTACTGGCATCAAATTTAAAATGCAATATCTCGAGATCTAGATGTCCAAATAAATCAAACTAAAATTCCCTGGTTAGCTTATGAAATTGTTTAACCAACAAAGTTGGTTTCATCCTGTTTAGATTAAAAACAAATGCATGGAAATTGAAATGCCACAGAAGGTTAAATTACAAACTTGTTTGTTTCTGATACTCTGTTAATCCAAATGACTTGAATCCAATTTTGTTAGCTTTGTATTGCAGTAGCCTAGCTTACCTAATTTTGGTAGAATTAATTAAGCAAGAGTAATTGTTTAGTAATAGATTAAAATTAGTAAACCTTGCTGTACTGTAACCAGTAGAAATAATTAATGGTTAATCCAAATGGGTTAGGACCAATTTTGTTAGATCACATTTAACCAGTGCTAGTTAACCCTAAAAGGATTTAATTTTATGATCAGTAGAATTTAATCAGTAGCTAAAACTATGTTAATATGCTTCTGGATTAAAACAATTATGTAGGGAGTTTGGTAACTCCAAATAATCCAAACTAAATGGTGTTGTCTTCTACACACCAGTAGCTTTCTGTAGAAATTTAGTTTGTATTTTTGTGACCAACAGAACTTGAGTTGTGCAATTAAACATGTTCAACTAGTTATGAAAAATGCACATTGTGTCTTTGTACTATGACTACCAGCCGATAACCTGTGCGACCACATTTACCCACATATGGGAAAGGGCGTAGTCATATAATTTGCTCATATTAGTATGGGATGCCTCATCGACGAAGATGACTCCGTTATGCATGAGGGGATGGTTTGGTGACCTACCCCTGACCTGGGTCCTCGCTCAAACTCTATGATGAAGATAACGAGGAGGATAGAAGGTTCCACCATAAACCGTCGGAAAAAACTATGAGTCTCACACTTAGATTCCGAAGGCTGGGCTAAGTGTTGATGGAAAGTGTCATAAGGGCAGGGTCCTATACTAGCATGAGCAAAGGACAGGCTATGGCCGGTGACTCAACTCCGCATACACCTGGTATGGCGGGACGTGGCTGACACGATGAGTTACCGGATGGATGTGGGAAAAGCGTGCTACCTCTGCAGAGGGTAAAACTATTCGAATAGCCGAGTCGTCGGATATGGACAGTTGGGAGGCTGTCCTCTGACCATGTGCAAGTTTTTACAAAGTTTTGAGTTTTAAAAAGAAAATGAAGTGGGAAGTGTTTTATACAACTATACCAACGGATCGGTATGAGGTTGTTAAAGATGATTGACCATGAAGGGCTATGGTCGGAGAAATGGAGGAGTTTTGGAGAAATATTTACAAGGTGGTTTTGCTGAGGAAAAGTTTTAAAATTCTTCTTATCTTCTTCAACAAAGATATAGAAATGTTGGTAATAGATATAAGTTGAGGAAATAAAATTAAAATTTGGTGCATGTTCATGTTGGGGTAGTTTGTGAGTACAATTCCAAATTGTACTCATATTGGCTTCGTCCCTGGCTATTGTCTTAGCCAGATTTCGAGGAGGCCTATGTGGAGCAGGAGTTTGGCGCCGACTACGCGACCTAAGGATCTTCATAAGTCAGCTGCCTGTCGGGTTGTTGCCGCTAGGATGTATCAAACTACTACGCCTTAGTTTCCGCTGAATAAATTGGTGTGGCCCATGAAGGCACCTATGTAAGACTTGGTCTATATGACCGTATCTGTAAGACTTTAAATTCGGTATTGTAATGGATGTAAACTATGGTACTCAGTTCGGATTATGTGCAACGACAGACTGATCATGGGATCGTTGTGTTAAGCATAATCGGGTATTTCGGACAGCTAGTCCGGGGTCCCCACAGAGCTGGTATCAGAGCCATCCTGACTTTAGGAGACCTTAGTTAGCATGGTCATTAGATAGGAGCTGCAAAAGCTAAGTTCTAAAATAAAGGAGTGAAGTATTTTTGAAAATTGCTTACCTCCCGAATCCTCGTTCTTCTGCAAAATTCCTACTCTCATTAAGTATTACATCTTTCTTGTATCCTTAAAATTTTGTATACCATCACTTCATTAAAACTTAAGATTTTGCGCACTTGTTACCTCATTAAATTTAAAATATTGTACACTTGTCACCTCACTAACTTAAAATTTTGCTTAAAACTTGTAGATGGCACTCAACTTCACCGAGTTTATGCAAGTTAAGAAGGGGGAAAGCTGATGTTTGAGAGCGACTTGTACGAGTTGAGCGACATTCTGGGTCGCCCCGCTCTAGAGTTCCACGGAGCTCAGGTTGACGTTCACGAGGACGGGAACCTGAGTTGGCTCATCGAGTCGTCTGTTCGCGGGAACATCAAGTGCCCCGGTTCCCGGACGATGATCTTCACCACTTTGGACGCCCACTGGGACGACGGACTGTGTCGTGCCATGCAGAGGCTGCTGGCCCGACTTTGTGAGGAGCACAAGGCGGACTTGGTGAACACCCGCTTTCACTTCTACGGGAGGCGCGATGATGATGGTCATCCCACTCTTGGCCCTCGACACCAGGGGTTTGGAGACTACATCATGGACATGGAGGTTCTAATTTACCGCACCCAGGAGGACCTGATGAGCTCTAGGCTTCAGGCTCACTTTGAGCGCATCGCGCTCAGGGAGAGTCTCGAGCGTGAGGCAGCACTGCAGCAGGAGAAGGCCGCTCTTCTTCAGAAGAGGACCCGGCTGAGGAGTACCGTCGCCAGGCTCCGCAAGAGGGTTGCGGAGCAGGACGACATGATTGAGGATATGGAGCGCCAGGCTGCCGAGATGGAGGAGGAGGGCGAGGATCTCCGCAAGGAGAACAGCTTCATCAGTGACGATGAGGATTTCCTGGAGGAGATGGACTACGAGGAGGAGGACGACGAGGAGGAGGTAGTTGACGAGGAGGAGGAGCCGCCCGAGACAGTTTTCGAGGAGGAGGAGGAGCCTCCTTACGAGTCCGAGCCTGAGGTTCCACCTCAGTAGACGAGTGACTTGAGTGTTATCGTAGGATGATGTTGACCCCCTATCGTGAGTCGAGTCCATGTGATGGTTCTGAGAAACCATGTAGTATGTACATTAGGTGTAGGGTGATGTTGTGAGCTTGATGTTGTGAACTCGTTGATGTGATGCTTGTGTTTTATGAATGCATTAGTCCTGTTTGAATCGTGCAAAAATCTTTTCAATATCAACCTTAATAAATCAACCCTTGTGACTTCACCACCTTCCCCTTAGTCGGAACCTTTTTGTCTTGCCTCTTATACCCTATGTACTTCAGGATGACGGGCACTCGTAGCACCAGCAACCCGAGTCCACCACCACCACCACCTGAACCGACCACTGCCCAACTCCTTGCACTGATCATGCAGGAGCGTCAAGCTGCCCGAGAGGAGCGTCAAGCTCATCTCACTGCCCTGCAGCAGATCGCTGCTGCCCATGCCAACAACAACAACAATGGTGGCAATAGAGATGAGGATGGGAACAGGCGATCCACCTTGAGTGACTTCCAGAAGACTAACCCGCCTACCTATTCCAAGGGACTTCACCCACTGGAAGCAGATGATTGGCTCCGCACCATTGAGAACGATCTGGAAGTTGCTGCTGTGGGAGAAGCTGAGATGGTTCTGTACGCCACTCACTACCTAGCTGGACCTGCACGAGCTTGGTGGGAAACTACCAAGGCTCTCCAGCTAGCTGGCCACATCATCAACTGGGAGGAGTTCAAGGAGAAGTTCCGCAAGAAGCATATTCCCTACGGCCTCATTGATAGGAAGAAGGATGAATTCTGTAAGCTGAGGCAGGGAAGTAAGGATGTGGTCGGATATCTGGATGAGTTTACCGATTTGTCTCGATATGCTCCCGACGATACCGACACTGAGACTAAGAGGATGGAGCGTTTCCTGAATGGACTTCATGATGAACTGCAGTGTGCGTTTGTTATCCATGACTTCACCAATATGGAGGCCATGGTGGACAAGGCCATTCAGTTGGAGACCAAGCGCAAGTCCATGTTTGAAGGTCGCAAGAGGAGGATGAATGCCCAAGAAGGTTCTAGCAGCCAGAAGCCCCGATACTTTCAGCCAGCACCCAAGCCCACTTACCGTCCACCTCAAGCACCACGCCCCAACTATCCCAACCGTCCCAACAACTTCTACCCTCGCCGCAATGACAACAACCATTCCGGAGGGAACTTCAACAACTTCAACCGTGGCCCAGTGTTGTCTGCTTTGAGTGCGGAACCAAGGGTGTCTGCTTTGAGTGCGGAACCAAGGGTCACTACTCCAGAGAATGCCCCAATCCTAAGAGGAATGTTCATCGCCCCAATGCCCCGGCGCCGAACCCTGGTCAAGGTCGCGCTGGAAATGGCAAGAATGCCGCACCCCGTGGAAATGTTGCTGTTGCCAAGGGCCGTCTCAACCACGCCAATGCTGAAGAAGCTCAGGATGCACCAGATGTTGTGCTGGGTACGTTCCTTGTCAACTCAGTACCTGCAACTGTTCTATTTGATTCTGGTGCCACTCATTCCTTTGTTACGGAAGAGTTTGTTGCTAAGGGAGGTTTAGTCGGGAGTCTCTTACCCAAACCCATGTTAATACAAACCCCAGTATCCTCATCTGAAACCAATTCGGTTTGTTCCGAAACCCCCATAGAGATCGGAGGAGAAAAATTTACAGCCAACCTAATCATCTTAGGAACCCAAGGCATAGATGTGATACTCGGCATGAACTGGTTAGCCAAGTATCAAGGCCGAATTGATTGTGCCAGAAGAGTTGTTTCTCTCATTTTGGATAGTGGAGCCGAAGTAGAGTATGTTGCTGAGATATGCCAATCCCGACCAAGCTGCCATGAAGCTGTAGCTCGGCCAAGCCTAGATGAGATCCGAGTGGTTCACCGATTCAAGGATGTTTTCCGGAAGAATTGCCAGGTATGCCACCCGACAGGGATATTGAGTTTATTATTGAACTCATTCCTGGAACAGCCCCAATATCTCAGAGACCCTACCGGATGAATCCGGAAGAGCTGGTTGAATTGAAGAAGCAGTTGGCTGATATGCTTAGCAAGGGTCTTATCCGTCCAAGTGCATCACCATGGGGATCACCCATTATTTTTGTGGACAAAAGAGACGGTACCACACGCATGTGTGTGGATTATCGCAAGCTCAATGACGTGACCATTAAGAATAAGTACCCTCTTCCCATGATCGAGGATCTGTTCGACCAGATGAACGGAGCCCGAGTCTTCTCAAAGATTGATCTTCGGACAGGATACCATCAGTTGAAAATCCGAGAGTCGGACATCCCAAGACAGCTTTCACCACCCGCTATGGATTATTTGAGTACACTGTCATGTCCTTTGGTCTGACCAATGCCCCCGCCTATTTCATGAATCTCATGAACAAGGTATTTATGGAGTATCTAGACAAGTTTGTGGTAGTCTTCATCGACGACATCCTTATCTACTCCAAGACTGAAGAAGAGCATGCTGAACACTTGCGTCTAATCTTGGAGACCCTCAGAAAGCACAAGTTGTATGCCAAGTTTAGCAAGTGTGAGTTTGGCTTAGTGAAGTGGCATTCCTTGGACATGTCGTGTCTGCAGGAGGAATTTCTATTGACCCAGAGAAGATCCAAGCCATCGTTGACTGGAAAGCACCCACCAGTGTGACTAAAATCCGAAGCTTTCTCGGACTAGCGGGTTACTACCGTAAGTTCGTTGAAGGTTTCTCCAGCATAGCCAAGCCATGACCCAACTGTTGAAGAAGGACAAGAAATTCGAATGGACCCAAAAATGTGAAGACAATTTCCAAGAACTAAAGAAGAGACTGACTTCAGCCCAATCCTAATAATGCCAGACGTCACCAAAAGTTTCGACGTGTATTGCGATGCGTCACGCGTCGGACTTGGTTGTGTTCTGATGCAGGAAGGAAAAGTTGTTTCATATCTGTCCCGACAGCTGCGACCGCATGAAGAGAATTACCCAACCCATGATCTGGAGTTAGCTGCTGTTGTTCTTGCTCTTAAGACGTGGCGTCCCTATCTTGTGGGACATCGCTGCGAGATCTATACGGATCATAAGAGCTTGAAATATATTTTCACCCAGAAGGAGTTGAACCTGAGACAGAAAAGATGGATGGAATTAATCAAGGACTATGATATTGGAATCCATTATCATCCCGGAAAAGCCAATGTGGTTGCCGATGCCCTCAGTCGTAATCCTTGCACCCTGACTGCCTTGATCAAAGCCGAACAACCAGCCTTGTTCAACGTGTTTGAAGATTTCGGACTGGAGATCGTTAGCCATGGTTATCTTGCAAATCTTGAGCTAGCCCGACCCTGATGGATCAAATCAAGGAAGCCCAAAAAGATCATGAGAGTATAGAAGGGATTAAAAAGAAGATTCTCTCGGTAAAGCACCTGGTTTTACCGAAGATGCCGAAGGAGTGCTGAAATTCAATGACCGCATCTGTGTGCCTGATATCAAAGAGCTTAAGGAATTAAATCCTGAAGGAAGCCCACGAGATACCTTACTCAATTCACCCCGGTGGAACAAAAATGTACCAAGACCTCCGTGAGAGATTTTGGTGGCATGGGATTAAGCGAGAGATTGGTTCTTTCGTGGCCAAATGTGATGTATGTCAGCGAGTCAAGGCTGAACATCAGCGACCCGCTGGATTACTTCAACCTCTAAAGATTTCTGAATGGAAGTGGGATGAAGTTGGAATGGACTTTATCACCGGATTGCCGAGATCCAACCGAGGCCATGATTCAATCTGGGTCATCATTGATCGATTGACCAAGGTTGCCCATTTTATTCCGTCAAAAACCACTCACACCGGAGCTCAGTTAGCAGACTTGTATATCTCCAGAATAGTAAGCCTGCACGGTGTGCCCAAAAGGATTGTGTCTGATAGAGGCGCGCAATTCACCTCAAGGTTCTGGAAATCTCTTCCCGAAGCCCTTGGAACCCAGCTATCCTTTAGCACCGCGTATCACCCCCAGACCGGAGGCCAGACCGAACGAGTGAATCAGATATTGGAAGACATGCTCCGTGCCTGTGTTTTATCCTATGGTTCCAAATGGGAAGATTGCCTTCCATTTGCAGAGTTCTCTTATAACAATAGTTATCAGTCCAGTCTGCAAATGGCCCCTTTTGAATCACTTTACAGCAAGAAGTGTCGTACTCCCCTAAATTGGTCAGAAACCAGAGAGGGAAAATATTTGGACCAGATCACCTCCGTGAAGCTGAAGAACAACTCCAACTTATCCGTGAGCACCTCAAAACTGCTCAATCCCGTCAAAAGAGTTATGCTGACCCCAAGCACCGCGATATCGCCTTCAACGTCGGAGATTTTGTATATCTCCGAGTGACGCCACTCAAGGGAATGCAACGTTTCCATGTCAAGGGAAAATTGGCGCCAAGGTATATTGGACCTTTCAAGGTCGTTGCTCGTCGAGGAGAAGTATCCTATCAGCTGGAGCTGCCCTCATAATTATCAGACTTCCACAATGTCTTCCACATTTCTCTGCTCCGGAAGTGTCTCGAAGTTCCTGACCAGCCCGATGTTTCAAAAACATCGACCACTCCTACGCCGATCTGAATCCTGATCTGACCTATCGTGAGATACCTGTCAAGATTCTCGACGAAGATGTTCGTCTCACCCGGAGTCACAAGATCAAGTTCTACAAGGTCAAGTGGACTAACCACTCCGAAGAGGAAGCGACTTGGGAACGCGAAGACTATCTTAGAAGCGAATTCCCAAACCATTTTAGCACCTAAGCCTAGCAAATCTCGGGACGAGATTTATCCTAAGGGGGGAAGGATCTGTCACATCCCAAAATTGTAACCAATGTAATAATCAAAAATCTTGTGTTTCATAATGAGTGTTTCTTGTTTCTTGTTGGTTGCAATGCTTGTTAGTTGGTGTTAAAAAAAAATTAAAAACTTGAAGGGCTAGAAAATAAAATAAAATGGGAAACTATCACTCCCATTTCTTGGGATCACAAATCAATCAAACAAAGAAACAAATATTTCCCTCCCTCAAAATTCAGAGAAGTGATGATTTAATCACTCCTAATTTATTCCTACTACTTTTCTTCTCAAATAAATAATTTTAAATCCTATATTTAAAATTATAATTCCTTCTTTATATATTTAAAACCACAAAATTTACTAAGTAAACTTGCAAAATAATACCAATCAAGACCACAAACCTTGAAAAATCCAAATGAAGCAAAGTATGAAAATTATTCACTAAAATTCAAATTTGAATTTGGTTCAGGTGTTTTGTCGAACACCTTGTGAGCACGGTTGAACCTTGCTCAAATCCGAGCTCAATTTGCTCTAATTCGAGTGAAATTCGACGAATTACTCACCTCTCTCATTCCCTCTCACCTCCTGATCTTCCTCTCACTTCTGGGAGCAAAGAAATCGAGCGAAAACGACGTCTTGGACCGTAGCCATGGCGGGCATGAGCTCCCGCAGTGTCTGTGCACCCCCTGCAGGAGCTAGACGAAGGAGAGAACGGGAGCGTGCTCTGCACCGCGCCGTCCAGCCTCTCTGCCTCACCGCACGCTTCAGCAAGGGGGGAGCACCTCGGAGGCTCTGCACGTCGTGCCCGTGCGGTCGAACCCGAGCGCGCCGCGTCCATGGCCGCGCGTGGCCATCGACGGAGAACGCGGCCGTCACTGCACCCCTCGCCAGCCACCACCGCACCGACGCTCACTGATCTCCTCGTGACCCCACCGACACTCTGACGCCGTCCCTGGTGGCTCACGGCGACGCCTGGACGCCGTCACTTCTCACGGGCGCTCGCCATGGACGCCATCCGCCGAGCTAGCCACAGCTCGCTCCACTGCACCTCCGTCTCTCTAACCCTAACTGCCACCTCCCCACGCCGTCTGTGCACAGCACCGCCACCAATGGCGTGCTCTCCCACCCCCTAGACCCCTCCTGCACCTTGTCCATGACGCGCCGGAGTTCGGCGTTATAAACCCCCACGGCACCCTCAGCTCCTCACCCCAATCCAGTGCTCTCGCACTCACCCCACACCCTCTCGTGCACCGCCAGGAGGGCGGACACGCCGCTGCAGCCTTTGCTGCTCTGGTCAAGCACGGCCAGGAGCTGCCGGAGGAGAAGGTGGAGGTCGACCACGGCCGAGCCGTGCCGCTCATCTTTTCCCTCTTCTCTGCACCGTGCGCTCCTCACCATTACCACCGCACTGACCCGCACCCATTTCCCCTCTGGTTGACGCACAGGAAAAGCACCAGGAGCTCGCCGGAGTTGGAGTACGACGGAGGAACCAGAGCTGGACGTTGCCAACGTTCGCGCCTTCCGCAGCACGCACAGCCCATCCAGAAGGGTCCCCGAGCTCTCCGCCGTCGAACGCCGTCTTCCCCACCGTCCCCAGCCACCCTAGGTGAGGTTCCGGCCACCTCACCGTTGCACGCACGGCGGCGCCGCCCAGAAATGGTCGTCGCCGATCGTTTGAACGTGGGCCGTTGGATCTTAGATCCACGGCAGCGTACCCATTCGCGTCGCATAGTCACTGACGAGCGGACCCCGCTCGTCAGATTTTTAAACATTACCCAGCGCGCGCACCGTTTCAGTTGAGTCACTGACGAGTGGACCCCACCCGTCAGGTTCTTCAACATTATCCAGAATAGATAACTTTTCTAATTTAAATCCTTAGAAGAATTTGGTAGTGGCATCAACTTTAAAATGCAATATCTCGAGATCTAGATGTCCAAATAAATCAAACTAAAATTCCCTGGTTAGCTTATGCAATTGTTTAACCAACAAAGTTGGTTTCATCCTGTTTAGATTAAAAACAAATGCATGGAAATTGAAATGCCACAGAAGGTTTAAATTACAAACTTGTTTGTTTCTGATACTCTGTTAATCCAAATGACTTGAATCCAATTTTGTTAGCTTTGTATTGAAGTAGCCTAGCTTACCTAATTTTGGTAGAATTAATTAAGCAACAGTATTTGTTTAGTAATAGATTAAAATTAGTAAACCTTGCTGTACTGTAACCAGTAGAAATAATTAATGGTTAATCGAAATGGGCTAGGACCAATTTTGTTAGATCACATTTAACCAGTGCTAGTTAACCCTAAATGGATTTAATTTTATGATCAGTAGAATTTAATCAGTAGCTAAAACTAGGTTAATATGCTTTTGGATTAAAACAATTATGTAGGGAGTTTGGTAACTCCAAATAATCCAAACTAAATTGTGTTGTCTTCTACACACCAGTAGCTTTCTGTAGAAATTTAGTTTGTATTTTTGTGACCAACAGAACTTGAGTTGTGCAATTAAACATGTTCAACTAGTTTCTGCCATATTTAAGTCATAATTAAATAGTGGTCAAATAAATTAATTTGAACCCAAGTTGTGGTGCTTTGTGTGTGCAGTGGCTATTTATAGCATTCAAGATTGTATTGTTGTGATGTTTGATTGAGTAGTATAGTAATTGTTTGTACTTGTTTGCTTTACGACGCTTAGACGAGATCGTTGCCGGGACTTGCGGGGAAGGAGAGTACTTTGAACAGCAGGAGCAAGACCTCGGAAATTTGCTGAGCAAGGCAAGCTATTCTCTGACCATGCACCTAAATGAATACATATACCTGTCTACATGTGTTACCATGAGCAACTATGGTTTAAAAACCCTTTTCAAAATTTATGAAACACTATTTTGCCACCTATGTAGGATAGTTGGTATCAAATTATAGGATGGGCAAAACTTTGTTTACTCAAAACCCTTTTGAAAATCCTTGGATGGATTATGGTGTGCCGAGATGTCGGTGCTAAATGGGAGAAATGGAGAGTGGAGATGTTTATGAAAAATGCACATTGTGTCTTTGTACTATGACTACCAGCCGATAACCTGTGCGACCACATTTACCCACATATGGGAAAGGGCGTAGTCATATAATTTGCTCATATTAGTATGGGATGCCTCATCGACGGAGATGACTCCGTTATGCCTGAGGGGATGGTTTGGTGACTACCCCTGACCTGGGTACTCGCTCAAACTCTATGATGAAGATAAGGAGGAGGATAGAAGGTTCCACCATAAACCGCGGGAAAAACTATGAGTCCTCACACTTAGATTCCGAAGGGCTGGGTTAAGTGTTGATGGAAAGTGTCATAAGGGCAGGGTCCTATACTAGCATGAGCAAAGGACAGGCTATGGCCGGTGACACAACTCCGCATACACCTGGTATGGCGGGACGTGGCTGACACGATGAGTTACCGGATGGATGTGGGAAAAGCGTGCTACCTCTGCAGAGGGTAAAACTATTCGAATAGCCGAGTCCTCGGATATGGACAGTTGGGAGGTTGTCCTCTGACCATGTGCAATTTTTTACAAAGTTTTGAGTTTTAAAAAGAAAATGAAGTGGGAAGTGTTTATACAACTATACCAACGGATCGGTATGAGGTTGTTAAAGATGATTGACCATGAAGGGCTATGGTCGGAGAAATGGAGGAGTTTTGGAGAAATATTTACAAGGTGGTTTTGCTGAGGAAAAGTTTTAAAATTCTTCTTATCTTCTTCAACAAAGATATAGAGATGTTGGTAATAGATAAAAGTTGAGGAAATAAAATTAAAATTTGGTGCATGTTCATGTTGGGGTAGTTTGCGAGTACAATTCCAAATTGTACTCATATTGGCTTCGTCCCTGGCTATTGTCTTAGCCAGATTTCGAGGAGGCCTATGTGGAGGAGGAGTTTGGCGCCGACTACGCGACCTAAGGATCTTCATAAGTCAGCTGCCTGTCGGGTTGTTGCCGCTAGGATGTATCAAACTACTACGCCTTAGTTTCCGCTGAATAAATTGGTGTGGCCCATGAAGGCACCTATGTAAGACTTGGTCTATATGACCGTATCTGTAAGACTTTAAATTCGGTATTGTAATGGATGTAAACTATGGTACTCAGTTCGGATTATGTGCAACGACATACTGATCATGGGATCGTTGTGTTAAGCATAATCGGGTATTTCGGACAGCTAGTCCGAGGTCCCCACAGTGATGCCCATATGATTAATAACTTGTCATGAAACGTTTTTGTTGCAATCTCATATGTTAACTCTAGTGTTCCATTGTCTACCACTTTATTAAAGAGAGAGTGCATTTGTGAAACCATGAACCCCGGTCCATTTTTAATCATAAGAAACACCTTTCCAACACTTTTACATTTTCCATTTTCAGCCATTTAAAATCCGAAAATACAAAAATATTTTTGCATCTTGCATTCATAACATAAAACCCAAAAATATCATTTATCATTGTTTACACCATCATTGCATATTTATTTACTGTTTTACATTCATTTTATTTTGTATCATTCTCACACCTTGTGCTTGACAACCACTTGGTGAGGTTGAGGGCACAAAACAATTTACTTTGTTTGCAGGTTTCAAGAGAAGGATAAGAAGATAAAGCTTTCACTACTGATTCCCCGAGAGTTCGATATTAAACCCTCGAGTCACCCCTCGTGGGGAAAATTGTCTTCCTATACTATAACACTCTGCACTTGGAGTCTCAACCTAACCCTTTGAAGGGCCATCAAGACAAGTTTTCTGGCGCCGTTGCCGGGGAATCATTGCTGTAAAGTTTATCCAAGGGTATCTCACAACAAAGTCAACTTCATCACCAACTTGTGCAAACACCTAAGCTTGGGGAGGTTGCACCTACGTGAGCACCATCTTATCCATCTTTACCTTCAAAATTTTATTTTGTTTTGTTATTGTCTTGCATTTTGTTGCATTTGTTATTTTGGTTTGCATATTTTATTTTCAGTTTTGCATAAAAAATTAAAAACACATAAAAACTTGCAAAATGGGAGAAAGAACTAAGTTGTGTGATTACACAAACACTCCAAATGATCAATTTATTGCTAGGCCCATTGCCACACCTGAGATAAAGCTGATAGTTATGAAGTAAGTCCTAGTTTGTTGAACTTGATAACTAGGGAACAATTTGGCGGTAGTGCTATGGAGGATGCCTCTATGCATCTTCATGATTTTGTTGAAATATGTGACATGCAAAATTTAAAAATGTGGAAAGTGATATTCTAAAACTGAAGTTATTTCCTTTCTCACTTAGAGGAAAAGCTAAAGAGTGGTTGCATTCATTACCTACTGGTAGCATTAATTCTTGGGATGATTAAAAGAAGCTTTCATTAAGAAATATTATCCTCCTGTTAAAATTTTGCAAAATAGAAACAATATTCTTTCTTTTAGGCAAAATGAAAATGAACATGTTGCCATGGCTTGGGATAGGATAAAACTTATGCTTAGAACTTGTCCATCACATGGGGTTAACGAATGGACCATATTACACTCTTTTTACAATGGTCTAAATTACATGTCTAGAAATATTCTTGATTCGCTGCTGGAGGGGCTTTTATGGGAAAAACTATAGTAGAAGCTAAGAACATATTGGAAAGTATTTTGCAAAACTATAGTCAATGGCATACTGATAGAGCACCTAATCCATCTAAGAAAGTAAACTCCATAGAAGAAACAAATGATTTGTCATCTAAAATGGACACTATTCTTGCTTTCATTAATAAACAAAATATTGAAAATGTGCCTTTGCAAGAACTAGTTGGTAATAATCCTGAAAATGTTGATGTTAACTTCATTAGGAACTATGGTAATAATGGGTATGGTAACAACAATTATAATTCCTATAATAAACCCCATATGTTCCCAACAACCGTCCTTCTATTCCATATCCTAATGCTAGTGATAATAATTGGAAGCCTATGCCACCACGTAATGATAATTTTGAGGCTAATAAAATTCTTATGGAACAAGTTGCTAGTCATAATACCATGATACAAGAGTTGAATAAGTCTGTTGCTTCTATTAGTTCTGATATTAAAGGCTTACAACTCCAAACTGCAGGACTAGACAAAGCCTTGTCAAAACTAGCTGATAACCAAGCCACTTGTCTGCAGGGAAACCACAAGCACCACCTGTGGTTGGAATGAATTCTATTAATATTGCTGAAAATGTTCCTCTTACTTTGGAGGAAACTCTTAATGAATTATTGAACTATCCTGAATATTTGTTGCCATTTATGTCTCAACTTGTTGGTTTAAAAGAAGAAGTTAACGAAACTGAATATGATGAATCTCTTCTGTTAATTGAGTTAGAAAGAAAAGTTGAGGAAGTTAAAATGCTTAGTGAAGTCAAGGAACCATTGCTTGACTTAGAGAATTGTAGCTTGCATGAATTAATATCTATCTTACAAAAATTTGCAAGTGATCCTTCCATTAATGTTAACCAAGCAGGTTTTGGTTCTTATATTGCTAATCATGTTTTAAAAGAAAAGATTGCTAGGTACAACCAAGAAGCTATGATACCACCTAAGCTTGGGGATATATGGATTCCCAAAGTACTAGTAACCATTGGAAAAGAGACACACCATGCTATATTAGATCTAGGATCTAGTGTCTCTGTTTTATCTAAAGAATTATATGAAGTACTTGAATTAAAGAATCTTGAAAAATGCTCTATTGAACTTGCACTTGCTGATGATTCCATTAAACATGCTTTAGGAAAAGTAAGTGATGTTATGGTAGAGTTGCATATGACATTTGTACCTGTTGATTTTCTAATCATGGATATGGGGAATAAAACCTCTAGTCCAATTATTCTTGGAAGACCTTTTCTTCGTACCACAGGTGCTATCATTGATTCAAAAGAAGGGAATGTGAAGTTTCAGTTTCCACACAAGAAGTGCATGGAACACTTCCCAAGGAAGAGGGACACATCAAAGTTCAAGCTCCCTCATGAGCTTCGTCCACAATAAATATCAAGTAAGAAGCCTAGCTATATGGCTATAAAGAAAGCGCTTTACGGGAGGCAACCCGGTTGTTTTTATTTTTGATTTTCTTTGTGTCCTCTTGCTGTAACAAGAGACTTAGTTTTTAGTTTTGTTTCTGGAATTTTTAATAAAGTGCCAAGTTTTACCATTTTGGTTTGAAAAAGTTGCTATTTGCATTCGGAGATTTTATTCCAGCACGAATCTGTGCACGGTATGATTTTTAATTCTATTCTGTAACTCCGAATGAGCTGATATTTGAACTGTAGTTGCAACTTTTCATCCTCTGTATGCATGAATTTTTCAGAATTTTTCGACATATTTAAGTAGGGTAGAAAAATACGTTTTGCTGCTGCTGTTTTTCTGGACAGATTCTGTCCCATTTTGTTTGATGCATTCTTTGAACTTTTAACTTGAATCTTTTTATCCAATTGAGTTTATAAGTAGGCATACAACATTATACACTTTCTGGACATTCATATGAATTTTTGTTTAAGGATTATATGCAGCAATCATTTGTCTATCACTACTAATGTCACCCCACAGAAAAGAAATGGGAGAAACGGTGTTTTGAAGTTTTTTCACAGGGATTAGAGGAGATGCACCAAGAGCTATCCAAGGATGGTGAAGACCATAAGCTTGGGGATGTGAAGACAACCCCACTGGACCAACACACTCTCGGTTTGCACACGTCTAACTTCTGTTTTTCGATCAATGCACTTTATCGCATAAACTTGGAGCGTCTTTTATTTGCTTTTTATTTGGTTTGATTTTTTTTTGAGACCACCACTATCATTTATATATGAGAGAGCTACTGGAAATTTGGGTTGAATTAAGTTGGATGCTATTAAAAGATTGGGAAAGGGATGTTTGAGTTGATTCAAAAAGATACATATAGTTGCATGATTCATATGCTTTTAATGAGTATTAATTTGCAAGTGTTTTATCAAGAGCTATCTTTTATTCATGTTTTGATGCTGAATGTTACTTTACTTTGTTTAACATGGATTGGTTAGTTCTATGGACACTTATGCATGCATTTAGACGGTCAACTTTCTCCCTCTTGCTAGCCCAAAAATTCCAACAAGCAAAAACTTGTTTCCAACACCTTCAACCAAAGTTTTTCCAGTGAGTCCACCATATCTACCTATTAGCTTTATGCTATTCCGAGTATGTTTATCATGTTATTTTGTATTATCTATACTCTGAATTAAAATGCTTATGTTATTGATTGTTATGGGAAAAGTTGGTTAAAGCTCTCACGAACTTGATGCACACTTTACTTTTATTGCACTTAATAAACATGACCCATTGTGATTAAAATTATGAAGTTGTGAGCTTGACAAGAGTCTTGGTTGGGAGTTAGCTCATATGTGCTGTCACATGGCAAGCTTTCAACATGCACTCTTTATATTTAGTTGATATCATGTACTTTTGTTTATGGATGCTTATCATGGTGCCAAATAAATGTGGAAACTTAGTAAGTTTAGAGTTTGTATAAATGGCTAGAGAGACGCCTGGGCCGCTAATCTAAGCCATGCATCATTCATGGTGGAAATTTACTTACATGCTATGGTGAACCTTCAGTGATGCACCCACAATAAAAAGCTATACCAATAGTAAATAAAAGGGTGTGAGATTGTTCATTTGTTTGTTTGTCTTGTCATTTTGACATGGGCTTGTTCCATGTCCTGGGACAAGAGGTACCCCAGTTGACGCTCTTGATGACGCTATTTATTACTTACAATGACTTAACTTGAACTTGCTTTGTGCCCAAGTTGAGTAACATGGTGTAGGTACTCGTATTCACGGGGCATGAGACATTCAACCCATACTTTGTCAAGCACACTACTCATATTTGCTTTCACTTTAAACTTTAATCATTCAAGATGCTATGATAGGGGTAATGAGAGCTTGACACCAATGAATACCACATTGCAATCATTAACTTAAGTAGAAGCATTTGGAAGTTAGATGAAACTTATTCATGTTTACCTCTACTCATTTATATATCTTTCCAAAGTGTCCACCTTTTATATTCAGATTTATAAGAATACTCTATGACCATTATAGGATGTTTTTACTTTTCATTATGCATACATTTGGTCCATAGTACTTTCTTCTATGTTACACTTTGTGAATTATCATTGAACATCCTTACATTGAATATTTGATATCACTTCATAATCTATCTTGTATATTGCTACTCCTTTGAAGAATGAATCATTTGACTCTATGTAGCAATAGTAATCATCTTTGATATCCATTGATAGTATTAAATTGCAAAGTCCATGTTAGTTTTATCACCTTCATACTCGAGGACGAGTATAGGTTAAGCTTGGGGATGTTGATGCATGTAAAATGCATACATGAACTTTGCATTATATTACTTATATTCAATCATATTTGCATCATATAAGGGTTATATCATTGTTTTATATTGATTTTGGGAATATTTCATGTTTCCCTATTTTTCTGGAATTAACCCTGCACAGGCAGAAAACCCTATTTTCTATATTTTGATGTTTCAGGGACCCAAACGACGTCCAAATGACCTGGAAATTTACGAGCATCAGTTTTTGGAAGGAACAAAGCGTGGAGCGAAGGAAGCGAACAAACGGAGGCCCGAGGGCCAAGAAGGTGGGCCCACGCGGCCAGATTCCTGGCCGCGTGGGACCCCCATCTGGGCCTCGAGCTCCGTTGCCGTCGATCTTTTTCCGAGCTCCGTCTTGACCTAAAAACGACTATAAAAATAGTCCCCGACGCCTTCGGAAAGGAGCGCCGCAGAAACACAGAAACCACGAAACAGAGACCTGGAGTTGCAGATTGGAGGGGGAAAACTCCGGCGGGGCGCTGCCGGGTGGTCTCCATCTTCTCCAACGACTTCTCCACCGTCTCCATGATGAAGAGGGAGTAGTCCACCCTGGACTATGGGTTTGTGGAAGTAACTTATGTATCTCTCTCTCTTGAGCTTCACTAATTAGTACCGTATGAGCTGCTGAACATGATTACGGTCATCTATGTAATACCTTTGTGGTGGATCTTTTTATGAGTTAATATATGTTTGAGATTGCAATAGTTTTGTTTCAGTTATGAAAGTAGATGCATATTATGTACCCCGTTCTTGTTTACTTGTTTGATCAAGCATGTGTATGAGAGCGTGTGAGGGGGAACGTGTGCATTAGTTGGAGTAACGGGGGGTGGCTAGTGCGGTGAACGTGAGACCATACTTTGTTTACTTTGTTGCCTCACTAGGGATAAAGAAAAATACCTTGCTACCGGAGATGTGGGTGTGACCATTGCCACTACTCCATGACTAGATCTAGCATGTTCTTATTTTAACTTCATGTCATGAAACTTAATGCTATGCTCTGATTTATCTTAATTACTAAGGTGTTATGATTTAGTTCGCATCTTGGTGGAGTATAAGAGAGATTAATAAACAAAAGATCTCTATGTTAGGACGTGATGCCCATATAATTAGTAACTTGTCATGAAACTTTTGTTGCAATCTCATATGTCAATTCTAGTGTTCCATTGTCTACCACTTTATTAAAGAGAGAGTGCATTTGTGAAACCATGAACCCCGGTCCATTTTTAATCATAAGAAACACCTTTCCAACAACTTTTACCATTTTCATTTTCTGCCATTTAAAAATCCGAAAATACAAAAACACTTTTACATCTTGCATTCATACATAAAACCCAAAAATATCATTTATCATTGTTTACACCATCATTGCATATTTATTTACTGTTTTGCATTCATTTTATTTTGTATCATTCTCACACCTTGTGCTTGACAACCACTTGGTGAGGTTGAGGGCACAAAACAATTTACTTTGTTTGTAGGTTTCAAGAGAAGGATAAGAAGATAAATCTTTCACTACTGATTCCCCGAGAGTTCGATATTAAACCCTCGAGTCACCCTCGTGGGGAAAACTGTCTTCTCTATACTATAAACTCTGCACTTGGAGTCTCAACCTAACCCATTGAAGGGCCATCAGTTGCATAGTAAAATTGACGACTAATTAAGAGTCTTGAACTATGATAGCTAATTTGAGTAGTCATTTTGCATAACGCAGAAAATACATATGACCGGGTGTGTAGAACCATTGAACAAAGATCAGGATAAGTTAAGAGTGGAAAACTTTGAATTATAGTTCTGTAATTTTGACTTTGTATGTACAAACATGTTAACGAATATGCCTAGAAGATAATAATGTATCTTTAGCATTATATTCATACAAAAATAATGGCCAAAATTTCGCGACATTTATGTTTCTAAAGCGTTACACAATGTCACATGAAGTATGTGAGAGGAAAAAAAACATCAGAACAAGATGACTCACACAATTTAATTTGACATACCTATTTTTATCTTAATTCAACGATTTTTATTATCAAAGATAACTAACCTCATGTATTGTTCTAACATCAAGTAAGAAATATAGTTAAATTTACGGATTCAATATCAATAACGCGGGTGCTTCAACATTATTGCATCCCACAAATTTTAGATTGCCAAAGATGTTACTCACATACGTGATATTTACCTTACCTACACATTTGTGATAGTTGTAGAAAAAAATGTTTATTGTATAGTGGGAAATAATATGATATCAAAGAAACATTATTTTTGTTTATGTAACACTTTCAGCCAAGTACAGATGAAGCCCTCGCATTTCACTGTGCTAGTTTGGTAAATTTTTGCACGTCATGGCAACAACGCCGAGAACAAGGAACTGTTCTTTGAGCAATTCAGAAAAGCAGAAGCCAAGGGCGAGCTTTTGCATGGAAGGCGTAGGGAAAATCTTTCACAAGATCACTACTCTATTTACATCATCTCATGACAGGAACGATGAAACGGAACACGATCTAGAAGGACAAGCTGCACTCGTCGACGAGGCAGCCGTCGTCGAAGCTCCAGAGGCCCAGCGCCGCCTCGGCGTCGGCGGCGGGCGCGCTGCTCTGCACGGCGTCCGCGCTGAAGAGGCTGTCGAGGGACTCGTAGGCGCCGCGGTCGAAGAAGCCGAACTGCTCGGAGAAGAAGAGAGCGTCGAAGAGCGCGTCGGAGTCGGAGTCCGAGGTGGCCGCCCGGGCCGACATGCCCTCGTCGGTGTCCTCCGTCCTCTGCCGCTTCGCGAGCTGCTCGATGTCGAGCTCCTGGGCGGCGGGGACGGCGGGGTGCGCCGCGGCGGAGTCGTCGAACGCGGACATGCCCTGCCACGAGAAGTCCGGCTGCGCGGCGCAGGACTCGGAGCTCTCGGCTTCGTGCTTGACGAAGGACGACGCGTGCACCTCCTCGTCGTCGACGAGGACGACGACCGGTGCTGCCTTGGGAGCGGGAGATGCGGTGTGACCGCGCTTGCGTGTGCCGGCGGGAGCAGCTGCGACTGCGTCGGAGGGAAAGTTGAGCTTGGCCCTGGAGCCGCGGATGCCGCGTGCGGCGTCGTCGTAGGCGAGCGCGGCGGCCTCGGCGGAGGGGAAGGTGCCGAGCCAGACGCGGACGCCTTGATGGGGTCGCGGATCTCGGCCGCCCACTTGCCCCACGGCCGGCGCCGCACGCCCCTGTACTGCCCCGGCTTCCTGCTGCGCCTGACGGGGGGCGCCTCCTGCTGCTGGTGGTGCTTAGAGGTAGCGCGGAAAGCGAACGGCTTGCTCTCGGCCACCTCGTCCTCGATCACCATCACGTCCTCCTCCTCGTCGGAGTCGTCGTGGAAGTCCTGGAACGCCGCCTCGAAGTCATCTGCCGCGGTCTTGCGCTGCTTGCCCTGGGCCAAGAGGTGGCCCGCCGTGACCCGGCGCACCGGCGCGCTCGGGATGAGCTCGGCAAGGATCGCCCCACACACATCTTGGCTTCGCTGTCCTCTCTTGTGATGCTCTGAAACTCTTTGCTGTTGTTGCTTTGGTGCTGATCTTGACTAGCTAGTGCTTTGCGTGTGTGGCTGGGTAGTCGGGGTGGAGGCGCGCTTAAGTAGGAGGAGAGGGAAAGATCTCAATGGTGGGCGACGCTGGCCGATGATGTCCAGAATTCGCGGGCAACGACGGGAGGATAAGATAGGCCGCGTCGTTGTCGGGGAAGACAGCTCAGCTCAGCTCAAACGCGGTGCACTGCATCTGCCGTTTTCCTCCGAGTTTCCAAAGCCCAGAAGAGAAACCCAAGCCCGGTTTCAGGTTTGCCGATCCTTCCCCGAAGATCGATCCTGCCCTGCCGGCGGGCCACCTTGTTGCCCGCACCTACGGCTACGGGAACAGCCACACGCCGGCCGCACAGTTCGTGTCTGCACTGCCCGGCGAAGCGGCGACACCGAAACCCGCCCCGGCGCCCCCAAGTTTGTGGGAAAGGCTGTATTGTCAAGTGGCTGCCCAAGTAGGCGTGGGCTATGTCGTTTTGTTTAAGCAAGTGCTTTGGGTTTGTATATTACTACTTCTCTTGATAAGACCAGAAGAATTCAGATACAGCTTTCTTGTAGAAACTGATTGTATCAACACTCAAGGTTTTATTTTTATCGTTGAGAAAATCCACGGTCAGAGTGAACAGCTTGTTCCAGGCAGGGTTCAGCATTTCCATAAACTGGCCACTAACTATAAACAGACAGGCCAAGTGATTCCATATTTCCATTGACCATATAAATTAAACACCTTGACATAATCGGTAAACCAACAGATCTAGTTAAACATAGTACATGCATGCATGATCTATCCAATGTCTGGATCAGCGAGTGGTTCAACTCCCAGGAGCAAAACCATGCCGGAAGCGGTATTCCGCATCAGACTTGGTAGTTGAGGTACCAGCTAGACCAGCACTCGGCTGACAAATAAAACTTGGTCTATCACAATGAACTAAGCAATACCAACGAGTGAACTAACTAGGGATAGTATATAAGCACGGTCAAAACTTAATAACTTCCGATGGGAGGGTTAAGCAATCTCTCATGTTCACAGCTGCACACTTGATATAAACCGCATGCACTTCTTCTACATTTGCACATAAGCCACTTAGCATAGAGTGTGAGGCTGGATGACTTCGCTGATCAGATAAACATCTACATTTATTTATTTAGTCTGTAAACCAGAAAGTTTTTCTGTATATACTGGATCATTTTTCGTGACCACTGACTAATTCATCTCTGATGATACATATCACCCAGGTAATTGCGGCTTGATCAAGTGGCTAATCGTCTTGAAAGAAGTATTTTGCATAAACTTGCTATATGAGGTCCCAGCAAGTTCAGCACTGAGCAGACTGCCCACAACATCAGTAGCTACCGCATGACAGAAGGAACAATGGGTATCGTCTGATATTATGCTTAGTACTATATTTCTTTTCAATTATTATTTCATGCTGTGATTACCGACCAGTTGGCACTTGACGTGCAAAACTATAACCTTTGTTCACCAAAGAAAAACATGGTTATGTGAAAATATAAAAACCCTAGCCAAAGGATTTTTCTTAGAAATAAACCATTTAGTGGGAGAAAAACAAATAGTTGCTAGTTGGCACCATAAAAGGGACAGCTTGTTTTGTTTACACGGCTGTGTGCGTGTTCGGTGATGCTGCAACGTGCAATAGCCTTTTGAGTGTTGGTTTAGGCTCTGGAGTAGTTTATGGTACGCAACTCGATCAACTTGTTGGTTAACTCTTGTGCAACTTGACTGCTTCCTTGGAACCATGAATTTGGTCGACATGAACAGGTTCAGTGTCTTGCGATATTTTCTCGAACCTCGGCAATGTCTTTGATTGATAAAGTCAAAAAAGAGTTGGACAGTTTATGAGGGAAACCGGCCGAAAACCATACAACACAACGCACCACATCGGCCCAAGGCCACGCCCAAAAAACGGGTCGACGACTATGTCGCCCTAGCGAACCATAGACGACACAAACACGGCGGAGGCAACCTCAACGCAAGACGAAATCCGGAGCCGTCGCTCCGACATCCACGCCGGCCCCAAGGCCACGCACCAAAAACGAGTCGACGACCATGTCACCCTAGCAACCATAGCCGACACTAACACGGCGGAGACGATCTCAACGCATGACGAAATCTGGAGCCGCCGCTCCGACATCCACGCCGGCCCTAAGGCCACGCACCCCTAGCCGAAGACGAAAGCTCGCCGCCGCCAACCACCATCTGACTCCACTGGTCCCTCTGTCCGGTGGAACATCCAAGGCGAGGCCCCAAGAGGCATGCGACGCAGGAGCGCCGCCCTCGCCCGATCCCGCGAGGGATCAAGGGTTCCCCCCGGAGAACCCGGCGTGGGGGAAGCGAGAGCACCACCTCGATGACGCCTTCAAGAAGAAGCGGCGCCCGAGGGCGTCGCCGTCGTCGGCCTCGGCGACAACCGGGGCAAGGCTTTCGCCCGCGATGTGTCACAAACCCCGCATCCGCACACCGGAGACCGGCCAGACCACCGACACCCGTATGCCGCAGCCCCGTGGCACCTCACGCCACGGCTGGTAGCATGACGCCGTCGCGCCCGGGGCCACCGCCCCGGCATCCTCTCGACCGGCTGGATGACGAACACACGCCGAAGGTGTAGCACGGCCACCTCATGCCGGCCACACGGCCGGGACAACCCCGACCGCACCGATGCGCCAGGCCTCGCCCTCGCCCTGCCCATCAATCCGGGGCCGCCGCCCCGGCTTCCTCTCAACCGGAGCCTGGGCCGACGGAAATCGCCGGCCAGCACCGCTCCCTCGCCGCCGGCAACATGCGCAGTACGCCTGCCGCCATCGCACGCCATCTCCCCGCGCCGTCCGCTCGCCGCCCGCTCGGGCCCGCCAAGCCCAGACGGCCCGACCAGGCCCAGATCGAAGCCCGAGCGCGAGGCCATCCGCGCCGATGGCGCCCACCGCGCCGCACCGCCGCCAGAGGACCTCGCCGGCCGCCATCTCTACCCGAGCCCGCCGGCTCGGCTTCCTTTCCCGGCCCCGACCGCCACCGCCCCACGGCCGGTCCTCCACCTGGCAGGATTCGAGGACCATCCCCCCGTCCACCTTTTGGCAGAGTAGGGGGCGCCGCCACCGCCGCGGACAAGGCCAGCGACGGCAGCGGCAGGAGGTCGCCGGATGGAGAGGGTGGTTGGCGGCGCGATTTTTCCCCTGGCGCCGCTGGGGGAGCGATGCGAGGGCAGTCCCGTTTTTTTTTCGTAATTGTCTTGCGATATTTTCAAGTAAAGTAATTCCCCTAGTTTTTGGGCATTCATGTGGTCAGGACAGCCGAATTTCATATTTCACGGTGCCATGAGTGCAGAGTGCTCGGGCAAATATGCACGCCAACTAGGATTCCCCGAAGAAGTGAATAAAACCATTCCATATGAGAAACTATGTTTTCTTAGTTGAATGAGAAACAAGAAAATACTATCATAGCTGTAACTTTAAACTCGAACTCATGGAGAAGGAGCATGGAAAGAAGATGGCATTAAAAGACCGGGGTCCATGGGAGACCAAGAAAAAACTCGTCGAGTCCGAGCTATGAATCCATGGAGACCAAGACATGCCACCGCATATTCTCAACTGTCAGTCAAATACGGACGAAGGGTGATGCCGCAGTTCTTCATTCGGTGAGAACACCACACTCACCCTCGAACATCATAAGGATCTGCGTACCTCCGGTTGAGGATGGAAGCAAGAAACTTATCTATCTCGCCTGTTCATTCTTGAGGACTCCGCCTGTTCAGGAGTTTGAATTTTGACAAACGGGTTATATATGGCGGCCCAACAGGCCGATTCAACTCATGTACATATATGCATGGATTCGACCCAACAGCCCAACTCTACCTTATCAGCCTTCTGTGTCTACAGCAAGCCATGCCAAACATGGTTTTCTCCACTTCACAGCTTGGCGGGGGCGCCTATCTGCGCTGGCCGCGGGAGCGATTCACTCCCCGCCTGGAAAACCACCTTGAAGGGCAGCTTGGATTGACGGCCCCAAAAATGGTAATATTATTTGGAATATGAAAAGATTAATATTTTATTTAAAAAAATAGTTCATTAATGTTAAAATATCTTTTGCATAGGCTATATTAAAAAAACATGAACATTTTATACTAATGATTTTTTGAAATCCCATAAAGTAATTCTAAGCTCTATTAACAGTTTTAACCCCACATGAATAGTTTTTAACACCATGAACAATATTTTTAACAACTGAATTTTTTTTAATCTCATGAAGATATTTTGTAGATCATGAACTTTTCTTTAAACTATCCTCAACATCATGAACATTTTAAAAAACGAAAATAGAAAAAGGAAAAAGCGAAAAGAAAAAACAGACAGGAAAGCGAACAGAAGCTTAAGAAAATGAGTAAAAACTAGAAAAAACCTGTCAGAAGTTTCTAGAACCTTCCAAAACCGGTGAAAGAAAATACAACTCGGCCAGCCCACTTTACTGGTGATAACTGGCACTGGACGGTGGCCTTTATCATTAGGGAGCTCCTTGGTCGGAGCCAAAGGCGAGGTGAGGGGAGTCAATGAACCTCCATAAATAGGCATATTCTTCTTGTGGCATGTGCTGGCAGTCAAGGTTCAAAACTTCTCTCCTCGGACGTGGTGATAGAAGAGCGAGAATTCAATGTTGTTGGCTTGCTATGAAGAGGATCTGCTGCAGGGGAGCTGCGAAGCTTTCCCTTGAATGCATCCACGACAGTTCTGCTTCGGTTGCCGTTTTACAGCGGTCGACCCCTTCATCGTCGACTTCGATGGCTTTGTCCCGGACGATGACGGATGGCTTTCTCCAATCTCCAGGCTGCTACGCCAACAAGGAGCTCTCGCTGCCCCTTCCCAAGTGATAGTCTCTGGCAATGGTGTGGTCATATCTATTATGAAGCTCTGACACCCAGTCAGCTGGTGCACCCGGTGCACCCACCTTCGGTTGACCACCATAAATGTTTTCAAAAAAATCTGAAAAATGTTTAGACATAGATAATGCTCGTGTCTAAATCTCAAAAAAAATCATATCGATATTCATATAACAGAACAAAAAAACAAATAGACAAATCCGACAATGAATAGTGGAACATTAAAGTTGAGTTTTGAATTTG